>WEIU01014768.1:177626-193135 GCA_013389925.1 Aegithalos caudatus
ATTAATGTGGGCCTATTCATTAGGAAGCAGTGCCATGTTTTGCATTCCCTCTGTTTTATGGTCTGACACTGGTGGTGTGTCTGCCTGTGGTGTGGAGCATATCCCCCATGTTGTGCTAAATGCATTTCAAGTGAAAGGTCTTCTTGACAAATGTATTGCACAAATCAGACAAAGCTGCAGTGGGTTAGACACTGACAATAGATTATCTGGGCCAGCCCTGAAACAGAGAAATCCATTTTGATTTTATTTTATTTTTTTCATTATTTCTTGTGAATCGGCACCATTCTTTTGCTGTGAAAAGGCTGAGAAATGAGAAGTATCTCCTACTTCATCTGCAGCAGCTAATGTAAAGATGTAAGAGGGTTTGCAGTTTCTTGAAGTTCAAGTGCTCTTTATTTTGGCTTTATCAGTGGAGGCTGCTGCTGTTATTTAAACACAGCAGCTAGAGTTGCTGGTAGTAACTTTCTGTCACTGAGAATTCACAGGCTGGGCAAGGGATCATTTTCCTGCTCTGTGCTTAGAGTGCTTTGAGGTCCTTTGGATGAAAATGCTTCAGACAGATGAACCATTTTTTCCAATGCTGTAAATATTGTTATCTTCACAATTAAAAAACAAAGTATATTAAAAAGAATATCTCTGTGCCAAGCAATTGTGAAAGAGAAGCTTCACCTACCTTTTCACTTGTCTGTGCCCATGAGCTAAAGTCCAAACACTGAAGACAATTCACAGAATTCCTGTACCAGCCCAACACAGGGAGAAATGTATTCAAGTTTGAAGCATAGGTGCCTTCTTCAGGCATTTTTCAGGACTGTTTTGTTGAATTTCTTCTTTCTAATTAAGCATCACGTTTGTTTGTTTTCCTAATAAATATTGCTGTAGTTTTGTAGCATGGAAAATGGTTCATGTTTTTGATCTGGTTGAAATAATAGACTTAAAGCATTGGGTGAGCACCATGGAAATAGCGTTCTCTGAGATCACGTTTTTTTCCCCAGATACAACAGCATTACTTGCCAGCTTTCTGCTTCCAGATCCCAGAGATTTTACTCTGCCCTAAGGTGACATTTGAAGGGTGTGCCTCCCTCACTCAAAATAAGGTATATTTTCTAAACCCTGATTGTCAGGGTGGCTGGAGGCGCCTTTTTGTAAACCAGTACTAAGATGTAACAGTTCATTTTTACACCTTTGTGTTAAAAGGGAATAATACAAAGCCAGTGCTTTAGGTCCTGCTACAGGCATCCTTAAACCCAGCAGTGATGAATGAAATCAATTTGTGTAAGGTGGCTTTTTTTTTTTGCTTTTTTTTTTTTTTTTTTCTTTTTTTTTTTTTTTTTTTAAAGGATCAATTNTTTAATTGGTAAAGGATCACTTGATGATCCAAATGTTCTCCAGCATGAAACAGAATAAATGTGAAGTTGTACCAGGGATGTCAAGCTGCATTCCTGGTGAGACTTTTCTAAAGCAATCAAGGTTTCTTCTGCTTCTTGCACTAATCGTTAATAACTATGCTGTTGTCACAGCTCAAAAACTTTCCTATTGACACTTCAATCATTTTTAAAGATCCTGAATGTTCGGCATGTATTAGAGTAACCTTTTGCACTCTATTAAAATTTAAGAACTGCTAGATTTTTAGTGAATGCCCAAGCAACTGGATCATGAAAGCATTACCTTGTGCCAAGGGCATGATGCAGAGCACTGATTCCTTTTTAACAAATAATAAGAAGTTTGGCTTTTCATTTACACATTCTGCCAATTGCTAACAAGTTTCCATCTTGTTCAAACACTGAATTGATCCCAAGAAATTGAAAATATTGATTTAACCCTCTGCCTGGTTTGTGCTGTGGGCACCTGCTAGTACAGTCTTAGCACATTACAATTGCTTGGCCGTAATTCCTCAGGGGACCACTAATAACTACCACATTTGTCTTTTCATCTTCTGAAATTATGCTAGCAGTTGTCCAAGTCAATTGTGATTCATTTGATACTGCTCTCCTTCAAGACATATTGCAACCAAATAGACTTGCTCACCAGTAATATATCTGATGACATAGTTAGTTCTAGTTAATTGACAGAATGATTCAGGCTTTTATGGATGGCATTAATTGGTCCCTGGTGTCCATGCAATAATTGACCAGACAGTGTAGGCTACATTAGCTTCTCATCCAGTCAGAACAGTGGTAAGATGAGGTAAATGTGGTACAAATGATAAAATGGCTATATTTTAAATCAAACATTTATAAACTATAGAAGTGGGAGATTGTGGCATCATGAGGGTCTGAATAATGAGAATACATAAATGTCCACATTCGAGGGTTGTGTTTCCTTTTTTTTTTCCCCCACCCAATTAACACATGTGGTAAGTCACATTTAGATGCCTTAATGGACTCTGCTTGAATCGTGGTTTAATGTGTAAAGCAAAGTAGATGGAAGGGCTGCTCGTGGTATTTCAGCTTCTCTGTGTTGATGTGGTACAATTTTAAGCCTGGTGTTAAGTGTTAGAAGGAAGTTAAAGCTAGGGCAGCCCCCCTCACATTTACAGAAAGTTCTTATTTTATTTTTCCCTCTCAGAAAAGGAGATAACTTGTGGAATTATTTTTATGTATTCCAGGTGTCCAAGAAATGCAAAGCCTGTGCTCAAATAAAAAGTGTAATTTGTTAGAAAAAGTGAGATAAAGGAGAAAAGTGATGTCAAACGATTCTAGCTAGCTACAGCTCCTCTTGAAAAGTAATCATGCAGTGATTTATCACCAACTCTTTTAACTCTCTGTTTTGTGTAAGAAAACCATAAAGATAAGCAAGGAGGGTCTGCTGGGTGTGGTTCTGGTTTACAGGAATCTAACTGAAAAGAGAGCCAGAATCAGGGAATATTTTGAGTTGAAAGGGACCCATAAGGATCATGGGGTGGAACTCCCTGCTCATCACAGGACTACCCAAAACTAAACCACATGAGCTGAAGCAAAGAACAGTACTGGTGTCATTGGGGGTTCTCTTTGGGCTGGTTCAGGGCTATTTGTCTTGCAGGCCTGTCACACAGTCCATGGTGTTCCTGTCACCTGAGGCTGTGTTTACAGATATAGGTTTTTAGGTTGTACAGACAGAAAATATCAAACATACATCAAGTGGGAAGGAAAAAAAGGAATTGGTCAGAGGTTTCTCCTCTCAGTATATTTTCTAGTGTGTTGCCAATTTTGTTTTTCACGTTTCAACATGGAATATTCTTTGGAGCTTGTTTTAAATCTGGAAAGTATTTTCTTGCCTAAAATTTAAACTTTGTTTTGTTAAGGTCATTCCTCAGCGTATATTCTCAAAAAAAAAAAATTAAAAATCTATTTCTCTTCTGCCTTTATGCAACTGCAATGTCTTCCCTGCCCCTGCAGACTGCAGCACTTTTGTGTGTGCCCACAAGGCAGCCCCTGGCCCCCTGTGCTGCTCTCCCACTCCATTTATCAGCCCCTTTCTTTCTGCAGTGGGTATATGAGTGCAGTGCCGTGCCAGAGCTGCCCCACAAAGCTCCCCACATCCCATGGCCCTCTGGATTACAGCCCTCTGAAGCACGGGAGAGGCACTTCTGTGGGGATTTGTAGGGAATGAGGATGTCAGTAACAGGTAGGCTGATCTGCTCTGGGAATAGCTCTACCCAAAATGCAGAGATTGCTGTATTAATGAAGAATGCCAGCCACCATCAGCTTTGATCACTTCATTCACTGCTACACCCCTTTTCACTGCCCTATCCCTTTTGCTTAAATCTTTCCAAATTGCAAAGTTGTCACAACATCGATCATGCATTCCTTCAGCGTCGCGCTCTTGGTGGGTACTGCCAAGAACAAACAATAAAACCAGTCGTTGCCCTGCTTTAATTTTTATGAATTGTTGAATGTCCTGAGCTCCCACTGATTTCAGTCTTCTAGTGGGAATTGAGGGCATTCAGGGATTGCTGGGAAACTCGGCCTTTACACCATGTACATGCTGATTGCAATGTCTCCACTTCCTTGTAACTTCTTCACAAATCAATCTTTCCAATCTGCTAGTAATTTACTGCTCTCCCAGATGCCTTCAGCATGCTGGTATGGGGTTTTTTTTTTTGGAATTGATACCTGCATTTGTGTTGCGAGTTGAGTGGGTTGATACAGGAAAAATTGGAAAATCTTGACTGAAGAAAGTCTCCTGAGAATGGATCCTTTTTCTTGTGAAATGGGTCCATTTCTCTGTTTTTGCAGACTGAGCTACATACAGATGAGGCTGTTCCTAGATGAAGTGGTTCAGTTTCTTTGTTCCTGCAAACAATCTTGGGTGTTTATGCATGAGACCAGTCCTGCTTGGCTCAGTGGGTGTGTCTGCCTTGTTGCATGTGAGCATCCTTTGGAAGTGTAATCTTCCCAGGCAGACGGAAGAGGTGGTGTATTTCCCACAGCTCACATTAAGATTAGGGTCCTTCAAAACACTGATTTTGTACAAAGGGATGTTATTTCTGTGTAAAGAACTGTCCACAGGTTAGGTCAAATTTATTGTGATCTGCTATTGGAGATATTGGATTTTACGTTGTAGGAAGCAATGCTGAAATTTCCGGCCAATGATTTCTACTGAGCCCAGTATTGAATGCTAGCTGGTTTTATTTCCCACATTTTAGGAAAAAGACAAGACATTTATATGAAAGAAAACAGAACTTTTTAAGAAGTGTATTTTATTTTATGACAGCAGTGAAAATTAACTTACATTTAAATTCAAGGTTTTCATTTTTCATACACCTTAAGATGTCACTGATAACTTCAATTTAACCTTTCAAATACTAAGGAATGCAACTGACTTTAAGGGAGGCTTAAGAACAGGGATTAAGTTTGCCTAATTTATATAACTTGCACTGGTTTAAAGCTACAATAAATTATAATAGTTAATACAATTTAATGCAATTTACTAATTCCTAAAGCCAGGTAAATATTTATTTAACCTCATAAGTTAACAATTTTACCAACTCAAATCTCTTCACCCATGAACATTTTGACATGGTAGAATATTAATGATTTCTACTTAATCCCAAACTCTTTTAAACCAAAGTTTAGTAAAATGTATGGATTGAGAATGATACACAGAAGAAGAGAGGTAGGAAGTGGGACTGAATTTTTTATATTTGCCCATCAACATTTCCGGCATAAAGAGCTTTATTGCAAATTTCTGTTGTCTCCTCTGTTCAAGCACAGCCACGAAACAACAAGCTTAGCAGAGGAAAACTTCTTGATCCACAATGGTCCCTGATGTTCTTTTCCTGTGATCTTTACTGCTTACCACAGGGACAGAGGATCTAGATGGCTCAGATTAATTCTCTGAGCCCACTGTTTGCATTCACGTTCAAATGCCATGAGCAGCTGGGCTTTGGATTCACATTTGAATGCAACAGTGAAACAAGACTCCCTTGCTTGGATTTCTCTTTTGCCCACAGCTCCAAAGTGGTGCACAAGTGTCTGCCTGCCTGCTCCCCCCAGTCACTTCTGCAAATCCCTTACTTAGCATTACCTGGAGGGGTGATGCTCCTTAGGAAACATCTTTAGAGACTTGTTGAAAACAAGGAAGGCAGGCGGATGGGAGAGAAACCCAACAAGTGGTTGACTCAGATGTCTTCTTTTGGGGGCCTTGCTTAAGAATATATAGTAAGAAAACTGAGATCTGATTTCTGTGGAGATTAACTTTCTCAGATGCACATGTTGAAGTATTTCCAGTGCTCGGAGAATCAGCAAATAATTCAGGTATAAAAGTCTGTGGTCTAATTTTTATAGCTGCTAAATATATTTAGCTTATGTTCTTGAATGACTCTACTGCAACTCTAGAATGATCTTACCTATGCACACAGAAATGTCTGTCATCTTCACTTTTTTTAAAATCTGGAGAATAAAGAATAGCCTTTAGTTCAGGTAAGGATGGGACAAGATGCAAACAAAAGCCTGCTGGAATGGCAGATGTTATGATAGAAAATAAATGCTAGGATGGAAAGATCTGAATTGCTGAATTTTAAAATCATATATATGTTGGTTTACATTGTAATTGAAGACTTTCATTAATCTAGTGGAAGTTAAAAAAAAATATTAAGGAGAAGCCCAGATGATTGTTTTAAAAGCACTGTAATAACACTTTTGTTTTCAATATATGAACCTGTTTTTTTAACAAGGTTGGAGCATCAAGCACTGACAGGTGCAGAAGACACTCTGCATGGGTTTCTTTTTCTGTGAGTGTCATGAAGTCTCAGGCAGATCAGCAAGGCAATGATTCACCCTGTGTAGGTTTGAAAAGGGAATTGTCCATATTTACTTGTCCTAAGTTTCTGGAAATAATTGTGTTGGCTGTTTCTGTTCCATCAAACATGTACACTCTGCACTGGAACCTTCAGCTATTTGCAGCAGTTGCTGTAGCAGAAATTCAGTTTTTCTAAAGTATTAATGTGGAGCATGAGAGTTTCTGAGGGACCCTCTTTGTTACTCAGATCTATTTTTCTTTCAGAAAGTGCTATGTTATAACTTCAAGCAAAGCATCTGATGTGATCATTGTGGCTTCAGGGACTTGCTTTAGTCTTTCTAAGAGTGTCCTTTTGACAGCTGAGGCTAATGTTGTAAATACCCTCTTTGGGAGGACCATTAGAAAGGACTGTGAAGGCATGGGAGATGTTTTTGGAAGTGATGGACAAAAGGTTGTGTCAGAAAACAGGCTTCTGATCAGTTTGGTTGGCTTTGGCATGGGGCTACTCTGCTGAGCCTATGTCAGAAACAGGTGGCAGCCTTTGAAAGTCCTTTGTGCCCATGGCCCTGTAGGAGAGGGGAAGTTCTCCAGCTGCAGTGAGGGATGCCAGCATGCCCTGTTTCCTTAACTTTGTTTCATTCTGGGTTTGGAGCAAAACCATTCTTCCTGCTCCCAACTCAGGATCTCATTGCTGGTGTGTTCCCAGATGTGGGATGGAAGGGTCAGCTGTGCTTTGGACTCAACATCTCCCATTTAGTTTTCATTTTCAGCAAAATATTCAGGTTAACATCATGTAACAAAACACCTACTTTGAGGAAAAAATCAGTGGGGTCTATATGACATCAGCCTTCTGATATTTCCACCTCTAACCTCTTTTCAGCATCATCATGCTGGACCTTTGCATAAATTCTGTGTTTCCTTTTTTTAAAACAATTCCAATTGGGAGAAACTTCACTGATAAGATTTTCTAGGAGCTGGAAAGGTGATTGATTGCAAGGCATTTGTTTGCTCCTATTCCCCCTTGAAAGCCTCACACTTGCCTGCAACAGTCCCAGACAGCCCTGGGAGAGGTTGTTCTGTTCAGGCTTGCAGAAGCCTTGGAAAGTCCATTTGGCACAGGATTCCCTTTTCTGTAGGTGTGAGGGTGGTCTCCTGTGCAGGCAGCTGCCCACTGGTGCCCATACAATAGGACAGGTCCCTCAGCTGCCTGCCTGGTGTGGCAAGTTTAGTTTATAGGTACAGGAGAAACTTGAACATGTTTTTTCCTTTTACCTTCTGGTAGTGGGATGGCCCTGGCTGGATTCCAGGCACCCACCAAAGTCTATCACCCACCTCTGCAGCTGGATAGGAGAGAGAAAATATAACAAAGGGTTCATGAGTTGACATAAGGACTGGGAGGGATTGCTCACCAATTTCTGTCATGGGCAAAATAGGCTCTCATTAGAGATATTACTTGAATTTTTTGCTAACAAAACCAGAGCAGAATACTGAGAAGTAAAGTAAGATCTTAAAAACACCTTAAAAACACCTTCCTCACATGCTTCCCTTCTTCCCAGCTCTACCTCCTCATCCAGTGGGGTAGGTAGACAAGGAATGGGAATTGTGGTCATTTCATCACACGTTGTTTCTGCAGCTGCTCAGGGAGAAGAGTCCTTCCCTTGCTCCCCATGGGGCTCCTTCCCACAGGAGACAGTTCTCCAGAAACTTCTCCAGTGTGAATGCATCTCACAGCCAACAGTTCTCCCCAAACTGATCCAACATTGGCTGCAGGGGCTCAGCAGCCTCCCCATGGGCTGCTCCAGGGGAATCAGGGGAATCTCAGCCCCAGCTCCTGGAGCACCTCCTGCACTGACCTGGCTGTCTGCAGGGCTGTTCCTCTTGCGTGTTCTCACTCCTCTCTTGTCTGACTGCAATTACATCAGTGCAGTAACTTCCTTTTTTTTCCTTCTTAAATCTGTTATCACAGAGGCGTTGCCACCGTTTCTGCTTGGCCCAGCCTTGGCCAGAGGCATGTCCAAGCTGTCATTGGCACTGCTGGACATGAGGAACCGGCTGGCAGCTCCTCACAGCAGCCCCCCCTGGAGCCCCCATGCTGCCAAAACCTGGCCACGCGAACCCCGTGCGCTTCTGTGTTCCTCTTAAATCCTTTTTCACGTTCATAGCTGCTCTGAGAAATGTTGTGGCAGCACTTCTTCCCCTCCTTTGCTTGGCTTTCAGCAAGGGAAATGTTGCTGTTTGGCAGAGCCAGGTTTCTCTCTGACAGGGTGCAGCATGTACCTCTCACTCTGGGTGCAGCCCAAAGTGTTGCTGTCAACATCAGTGTGATCAGCACTGGGCCCCTGGCAGTGCTGCACTGCCCTCTCCCATCTGGCTTAAAAAGAAAGGAAAGAGGAAAAAAACCCAAATCTCTGAAGTCCAGGAAAGGGGGCCACACATGTTTTAGTGACAGACACTTTTTAAAGCTTGTTTGCGTTTGGGTGATAATGTACTTTAGTATGGTAGGGGAAATGAGAAACTTCACACATGGCATCTGGAAATCCTTGTGGCTCACTACCCTCCTTGACAGCAATAATGTGGCTGTAAATTTCCCCCAACAGAAAACATATAACTGCATCAGCCATACCAGAAACAACCTTTCATTTTCTTTTAAATGGATGTGTTGTTTTAAATCTCAGCTTTTTAATAGCTTCATATAAACATTTGTGAGCCTCTGAGGTAAGTAAGTATATTTTTACTTCTTGTTCTTATGTCACAGACTCACGGAATCATTTAGGTTAGAAAAGATCCCTAAGGTCATCGAGTCCAACAGAGTTAACCTAACACTGCCATGTCCACCAGTCCTTATGGAAAATGGAGCCTTATGTGGCTCAATTTAATGCCTGGAGTGGTGACTCCTGACATACTCATATGCATCTCACAAAGATGAAAGGGGTGTCACTCTTGCAAACACTCTTGGTAAGTCTCTGCAGTACTAATTTATTCTCTTTGTGCACATGTTATATATCCCTGATGGAGTTGGATGGAGCTCCTTTGGCTGACCCAGTGACCATTTCTTTGTCTTTTAGTAGCAAGAACCTTGTGTATGCTAAAATGTTGATACTGATGTGACAGCCAGTTTTGGGATGGATTTGCCAGCTGCCTCAGGGAAAATGCCTTTACGACCAAAACATATAGTTTAAAATACAGTGCAGTGCTTCAAATTTTGTAAAACTAAGAAATTTGGTGCCCTGTGAAGTTGGCAGAAGTTTAGGTACAGTATAGTAGTCTGTACACTGCTTGTGTTTTGGCAACATTTGGTTGAACCCAATTATAGAGTATATGACATTTTAATACCCTTTTTCATTTGTTGGTCTCAGCTGTAATGAAGCTCAGGCCTTCTTCCTCAATTGAAACTCTTCTCCATGTGTCAAGATGCATCCAGCCAGCCTCTGGTAGAAGGTAGAAGTCAGATGCAGGAGTCTTGGTCAGGACTTTGCCAGGAGACAGTAACACCCCTAAAACTTGCTGTGGTGTGGAGACTGCACACTGTGGGCCAGGCAGAAGGGAAGTGCTTTTCCAAGATGAACCTGTATGGAGTGGAGGGTTATCCTGGAAACAGCCAGCAAAGGGGAAGGACTGGTGTTACTTGTCCTTACCATTGAAGAGGGGCAGGGGGAGAAGAAGGAGGGAGGGAGGGAGGGAGACAATAGGAGAGACAGCACATTGGAAGAGGGGAGAGAAGGTTGCATAAAGTGCCAACTATTAGAAGAAAAATGAAATAATTTTATGCACTGGAGATTACTGATTATCATATCAGCAGGTTAGACTAAACAGATGATAAAGTCTTATGAGCAAACTGGGAGCTTGGTAGGGGCAGAAGTATCTAAGATACATTAATAAATGTTGACTGCAGTTCCAGATGATGTCTGTGTGTATTTAAACACTGCTCCACTGCTGCATAAAGCTGCTCTGCTCATGGCTCCTGCCAATGGGTCTGGTGATGCCAGCAATGGGGGCTGTGCTGGGACACGTGCCCCATCCTGGTCCTAATGCCAGCCCTCAGCTCCTGGAAGTGGCCAAAAGGCACATGGATGTGGCACCTGGGGACAAGGCTTGCTGGTGAACACAGCAGCACTGGGTTAATGGACTCACTATTCTCAGAGGTCTTTTCCAACCTTAATGAATCCCTGAGTCTGTAATGGAGCTGAGGAGCAAATTCCTTCTGCTCCTTGTGAAATGCACATTGTTGCTGTCAGGATTAGGAGCCACTGGTGTCTGGGGCTGCTCTGTGGGATAACCACAGATGTGGGTGGAGGGCTGGTATTTTTCATGGATCTTTTTCACCACAATATGCAGAAAACTAACATCTGTAACAGGCAAAACTGTGAGGGTGGCACAGGGACTCCAGAGCTCCAGCTGTAAGCCCAATCTCCTCTTCCAGCCCCATGTCCATGGTACTCAGGCACAAAACAACCTGTAAAGTTTCTCTCCTACTGCACCAGGCCTAAAGAAAGTGGGATTAAGAATTATGTGTGAAGCTGTGTTTGCACTTCATTACTCATTTATCCAAAGCAAACAAAGAAAAGGTTTCCAAATGTACACTTTTTGAATAAATGTTATGTAAAGTAAGGCCATGAGCTGGGAATAAAAATAAAATTTANAAAAAAAAAAAAGGCATAGAAACAAATAAGTGGGTAAAAAGATTATAAATAACTGTGATTTTCTTTCAGCTCTCTGGCATGCTCTAGCCCTTAAATTATTTTTCTTTAAAGAGCCCTCCCATCAACTGAAGCAACCACTTTGACTAAAAAAAATAATGTAACAAAGATTACAAATATTGGGGTTCTAAAACATTTGATGGCTATACAAAGCAAAATTTTCTTATGAGTCTCCAAGATAACCCTACTGATTCTGAAAAGCATGAATGGGGGTTTTCAGCAAGAATTAAATCAGCAGCATGGTATTTACCCTGCTTGGGCTGTACAGTGGGATGCTGGAGCCTGGGGCAGAGGGGCTGGGAGAGCCAGGCAGGATTTTTTCTCTCTGACAAATGAGTAGGTTATGAGGAACACTTTCCAAATTTAAACAAAATAAATTATGGTGCAGTATTATTTGATTACTCAGCTTTTCATTGTTGTGTCTCTTAGCTGAACTTCAAAATAAGCAGTGATGTCTTCTGTTCTTCAACAGCTGGGTTTATGATGACATCAAGGTTTCTTTTTCTCCCCTTGGACTGGTGCCTTGAGCATCCTTCAGAAATGTAGCAATGTTGTTCTCCTCCACTTTAGCTTGAACATTAGTGACCCAGTTGGTTTCTGCAGAAAGGCAGGAATGGGCAGCTGATCTAATGGGAAGGAACTATGGACAGGTATTTCTCCAGGCTGAAAAAAAAAGAGTTAAAGGAGTCTCAATTTTACATTTTTTTTTTTACAGTCTCAAACATGTTTTGAGACCGAGTTTGCAAGAAATTACTTACCCTTTAACTCAAGTATGTTGTAGGTCTCTCTTGTGGGTTTGTAATTGGTGCAAAATATTTATTGTACTGTAGCTAGAATGACACTGTTAGCTATAAAACCTCCACAAAATGCTACTTTGTGCCTGTGAAATAACTTGGAAACCAAGGTTGGTGTTGGATGTATCCCAAACTCTTTCATATGCCGGTCAAACGTTTCTCCACTTGGCCCATCTGCTGTCAGAAGCTGTCATCTAACACAAACCAAGGCCAAATACCCTGGACATAATGAAAATTTAAATACCTCTTTGCACCTGCTGTGCAAATAAAGCATCTGAACTGCACGGGACACAGACACCACGTAAGTTGTAAGCTAAACAAACAGTTTTTGCAGAGAGTTGCATGAAATCCCAGAGCAGAGCTGAAAAGGAAGGCAGCTCACCAGGTGTTGGCTTGCCTGTGGATGCAGGGAACTATGTGGCTGCAGGCTCTGGCACTGCCCTGCTTTAGACAACCTCTGGATGTGGCCAGAATCCCATCAATGAGCGGGAGAAGAGACCTGCTCTCTGGAAATCTCATCATAGCGAATGCTGAGCTGGGAAACCATGTTACAGCTTTTCCTGGTGGTTAATGCCATCTCTGGAAGAAAGGTGCCTCCTTGATGATGCCTCAGCTTTGCCTTCTGCTGGTGCTGCTGTGGGGCATGGTGCAATCTCACTGCTCTGGCTGCAGTTCACTGGTGCAACAGGCAGAGCTCAGCAATGCCTTTGGCAGCGTGTTTTAAAAAGGGCTGGAATTTCTGGAGGCTCCTGGCTGTGTCGGCCTTGCAAGCAGCAGGACCTCCACAGCTCTGGTCTGACAGACAGACAGACAGATCTTGGTTGCTCTCAGACCGTCTGTGGATGTTTCTGCAGTTCCTACATCCATTTGCTTGCCTGACATTCGTCCATACGGATTTCTCTCATGGATATGTTGTATAAACAGTATAATGCTGTTGTCAGGCCGGCCTTTCATTAGGTCTCTTTGTGCAGCCATCTCTGAATCTTTTAAGTCCCATCACTGGGTGCAATATGAATCTGGCCAAAAGGAACCTGCAGTGATTCAAGTATGTGCCTTTTACAGTCCCTGAGTCACAGGGTCGTACTCAGGACCTCACTGAAGCATCAATGCACAATTTAATGCAATTTTTTGGTCTTTTTGATCATCTCTCCCTGAACTCAAACCACTTTTTGGGGGGTACATGCAGCTTAGAAACGTGTAGGCATTAAGGTATACATAGAATTTAAAGTGGTTAGAACTCGGTGGTTGTGTAATGCTCTATTAATAAACATGGGGAGAAAAGGATACTTTGTGATAGTTCAAGTGTATTTCTTAAAGAATAAACAATAGGAAGTAAGCCAACACGCAGAATTTCTTCTCTGCAAATAAGCATTACTTAAACAATCGTAATTCCTTTAAAAACGAGCTTCATTTTGCCTATGAGAACAAACAGAACTGAAGCCACCTACTGAGAAATTCTATTTTGCTAATTTTTATCTATTCGAATGCAAATAGTGGTTTTAATCCCCTTAACTCATCCATCATGCATGACAGGTCAGCCAGCCCATTGTCTGTGTGTTTGAAGGATTCCTGTCCAAATTCAGACTTTCTGTCAGCAGCGTTGGGCAAGAGTCTGCTCCTTTCTTGAGCTGCTCCTGTCCCTGAGAAACTGCAACCACCTCGGAAAACAACCCGGGAATTGCACGTGGAATTTGCACGGGGTTCTGCAAAGAGGTTACTGACAGTTCCTATCAGTGCAGGGGAAAAAACCCCACAATGTCAGATTAAGGACATTTAGGTTTTTATATAATCTACTAAACATCTGTAGCTGATCCAGAGATATGGCAAAGGTCAAAGTTTGGGGATTTTTTTTTTTTTCTCCCTTTGGGGATTTCTTTGTATATTCTGAAGCCTAAAAATTGCTGTTTGTTTTGAAATGCATTTTTGGTTGCAGTAAAATACAGTTTATTGTAAGTAGAAAATTATTACTAGAGGGGAAAAAAAAGCCATGTATTTTTGTAGCATTTAAATTTTAATTAAATGGGGCTTAGAGTAAATTGTAAAACCTTCTTTTGTTGAGACAACCGACACTGACAAAATATTAATTAATGAATATTCAGAGAGCTCTCTGGATTGCTCCTGTCTTTTTGAAATAAGTTCTGCCTCTGTTTTTAAAAAATCAGAAGAAAATTAATAAACATTGCTTATGTGGAATATTTCCCAGTATGAAGACCTGCCAAACAGAATCCAATGCATTGCATTAATGTCAATGAACACTTTTGAACCAGATGTGTCTATGGGTCTTTTTCATTGTTTTCTCTAAAACTGGAGCTGGGATAAAACCCAAAGATTAAGACTTGACATGAGTAGAATATCTTTCTGTGCTACTATTAGGTCATTTCCCTTTTGCTGTGTAAATTAAATTGTGGTCTTGATTCAATCTGGGATCATTTTATTGTTGTTGGTTTTAATACAATACACAAAAAGTTCTTTTCTTTGGAAGTATCATTATGATATAACTTAAATGAGTCATTGTAATTGTTCGCTCATTAGCATCCGAAGGCATTATTTCATTTATTTTGTTTCTGGGATCTTTTCTTTCCCCTCTCCTCTTGGATAGCCCAGTTAGGCTGCACCTTGCAAGCAGTTAATAATATTTAAGTGGCTTATTGTAGATTTTTGTGTGTGTGCATACACACACCCCACTGCAGCAGCCCTTAAAACCCTGATTTAGGAGCCCTGAGTCCTTTGTCCCCTCCCGGTCCTCTCCTTGCATGGCCCTACTTCTGTGCATGGTCCTCACCTAAATTCTGAGCCTTGGCTCCCAAAGGATTCAGAGCACCAACAAGCTCCAACAAGTCAAATACACACAGTTAATTTTTTTTTGCTCCCATCCCATTCCCTGGGGACTGTGAGACCTGCCTGTGTCCTGGGCCCCAGCCCTCTGACACATACTGCTGCTTAAAGAGGGGAAAAAGAAAGAGGAAAACAAAAAGAAAACAAAAAAAACCCCCCAGAAAAATAGCAGAAAAAATAAAAGAAAAAGAAACTATGTAGGGGGGATCAAGGGAGCATTTGCCTTGGCTGACTTGGCAATTAAAAATACGTAAGTAAGAGAATTGCCATGTACTTGCCCAAAGGGCTGTTATAAAAAACATCCTGCATAACTGGTGCATAAAGTGTGCTCTATGGTTTTGAGTGAAATGACTGTGTTTGTTTTTAGCATTGTTGGCTTGGGATTTTTCAGAATTATAACAGTTGGAATTGAAATAGGCTTATGTTTCTGTAATTGTGGTAAACATATTTTAAAAATCGCTGTTTGATCAACTGTAAATATTACCAGTTCAGAGGTTAAATGCTGCTGTTGAAGTCACTCAGGGAAATCCAGCAGAAGTGTAAATATGGAGAAAAAGCTAAACAATATGGCAAAGGAATATTTGCTGACTTAAGAGTGCAGGATCAACACCAATATTTTTCCAGTGATGCTAAACCTCTTGTAACTGCTAAATTGGATTTGTAGTTGAATGAAGTATCAGCTGCTGTTGGACAAGCCCATAAAGGTTGGACGGCTGGCCTTTTGTAGGCAGGGCTTAGAGGACGATTGATATGTTTTAGCACTTTTGGGATTATTGTGATTAGGAGGAAGCCATTCTGAATGATAGAGAAAAGGATGTAAAAAACACAGCCCACAGCTGGTAAGCAGCATGTGTTTGCTATAAGGAGAGGTCATGACTAGTTGATCCTGCTGGTTCAGGCACTGATTGACAGTCAAGAAAACTTGATATTATGAAGCAGACCCTTCTTTTCTCTCTCTCTCTCT
>WEIU01014768.1:193173-231933 GCA_013389925.1 Aegithalos caudatus
TTTTTTTTTTTTTTTTTTTAATCTCCTAAAGAAATGATGGTTCTGTTGTGTTAAGTCAAAGTATTACAAAATCTGGAACACTCACTTGTTGCAAGCTAAATGTTCAGAGACACAGCTGCAAGTTTGGAGTTGTTAAAATATCATGTACGAATTAGTATTCAACCCATATCGGTGAGAACAGTAAATAGGAGTTACAGAATTAGCTCTGGTGTTTCTGTGTTTGCCTTTTTCATATGTGTTAGTCTTAACAAAAACCCTCTTTGCCACCTAGTAGAAATTTTATGCTAAGTGTGAGGAAATTTCAAGTCGGCTGAACTTGTTGACTATTTTGCGCCTGGTACATCCAAAATTTTTAGCCAGGAATAATATGTTTAAAAAATATTTTACCAGCCAGAAAACAGCTTTATCACTTTATTTCTATTAACCACCTGCCTCAGAGGACATGTAGGTTATTTCCTCTTATCTCCGCTATCCACTTGGAAATGTAGAGCTGCTTTTTTCTCCCCCCCTTTTTTTTTTTCTTTTTTTTTTCTGTGAGCAGCCATCCGAAAGCTCGCAAATGCACATTTAAATAGTTGTATCTCTGACTCTTTTTAGTGGGGCTGTACCTCTTTCAAAATTTGAGTTTAGCATACCACACAGGAAAGAACACAAGCTTGCCAACTCCCGCTGAGCGTTTTTTCAAGCCTGTGAAAAGAATGAATTATTCAGCAGTAAGCATGCTTACAGCTGGCCATTTGGGAGCTTTGATGTGCGAATCAGGCGGTTGCATGAATGCCCTTATTGTCATGTTATGTGTACACAGTGTGTGAATTATTGAAAATAGTGAGGCCTGAGCCTCATCTGGTAGAGATTACAGTGCAGGCATGCTGGGTGAAGGTCTGTAATTGAAAATCCCCAGATGCTGTTTATTTGGCCTCTGTCACGTGGCCCTTCTGCAGAAAAGCCTGGCTGAACAAAATGCTGCCCGCCTGGGAAGCGGCGCCCAGCCCCCTCCCAGCCCAGCGCAGCCCACTGTGCCCGCCACTTAAACACCTGCCCATAATATTTTTAAAAGCTTAAATTAGATTTGCCTACAACGTTTAAATAGGGGATGCCTTGCTTAGAGGTTTAAACTGCTTAGCCAGTTGTTGACTCGCAGAACTCTTTTATCTACGAGAGGCTTTTTGTTAGCCAATTTAGCTATGAGGCGCCTTCGGAAAGCGGCGCTGCCGAATTTGAGGCGCAATCTCCCAAAGCCGGATATTTTGCCAGCAAAACGGAACGAAAAAGTGCTGGGGCTGGGCACCATGACAGAGCAGCTTTTCCCCCCACTCTGCTGCCCAAGGGCCCTGTGCCCACCTTCTGATGAGGAAGGGGTTCAAGCAGCACATCCCTGCTGATGGTGTCCATGCCTGCGCTGGGATCTTCCTCCAGCCCATGCTCAGTAGCCAGACAAAGAGCTGGGTGCTGCTCACAGGGACTGTCCCAGGAGAGCACTCACAGCTGCTTCCTCATCAAGCAGAAATCCCACCAGCTCTCCAAATTTGGCCCCCAGGCACGTGGGCAGCAGTGTGCGATCACCAGGCCAAGTAGGAGTTTACCAAAACTGGCTGAACAAACCTTGCTAAGCTGTAAACATGGCTGGGAGAATGATTTGGGAGATGAAACTGTGCAGGTCTGTCCACAGACTTCTCAGTCAGGATGGGAAATACTTGTTCCAAGACTTGTAGAGTTTGAATAAATTCATATTGTTTCATTATCTGAAAAAAAATAGGCTTTTCTATTTGGTCATTACTTGAATTATGTAGCTGAGTATGAAAACTTTTTAAAATCAGCTGTTCAGTTGCTAGCCAGCTTTATTTCCCACATTTGCCTATTTTTATCCCATTTGCTCCCTATTATTGGGAGCTGGGAGGGCAGAGGTTTCATTTGTGTCATTAATGTTCTAAATGAAGATGCCCGTCGGCCTCAGGGATGTGATGCACCAGTCCCTGGGTTTGAGCACTGCTGCCCATGGCAGGACACAGGAAAAGGGGCATGGTGTGGGCAGGAGCACAGCTCGGGCAGGTGCTCCCCTGCAGAGGTGGTGGTACCATTCCTGGCCCATGGAGGGGTTCCAGTGGCTCCTTCCTCAGTCAGAGTGGGTTTTCACCTTTGAGGGTTTTGCTGGCGCGGGGTGAGTGGGGACAAACACACCCTTAGCATCAAGGGCGGACCCAGGAGCCTCAGACAGACCTTTGTGGGGGCTGATTTAGGCTGTTCTTGGAAAAAGTATTGGTGGGGGAGGCTCCGTGCACAAGGGCCCTCTGTTAGAGCAACAACTGCCTCTCCCGGGGAGAGGCGGTGGGAGCTGCCCCACTTTGCAGCTGCTCCTGCTTGTTTTGAACAACAGGAGCAGAAGTGTCAGCTCTCTGCTGCCTGAGTGGTGTCCAGGATCACCACATGCTTCCCTGTTGAGGGTGATGGTGTTCAGGGCTGGGGCAGTGGATTGGGAAGGTGGAGGGAGTCTGTGTGCCAAGGGTTGGCTGGAGAGGGGCTGCTCTGAGGACTCAGCTTGTGCCCTTGGAGGGGCCACAGTGGAGCTGTGAGAGCTTTGGCTGTCCACAAAGCCACACAGGTTTTTAGGATCTGCACTGTTTTCTAGCTGAATTCCCTTTTTACTCCATGCCATGATTAAAAAAGATGTTCCTTTGCACAAAATGCCTCTTCCTCAGCATCAGTCCAGGGAGAATTATAGTTTGCAATTGCACTGACGACACAGAAGGACATGACAGATAAAGTCTGAATTAGCAGGGGAAAAAAAACGAACAAAACAAACTCCAAGAAGCAACCTATGTAAAATATTTGCTGTGGTCCTGTCCTGAACTTTTCAAGATCCCTGGAAAAGATTCCTGTGCTGTGGAGATGTTTTTGTCTAACCAGGCACCTCCCCATGCCTCTCTTTGATACCTGAACCAAAACATTCAAAGTAGGAGACTGTCACAGTGAATGACAGGAAGAAAGATCTGAAAATTTACAGTTCATAAGTCTGACCTCTTCTCTTCTGCCAGGCAATTTCCCAGATATATATGACAAGGAGACAGAGGGAGGGTGTGTATGGAAAGAATTTCCACAGCTGAGCTCTTCTAGAGAAAACAGATCTATTTATTAATGAGCATTTTTCACCCTGAGGTTTCTGATGGCCAGTTAAAGAAGTTCCATGAGCCTCCTTTTGTTTCAGACTCTTCCCATTCCCAAGAACAGGAAAGGGTGTTTTTAGGATTATTAAGCTTTCCTTTTAAAGTAAAATCCTCTTTGGGATTTAGTTGATCTGGAGATAAGATCATTTCTGTCCCTGTCAGAGTTGGTAAAGAAGAGTACCAGTGTTTGGTAGATAACATTAAGGCTGTAAACTTTCAGTTGGGGGTATCTATCTTGTTTATGTCAGGCAGTGCTTCTGTTTGTGTTTATTGCTTTTGGTAGCCCAAGAAAGAATTTATGTCTTTTCAGATCGTTGTGGCCAGGGAGAAGGTATTTAGTGAGCCTTCAATATCTCCTGCTCTGGCTAAACCTGATGCATGTATCTTTGCTGTGTTGAAAACATGATGGTAAGGAAAACACGTGTTAGACTTTTACCTCGGCCTCTTTCTATGGTTCCTTGTGGAGTTCCTCCTCCCTGCAAGTTCAGGCAAATTATTCCACCCTGTTGACTCTTCTGGAGTTAGGCTCTGGGTAGCCTTCAGCTTAAGGGAAACAGTCACTTGCCAAAACTGCAATCTTGTTAGTCAAAGCCCTGGTCAGCTAGATAATGGCTACAAAACCCCCCCTTGAGTGAAGCCAAAGTATTTCATGGGTGGACTGGGGCTCAACCAGAAACAGCACTCAAATAATACAGTCTAGACTTTCAGTGCGTGGTGTTTTTAATAAAGATGCTTTTTCTGTCAAGTGGCTGCCTGGGAACCTGAGCTTTTCTTTAAAAATAGCTTTTTAGCTCTCTTGTCTGGGAGGAGAGCTGTGAAACCCCAGCTGTGGCCAGGGGCTGCATAGAGCTGCCTTAATGGGCAAGGGGTGGCTGCAGTGACCTGTGCTGTGCCCAGGTATTTGAAACATCTGCAGCACAGACAGAGGGACAAGAGAAGGCATCACATCCTTTACATCACTGTGTAGCATCACTGACCTTGCACAGGCACCAGCTGCTGATCTTTTTGCAGCAAAAAAAACCCCATTCTGCATATTAATTTGTGCACATACTTAAACATATGCCAAGAGGGTACTTTGGGGGGGGGGGGGNTAAATCAAAATGTGCATTTAGAAATATGAAGAGGTCCATAGCACCTATCACACTGGTGATTGCAGGAATGTGGTGATCTCTACATCTCACCAGGCTGCAGAGGGCTGTCACTGCAGGCTTCTCTTTGGGATATGAGAAAGAACATGAGAACAGGGAGGTACAGAGGTGCAGCATTCCCTGGTTTCACCCCATGCACACAAAGACACTTGTTCACTGCAAATGACAAGTATTTTGTGAGCACTGCAGGCTGCAGGACTCACGTTCAGCCTGAAGACAAGGCCTTTGCATGAAATCAGGTAACTACGTGCTCCTCTGTTTGCATACGGAAATCCCTCATTTGTGTGCAGAAATGTGGCTGGTTTGTGTAACTGTGTGCTCACGCAAAATTTACCTCTTGAAGTTTGTCCTGAAGAGACCTGCTGGAGAGTTACAAACCAGTGGCATGTTGTGGGAAATGTGGCACATAGTCCAGACCAAAACTAAAATGCAGCTCTGCTCTGAAGCACCCTGATATTTCATATTCTGGTATCCATTTAGCAAAATGAAAGAGACAGGAACCATAAGGCATTTGATAGAAAGGGTTCAAAATAGGCTCAGAGGAGGAGACAGAGGAAAAAAGTCTAGTTTGATTAAATGTATTCAATCTCTCAGTCAACAAAATGCACTTCAAGCATTCGCAGGCTACTTCAAAACTTCCTCATCTCTCCCCCACAGCATTAAAGCTGTAAGGGTTTGAAGCCCTGGCTGATAAAATAATTTTCTGCATTCCCCAGATATGTACTCATCCACTTCAAAATAGCTTGGTGGGTGACAAGTTATTTTCTTAACCTCCCCATTTTCAGCTCACTGCTAAATCAGTTTTTCATTTTCTACACTCGGGCTGCCTTTCCCCTGTGCTGAATGCAAATAGCTCTGTAACTTAGGACTTGTTGAACAAGTATATTTAAGTTATTACAACTCACAGAGAAGAAATGTAATACGCAGTGAAAATAAACAGGACACCACATAAAACTTGTGTTATCTTCCATGTCAGCAATACTTAGGAAGGAAATTATTTGGATAGAAAATGTTAGTTTGCATTAGGTAGCATAATGTGTGACTGAAGAAGAGTCAAATAGCCATTTTAGAGACTTGGAAGTATTTCACATTTCCAAGAGAAACAGAGCTCTGAATAACAAACCACTGTGCTGATCGGCCCCGCTCCCACAGGAACATCAGCATTGCCAGCCACTCTTGCAAGTAGAGTTAGGGGTGTGATTGATAACCTGCTGCACTGGGACAGTGATTTCCATCTCTGGAGGAGGCTTTCTGGCAAGAAAGGCTCAGGCTTTGGTATCCTCCTTGCAGAATTGAAACCTGGAGAGAAGCTGGCACATCTGGGTGATTGGCACTTAGGCTCAGGCAGACCTTCTCAAGGCCAGCCACTCCTCCCCACAGGAGTTCAGGGGGACAAACAGCACCTGGAGCAGTTGAAAGCAAAACCAGAGGAGCCCAGACCTTGTGTCAGCCCCAGCCTGGGAGGTTCTCCTGTGAGAGATCATGCTGGGCACTGCTGGCCAAGGAGGTGCCTCTCTGCCTGTAAACCACTGCCGGACTTTGGTGGGCAAACACTGAACTCGTGGTGCTCTGCACAGCTCCTGTGGCACATGCCATGCCTGTCGAGGAGGTGGAAGAGAAATACTGGTGAACAATGAGAAATACTGCTAGATTGTTTGCAAGGGAAAGTGTGAGAAAACCAACCTGATGGGCGAGGAGCCCACGTGTTCAAATGTGGTGTTTTGATGGTGTTTCAGGGTGTGATGCTGCTTGTCCCTTACCATG
Organism: Aegithalos caudatus; assembly: GCA_013389925.1. Lineage (NCBI taxonomy): Eukaryota > Metazoa > Chordata > Aves > Passeriformes > Aegithalidae > Aegithalos > Aegithalos caudatus. The sequence goes on from WEIU01014768.1 coordinate 199,247, forward strand.
AATTTTTCTTTGTTTCAGGTAGGAATGAATTGATAGCCAGATACATCAAACTTAGAACAGGGAAGACACGGACCAGGAAGCAGGTAAAATAACCCAGTGGGGAAGTATGCATGTTGATGAATGACAAAACATGGCATTTTTGGCTGCAATGGCTGTCTGCTTCAGCTCTGATGGGATGATGTATTGACTTCACTATTCAGATTAAATACACGCTGCTTAGAGAATATTTAAAACTCTGGAATTTATGTTCTAGTGGTGTGAGGATTCATTTTTTATTAATCTGTCTGTAAATGAAGCTATTATCCCCCCATATTTAATTTAAAAAATTCAAAAGTTGAAGCAAAACAATTAAGTATTTCTCTATATGATATTATTACATAATTATTATTTTGAGATGGTAAATAATGGAACTTTATAAAAGCTAAGAGAATTTGGCTGTAAAATAGAGCTTATGGTTCTTGGATATGAGAGCTAAATATATAAAAATGAACTGATCATAGTCATGCTCTCAGCTTATGACCAGTAGTTACTACAGGATATAAAAATAATTTTAAAATTTCCCTAAGAGCCTTCAGGCTCCTGGTCTTTGACCATGGTAAGATTTCATTCATCCGAGAGTCAGAATAAACCTTAAAACCCCCTTAAGTTTTTTTTTAGATGATTACCACATAACCATTAATTTCTCTCATGTTACTAAATCCTTTAATTCATAATATTCCCAGCAATCAGCATCCTTGCAGGAAGCACAGTTTGTGTGTAGTTTATGCAGTGGTTACTGCACTGTTGAAAAACACCCCACGAATGGCAGAGGTCCCTTGCTTTAGTGTCAGGCGTGAGATTCCCCTTCTCCCCCTGCACGTGTGTGACCAAGGGCACGCTCTGCATGCCCTGCAGTGCAGGGAAAGGTGGCACTGGGTCACACAAAGCTGCCAGCACTCGGATTTGAAGCACTTTGGGTGCTGTTTTGCCCTGGGTGGTGTCCCTTGTCAGTCAGGAAGAAAGCTTGTGTGCGAGGGATGAGAAAAGGCAGCAGGAAGGAGGAGAACTGCAGCAAGGGGAAAAAGAACAAACCAAAGACTGACAAAGAAATCACAAACTAAAGGCAGAGTCCCCAGTTCTGCCCTGCCTTGCCCATGCAAGCTCCAGGAGCTGGAAGTTATGCTGGGGTCATAAAGTTGCTTCAGGAGGCAAAATGCAGAGCTTGGGTTAGATCCTTGGCCAGCATGTGCCAGGAAAGCAGGGGGGCTGTGATGGCTTACGTGTGGTGATGTCTGCCTCTGTACTTGTACATCCCTCTGTAGTGATGCATAAATCACTTTAAGCTTAAAGTGCTTAAAAAAGTTGGTTTGCCACTACTCTGGGGTTTTAACCGAGTGATTTAATGTTACCATTGTTCTTCTTGTGTAACCCTTAACACCACTAATATTTCACTGAAAGCAAAACAAATGAACATGTGTGAAAACTCTGTCTAGGTGTTTGCAAAATCGTTCAGTAAGCAGCAGTATAACTCTGAATTACTGCAAACTGGTTCCTGAGCTGCTTCTTGAAGGTGGCCTTCAGGGACTATGCTCATTGATGCATCACTGTTTGCTTCCCTACTAAAATACAGGCTTTTTGGTACTATTGACACAGAATAGTCTTACAGAGGAGGAAATCATCGTTTCTCCTTTTCTTTTGCTTTGTTCTTTCCCAGACAGGAATTATATGTAATGTAGGAAAAACGTGCACCACCTGATATGGTATGTCCTGGGTCAAATGAGAATCAGAGATTTCCCTTTAGTGGTTTTTGCCATCAATACAGGTTTTAAACTGAAGGATGCTGAGTGCTACCAAGTGATGCTGGGCAGTATCATTAAACCCTCATCAGCAACAGCATGGATTTCAGTATGTCCCTGGGTAAAAAGGAATGTGAATTTGGTCTCAGACCCTTCACTGCACAGGCAGCAACTTCTGACCAATAACTGGTGTAGGGCAGGACTGGGTTTGCACAAATTTCTGAGCAAAACGGCCGTGGGCCAGGCCTGGGCATCACTCAAGCTGATGTCAAGTTGCTGGTCCCCCGTTACACAAATGTTTTATGGGCAGACTTGATGCTGAGATTACCAAGGAAACCAGCAGGGGTTCAGGGACCTTTGTTGTGCCAGTATTTTATCATCTGTGCCAGAATTTAAAGCGTTTCAGTGGACTCAAAATGCAGCCTGAATCTCCTCATTGGAGCTGCAGAGCACAATAAATAATGGATAAAGTTTCATGGTGCCAAGTTATGTCTCAAGCCTAGTGGCAAATGGTCAGAGTGGGCATCTGCATCCCCAGCAGATGGGGTAGAAATCCTTTGGGTTGCCCACATGAGAGCTCAGGGCCTGGGCACTGATGGGATCGGTACCAAAGCACGTGGGCTGTGTCCAGCTGTGAACTGTGTCTTCTGTCTTGTAGCTGAATGCACAACCTGGTGGGTTACACTTTTTTTTTTCCTTTCTCTCTCTCTTTTTTTTAATTTTTTTAATTTCCTTAATCAAATCACTGCAGTGATGACCTGTATTGTTAAGCCTTGGTGCTAAGAGCTTGGTATCTGGCTGGGAATGTGGTATCTTTAACAGCAGAGCTTACTGAAGATGCAAATAACTTCCTCCCCTCAGAAAAGTTTCCTTTTTTTTTCTTTTTTTTTCTTTTTTTTTAAGAAAAAAAATAGACATTTAAAATTTGATTTGCTTTTTGTTTTTCTTTTGTTTGTTGTTTTTTTTTTTCCCCTATAAACCTGAACAATGTAGGTGTCTAGTCACATACAGGTCTTAGCAAGAAAGAAAGTTCGAGAAATTCAAGCCGCCATTAAGGTACGTTTGGCTTGCCCAGTTGTAGGGGGCTTTTCATCTCCATGGTTACAGGCTTTTCCTTTGTTTCCTCCCTTCCCCTACCCTGCAGGTGTCTAGTCACATTCAGGTTCTTGCCAGAAGGAAATCTCGTGATTTTCATTCCAAGCTGAAGGTATGCGCTTTTCTGCTTTTGGGCTTGTGGTTGCTATGCCTGTCCCTTCCTCCTCCCCGCGGTGATGGGCGAGCGCTGGGGCTGCTGTGCCTGTAACCTCCTTTTCCTGCATGTGGGAGCTGTCTGTGTCTCTTTGTGTTTAATCCCCGGGTTCTGCACTAGCATCCACATTAAAAACATTGTTTTAACACTGTCCAAATGCCAAGTGAACTCCTCTTTGTAACAGCTCAGCACCTAAATCTGATTTTTAACCCGTTAGTCCATTTTTTGTTTTACTTTTTAACAGTTGAGTGCTAGGAGTGTATTTAAATACACAGAGGTCTTGCACAGTTGTGTAGATGCTTTTTATCTTTTTTTTTTTTTTTTCCTTTTTCTAGAGGGGTAATTGGAGTAATTGTTTTCCATTCCCTGATGTTTTTTGTCTGTGCTTCTGAACTGTTATCAAGAATACTTAAACCAGATCATTTATTCCAAGTGTCAGAGAGCACAGTTTATCCAGATTGCTCTATGGTGTTTCTAGACTACAATCTAGTATCACCTCAAGTTGTGCACTATTTACAAGATTCCCTGAAATTTAATTTTTTTTTTTAAAGTAAATTATTGACATTTAATCTTTGGAGAGCCTCAGTCAGAGTCCTGTTCAGGGAATATTAAGTATGTTTGCTTAATCTGACATGATGAATTGTACATGTCCCCGTTTTCTCTGCCTTCCATAAAATATATTCTAAGGCTAAAAAGAACCTCTTGGAAATGCTTCATAGGGGTTTCTTGGATTGCTTGTTTTTCAAGCTTTCCAGCAGAGATCTTGAGATTTTTGGGGTTTTTTCCACACTGTTTAAAAGTGGAAGAGGGAGTTTTGCAGTTTTTGCTGTAATTTTTTTTAAATAAAAAGTGAAAGAACTTGTAAACTTTTTACTTCCCTCTTTTTTTTTTTTTTTTTTTTTTCCTTTTAATGTGAGTGGATTTTTTTTTTTTCTTTTTCTTCACTCAGATGTGAGAACAAATCATGTTTTTGTTCTATCTGGAAAGCAAAACATTTCAGGCAGTGCCTTCCCAGTCCTGAGCGGTGAGCACTGCGGATGCTCACCCCCATCCTGGAACTGCAGCGTAGGAATAACAGCCTGGCTTTGTAACAGGCCTCCCTGACAGAAGCACTGGGTTTTTCAAGGGCAGCATGCTGGCAAGCTTGTCTGGCTGTTGGTGGCTGGCTTTTTAGCTGCACTGGCTGAGCAGTTGGGGTTCGTAAAGAACGGCTAAGACAACTTAAACGTACTGCTTTTTAACCGAGGGTGCAATAATACAGAGATATGTAGCATTTTAAGCTCAAATTGTCAAGCCTTGATGCCTAAAATTAAGTATGTAAGTAGGTGGCCTTACTTTCAGAGGTGCTCAGCACCAGCAGCTCCTGGAGTTTTAGAGGAGTGCTGAGAGCTCAGGGCTGCAAAAATCAGGAACACCACGTAAGCACAAAATACAGGCCCAGGAGCCGAACACGATTATTGGATTTACTGTTCCAAAACATTTCCCTTTCTGAATGACCAAAATACCTTAAAATCTGAAGCCACTTACAAAGCAAAAAAACATTTTTAAGTAGTGCACCTGCTGTCTGATTTATATTGAAGCCTTCCAAAGAATAGAGGTAGCCAAACCCTAAGAATATTTCATCTAGTCTAGATGACATTTGCAGTAAATAGAGATCTGGAGGGAATTTAAATTTTAAGGAGTCACCTGAAGAAGGGAAGATCTGGTTGGACAACAAAATATTTTGTAGGGGTTTCTTACCTCGTTGGCCTTTCCCACCTGCCCATGGGCTCCAGCTCTCCCAGTGCTGACTGGAAAGTGGAGCAGCTGCCATTTCACTGCTGGGAACTGATGGCCTCAGGAAGATTCCTCAACTCCAGGACCCAGTGCTCTGCAGGCGTGTTTGCTTCACCTCTCTGCCACACCACAGTGGGGACAGAAGGCACACAGGTGACAGAGCTTTGCTGGCCCCTGGCCTTGCTGGCAAAAGCTGGTCCAGCCCTCCCTCAGTGGGTATTGCTGGGTCCCAAGGTGCTTGTCCTGGCCCTGCTCCCGAGTCCCCGTGGTGCTGCTGGTGGGATGAGCTCCCTCAGGAGCCCTGGCACTGCCTCAGTTCCTCCTGCACAGCTCCCAGCCTAAGGAGTGCCCAGGAAGGGTGAAGGAGCCAAGCTCTCCCCACCTCCCTCTTCTTTTCCTTGCCAGTGTTGGTCTCAGTGAACCAGGAACCATGGAATGACACCTGCCCCAGCACTCACTGGTCCCTGCTGGAGAAGGGGCAGCCATGTCTTCCCAACACAGCAGAGGTGAAACTTTGATGGGAAAAGGTGCCATAAGGGAGATGCCTGATGAAGAAGAGAGCTCCCATTCCTCTTGCCTGCTGCAATTGCTCCCTGGAGATGGTAGAAGCTGCTGGTTTTGAACCCAAGATGGAACTTTGCTTCTCCAGACATCTTGTTAGTGTTACTGCCTGTTTTTCCTATTATTCCTGTGTTGAACCACCATTGTATGGCCCACTGTCACCCAGAATCATGGACTAGCTGGGATTGAAAGGGACTTCTGGAGATCATTTAGTCCAACTTCCCCCTGCCAAAGCAGTTTGCAGAGAACTTCAAAAGCTGCCTGAGAAGGACATCACTGAAGGAAGACAAGGTGGATACTTTCAGCACCTCTGAGTGCTCATTGTTTCAATGGGGACCAGTTTTGGGAGCAGCCTGAACAACCCCATCAATATCCTCGGAAAGCCTCTTTCTGTCCTGGAGTGAGTGCTGTCTGCCTTTGCTGGTGAAGGGGTGACCAGAGAGAAGATAAAATGCAGTTTTTTACACCTGTGATTTTTTACATGAGCACGTACTGACAGGGCAAGGAGGAATGCTTCAAACTGAAAGAGAATGGGTTTAGATCAGATATTAGGAGAAAAAAAATTACTGTGAGGGTGATGAGGCTCTGGAAGAGGTTGCCCACAGAGGCTGTGGGTGCCTCAGTCCTGGCAGTGTTCAAGGCCGGGCTGGATGGTGTTTGGAGCAACCTGGTCTAGTGGGAGATGACCTTTTAAATAGTCCCATTATCAGAGGGCTTGGAACTAGATGATTTTTAAGGTCCCTTCCAAGCCAAACCATTCTGTGATTCTATGCTTCCCTCCCAGGCCTACTTACCCTTTTAACAGTGAGATGCCACTTGTAAAACCTCTGATTGGTGGCATCCAGGGAGGCAGTTACTACTCTAAAAAATATCCCACATGCATCTGGTGTCGATTTTCTTTTGAGATGTGTCTGATCGGATCTGTCCCACTGGCCCCAGCTCCTGGCCTCTTAGGTTGATACAGTGTTTATAAAAATTACCCTTTTCCCCCAAGTAGCTGCTGAATTTATTTTGTACCAAGAGATCTTGCTGTCCTGCATTGGTCTGAAATCTGCCCATGGAGAGAAGAGGATTTGGGCAAATGGGCAAATGTTCTTGTGCTAATCTTCTGCAAAAGTCCACAAGGATGGAAGGATCTCAGAGCTACCTGCACACCTGGCACTGGAAGCTTTCCTAAGAGGCAGAAATCTCACCTGCATGCCATAAAGTCTGCTTGGTCCAGGAAAGGCCCTTTTCTTCAATGAGAAGTGCCTGCAGTCACTGTGGATGGATGGACGGATGGATGGATCCTTAGCCTGCAAGGAAGTGAAGTTTCATCCATAAATGCTATTGCTGCCTTTCAAGACCACCACTAAAGAATGTCCCCTCAGCCCTTCCATGCATTTTAATTCTCTTTGCAGCAGGAAAACACACCTATTTTAGAGATTTTAATCTTAATACACTGAGGTTATTAAAATCTTCCTGAAGTTAGAGAAATTTAATCTCATGAAGATGGGAAGAGAGGCTGAGATAAAGTTGTCCTTGGAGACAGATCTGAAAGGCAGCTCCTCTTCATGGCATTTCCTCTCTCACAGAGGCTGGAGCAGGCAAAGCAGAGGTTTTACACTCCAGTGCTGTGTTTCTGTGTCAAATGCAGCAGGCCATAGTGTCAGGTCACAGCATTTCCCACCTTTGCACTGACAGGGAGCCAAAGTCACCTTTGTCCATTCAGGACAAAAGGTGGATTGGAAGTTGTACATAAACAGAGAGTAAAGGTGCTCACAGCAGGATGTACATCTATCTTAGGCTTTCATATCAGATTTTTTTTCATAGTGCTAGATTAATTAGTGACAAAAATCCCCACATTAAAATGCCTATAGTTCGCATCTATTACATGTTTTTAAATCCATTATACTACATTCCACATTTAGGGATAGAAAGAAAATATTGTCGCCAATTATAAAATGCTAAAGATAGCTCTATACTTTTTTAAATGAACAATGATAAAAGCCTTGAAAAATTCCCTTTGATGTGAATGGAGTCTTCAGCATTTTGAAATACAATAAGATGAATTAATTGCTACTCATTAGGCAGCAAGTTGGGACAGCTTTGAATGCGCATTCTCTTCTTGGCATTAGCTATTGCCTGGCTGAAATAGCCAGCTTTTGTATTTACTCCTGTCTTCTCTAATAATAAGCAAATTGGAGATCAGGGCTAGAAACACTGAAGTGCTCTCTATCTTTTGTCCAGAACAATTGTATATTGTCATGATTTGTTTATCTTTTTTGAGCTACAGCTAATTATTGTAAAGGTTATTTGAATCAATATGAGATCTGAGCAGAAATAACATCTGCAAAATTGCTTATTAGGAAGCTATTTTATGCTAGTGTTACTGTAACATCCATTTTGTGAGCAACTTGTTGTTTCTTATGTCTTTTTTTTTTTTCCTTACATGAAAAGTTTTGCATTTTAAATATTGGTACAGGTTTTAGGGCTTCTTCATTAATACTGTTTTATTATGCTTACTTTTCCTCATGCTGTCTTAGATTTTTTTCTCCCAAAATCATAGATAACATGGTATTCAAAGCCCCATTTATCATTCTAGGATAACAGTTTTTATTTTTTGCTTAAGAACTTGTTTGAACTGATTGATTAAATTATTCTTCTGTTTATGTTAGATTAAAAGGAAGTCAAGCACAAATCCTTTTGTGCTTGTCATGTAGAACTCTTGTTTCATGTGGGGCTTTTATAGATATTAAAATTTATAATTGGATGATACTGGGGAATTTTTATTATCTAATTTGACTATGTATTTTGCATTCCAAAACAAATTGAGAAAAGCAAACCTCAAGGGCCTGATTCATTAAAAGTTGTAGTCTCCTTGCTTTAGATGCTTAGAGCTTACATCTTCCAAAAACAAAGTATGTGCAACTGCAGCCAGAAGCAGTCAGCTAAAACACGAGACACATCTTGATCTCCACTACAGAGATGATATTTTAAGGAGTTAGTGGAACTAGACCAGTTTTCCACTGACTGTACCATAAATCCACCCTGGTAACATTCATTACTAATTATGTGCTGCAGTGCAGAAGACTTTTATGAGAGGAGGGGAAGGCAGGGGTGTGAGTGCAGCCTGTTGCTCACTCCAGTGTCATTCCTGGGCAGCAGCAATCCCATCTGAGCTCATCAATTAAGTAGGGTCAAACCAGGTCAGGGCCAGATGTGACCTATCCAAGGAATACCTTAAGCTCCAGCAGGATTTAATGATTCAGTAGGAGATGCTGTCCCCCCCAGCCTCTGCTGAACCTCAGCATGGGACTGCAGCACCCTGGGCCAAACTTTGATTTTGCTGCATCGGTGTAAAGCACATTGAGCTGAAAGAAATTATTCCAGCTTTACAAACCAGCTCAAGTGAGAGCAAAACCAAACCCTTTCAGTCTTGGACAAGATAGGAAATCCAAACCTTAACTATTTGCAGTCATTAAAAATCCCACAACGTTCCTGTTTTAGAGTAGGGGTGTTAACCCATTTGTCCTGGCCAAATTCCAACCTGGGTAATTACTGTAATCTGCCTGTGTAAATTACCCCTGCCGTTTTAATTGGATATATTACTTCTCTTGCTGCCTAAACTGTGATGTAATACCATTGTGTGTTATTAATCAGTTACCAAGTTTCATCCCAGAAGTGGCTGCCTCTCAGTGATAGGTAGAGCCTCATTCCCTCCTGGTTACGAGTGCTATTATAGCATGGAAAAACCCAACATATACTTGTTTTTAAGTGGCAGACAAGCTGATATTGCAATCTAAATAAACAGCTTTAAAATGTGGCTTTTATTTTAAAATTATCTCATTTATTTTTGAAGACTATGAACTCTGCTTGATTATACAAGCACAGGCAACCACCTTGCAGCTCTCCAAAAGTTCCTGGAGTTGGAAGTGCTCTTTTGCCAATGCAACTCAGGACCTCATAAGGATCTGTATCTGACCTTGAATTTGATTTCTGTCACATTTGAATGTAAAGTTGCTTTGAGAAAAGCTGACCATCCCACTATGCAAAGATTCCTAAGCCTACAAAAGATGAAACTTCCCGTTGGAGTATATTGGCCTGATGTCCCAGATCAGATTTGTCACCAGTGGGAAACTCTGTGGGGGTTGTTGAAACACCTCAAAACCAGCCCTATTGCAAGGATTGCCTTTCTGAGCTGTCATTCTAAAGGTTTTTTCCTTTCTCTCCATCCTCCTGGAAATGTAATCAGTCAAAGAGGATGAGATGAATGGCCCCACAAAACACAAATCATTCTAGGGTGAAAAGCAGCAATTGGCAGGCAGGAAGGCATGTACCATTTTGTGTCACAAAAGATGTTTCCTCCCTCTGAAAATCCCTGTCATTGTCCCTAAAATTCAGGATCACCAGGGTCACTGTAATGGTGACTAAGAGCTCCCCAGAAGATTTTGAAGGAAGTGTAAATCTTCAAAAATTTTTCCTAGCTCATCTGTTAGGGTGGGATATGCCTGCTGTAACTGTTGCTGGGTATCCAGGCTCCTATTCTAGTCCTTGGATGGCAATAACATTACAGACAGTAATGCACTTTAGTTGGTTTCAGTGCCTCACAAAGCAGAAAGAAATGCTCCAGCTTCTCCTGGAACTGCACTAACACTCGCAGGGAATCAGCCAGAGACTTTTAGAGGGATAAAGCAAGGCAAGGTGAACAATTTCATAGATATATACCGTACCTAAGGCTCATGCAACTCCCAGGAAAGAACTTTATTAGCCCTGACAAAGCTTGTACTTTTAAATTCTCCCTTAGTTTCATTCCATCTAATAGTGGATCCAGAAGAGTTTGACACCTTTGCACAGGCACTGGCTGCATCTTCATGTGGTGGCACAGGCATGGCTGGTGGCAGGCAGGAGACAGTGCAGGAGAGGAGCCTGTAGTGCCCCAGCAGGTCTGGAGAATAACCAGGTAGTCACAAAAACAGCACTCCCACAGTTTTGGAGGTTTCTAGGACCTAGAGGCACGTGTCTCTTGTATCATTAATTTCACACACAGGGTAGGGATCCCCTGAATGTTGGTTTTTGGTAGGATTCAGCAGGCTTGCATGGTGAGACTCTCATGGTTTGGCATTTCCAAGCCATCTCTGCTTACAAAAAAAGGGTGAAACGGAGAAATCTGCTAGGGCTAGGTCTCCATATTGCTTCAGGACATCTCACTTTCATCTTTTCATGACAGAGAGTCCTTCTTGCTGTGCAAGAGTATAGAAGGGTCTGGGGAGCTGCATGAATTCTGAATTAGAATTAGGATTCTGCCACTTCTTAGCCCCCAGCAAAACATCTTTTTAGCCTAATGGGCTGCAGACATCCAAAGGCAGCCAGTAAAACATGCCATGCACAAACCTCCTGTGCACACCCTCCCACCCTAGGGCAGGCAGGGCTGAGAGCCAGGGCTGACCTCCAGCTCTTAACCAAAGGACTGGCTGTGGTTATATTGCAAAGCTACAAGTTTTGAGAAAGGACTGAGTTTGTCCCTGCATTGAAGGATGTGTCTCCCCAGCAGAGGTGAGCCCAGGGTGTTAGAGCTGCTCAGGCAGCTGAGCACAGGGCTGTCCTTGAGGCACACACCCTGCAGGGTGCAGAGGGAATGATGCTGGAGCAGCTCCTGCTGTGCTCCACCTGCTGCTCTCCAGGCTGTATCTCAGAGAGGCTCCTTGCACAGCTCAGGGAAACACACTCAGCAACAATCCCTCGCCTTCTGTGTCCACAGCTTTCACACAGGGAGCTGGGGGTTGTTTCTCCCCAGGGTTTTGTTGTTGTTGTTGTTTTTCTTTTAATCCTTTTTTCTCCCTCTTTTAATGAATCAGACCCTGGGTGAAAATAATGCATTTGTTTAAAGCTGATATTTAATGTTGAGCAAACTGCTCTTCCTTTGTCTCTTACTATTTTGTTCATATTTTGCTAAGAGTCTGCTATTCTACACAAGCATTTTAATAAACTGTTTGTTGTTGTATCCAGGTAACAAGCATGGTAAGTATTTTGACTAAACCAAGTATTATGTACCTTAGCTGTGCTTGGCAGAATTTTTTGGCTAGCTTTTCCTGTACTTTCAGCCTGTGCTGTTTCTAAAGGAGCTATTCAAAGGAAGAAACTGCTCACCTATAGTACTACTACATACAAGCTTTAGAGGGAGCATATGTGCAAAGTCATATACCATACATAAGAGCATGCACCTCTTGCCAGCATGCTTGCTACTTTGCTTGTAAAATAAAATCAGGAAAAAAATCCCCCAAAACATCCTTGCCTAATACTGCTTGTGTTCCTTCATTCTAAGTGACACACCTAAATATTGGTAGTTATTAATCCAGTACTTTGGATGAGGAACCCTGCTTTACCAGCGTGTAACAGTCTGTGTTTACTCATTTTCCTTGGCCTAAGACACCCCCTTAGTTAAAACTCTATTGCATTAAGAGGCTGTCCCTTGCTGTCCTGTGACCATACCTGACTGGCACTGGCTGGGACTCCAAGTGCTGCTCTAATACAAGTAACCAATAACAACCCACCTTTTCCTAAACTCGTTCCTGTGTGCTCAAAAAAAAAAAAAAAAGGCAGGAATTTTAATGGCTGATGTCTTTCTTTGAGAACACTGTAAACCAGTAAAATCCCACAACTGAAAATTTAAAGATGTTATTTCCATTTTTGTGACCTAACTTTCGAAATGCTTGTCATAAAGCTGAATCCAAAATGTCTCTGAGCCCATAAGCATGGAGAAAAAACTCTGTCCCTGTTTGCGAGTCAGTTCTGTGTTCTCATTTTACGGTGCAATACGAAAGGCAAGCCTCTCTTAGATGGAAGTGATAGAGCTCAAATCTCAGTGCTCCCTGTCCTGCAGGCAGAGCTGAGCCTCAGGAGCACGCCCTGTTTAGCCCAGCCTGATTTAAAATCGGGATTTGCCCAGATAAACAAGTGGGCAGTAGTTTGCTCTCCCAGAGCTTCCTGTGTGTTGGCAGAGCAGACTGTGAGAATTCAGGTCTACCATGCATGTCTGAGAGGAGGTTTTGCCTTGAGGTAGTTGGAGTGTTAGCCTCCGTGCTGTATTTTTTTTTTTTTCCTGCATGGTTTGCTATTTTTTGCATTTTCTGTGTGGCTTTTTAAGTTTTTAGTTATGTGCTTGTAGCTGCAGTTATTTAACGTCGTTTGTTGTGCCAAATGTTTTAAGACTCCGTGTAATTGTCATATTAAAGGATCAGACAGCAAAGGACAAAGCACTCCAGCACATGGCAGCAATGTCATCAGCTCAGATAGTCTCAGCTACTGCTATTCACAACAAGCTGGGCCTGCCAGGAATTCCCCGTCCTACGTTTCCTGGGGCACCTGGGGTAAGTCATTAGCCGAGTCCCAAAAAATTCCCTGTATTGCCTAACAACGTTCAGTCAAAAACTGAGACGGAATGAATGGATTAATGCTTTGACTTGAGTTTGCAAAAGGAATCATGCTTGTTCAAAAATACCCAAAGTTCTTCCAACAAAGAGAACAACTGTGGGCCTGTTTGTTTGTTTTTCCTCTTTCAGTTTTGGCCGGGCATGATTCAAACGGGGCAGCCTGGATCCTCGCAAGAGTAAGTCTGAAAATTCAAATATGTTTCTCTATGAAGTGTGAAGGGTGGCTTGTGCACTCTGGGAGAGCAGGGAAGCAAGAACTTGCAATTTTTTTTTCCAAAAAGGAGGTAAAGGGAAAGAAAGAGTCTTTATAATGATGTGAACTCATATTCAAAAAAGTTATAAGGCATCCCAAACCTCAAAACTGAGGCTGAATACCGGATGGGCATCCTCCTTTGTGTCCCTGTAGTTCAGTGTCCTCTGGGAGTCCCAGCAGTGCCCTTCCCTGGGTGTAATTCTCATCCCTCTCTTCCCTCTGTGCTGTCTGTTAAATATGCTCTGCAGGGAAGAGATGTGTTTGTGGGTAAAGGTTATCAGCCACCTATTTTCCTATACTGTGTGAGTCTGATGGAATTTCCTGTGGATGGCACAGTGTGTGATTTTTGTGTACTTCTTTATTCCAGCGTCAAGCCATTCGTTCAGCAGGCCTATCCTATACAGCCATCAGTCACAGCTCCCATTTCAGGTAATTCTCCCATTTATCCTCTGCCTTAAAAATACTTGAATTTTGTGCTGAATGTGATGTATTAACTTCTGACCTGGGCAGAGGCACTGCTCAGGATCTCATGTTCCCTCCAGCCAAAGGAAACACCAGTCCCAGTGTCCTATTATTACTCGGTTCTATCTTAGGGAAAATAAGTGTTTGGGTTGGTTTTTGGTTTTTTTTTGGTAGGAAGCACTAATGCATATGCAAGGAGATGTGATGTGTGATTTCCAGTCAGCACTCCATATTGTAGGAATGACAGTAAAAATGAGTAATAGGGTGAAGGTTTCTTTTAGAATAGCTATGTAACAAGAATATACCTTAATTTATTTTAAACTGAGTCTAAAACCCCTTCCAAAATCATATATGTTTAGCCTTAAGTATAAAACTTCTCTATGTATCAGGTTGTTTATAACTCATCCCCTCCTGGAGGTCCTGCTTTGCCTGGTACCACCACTTCGATAAGTACCTAATTTTATTCTGATTCCATTGCTCAGACTGATCAAGCCCTTCCCATGGCTACTTCCCTGCTCCTTTTCCCAGGTTCCTTCCATGCCTGATTTCAGGAAAGGTCATTATTTCTTTACAGACTGTTTCTCATGTTATATCTCCCTTGCCAAATGATCCCAATGCTTCTAACTCTGTTTGTGCTGCAAGTTTTGGACTCTTACCCAATTCTTTATGATTTTCTAACTTGCTGCTATTTAATGCTCTGAACTAAAGCTATTTTTTTTCATTCATGAGAATGCCTTTTTCTTGACATCCCTGATTTATAACATTATTCTCTAAGACAGGTATTTTCTATCGTCTTCTTTTATCCTTCCATGTTTTCTCTCAGAATATTAGTATTAATATTAGTGTTATTTAGAGTATTAGTATTTCTAAACCAGACAAACTTGTGCATGAGTTTTTGCATTCATTAGAATTCCCATTCATGTCTAGCCAGTGACATTTGTAATTCCCTGTTTTGCACAAGCCTCAGACCTTCATTGCCTGAATTTGAGGGTTGGGGTCAAGTACCACATTCCCATTATGGGATATGGACACACACTGCCTCTGACCCGTCTCTTCTTCTCAGCCTATTTCAGGATAATCTTTGTTCTTGTACCTTTGGTGCCTCTCCCCTGCTGTTCTTGTACCTTTGGTGCCTCTCCCCTGCTTTTCTTGTGCCTGTGTCTCTCCCAAGATGAGCTTTTTCTTTGAGTTGCTCCCTTTTCCTCTTCCTTTACAGTTTTCTTTCCTTCTTGTCCAATTTTCTACAATGAGGACCAAGAGATAGCATTTATTCCTTCTCTTGAGATGAATTAGAGAGGGTGGTTAACATCCCTTCTCTATCTAGATCATGTCTTTCTCTCTTTATTATCAATTTAAAACCTTTTTTTTTCTTTTTAGGGTATGATTCAGCTCTCTACAGTAATTATTTATTATTAGCTGTAGCATAATGATGCCTAAAAGCTCCAAAAGAAGCCAAGATCCAATGTGCAAATACGTAGTAAGAGACGGTCCCTGCCTTGGAAAGCTTGTACTCTAAATAGGAGAGGGGAATTGAGAGTGGCAGAAGAAATAGGTGAAAAGAGGGGTGATTTACTAGTAACCTGTGGCACATTAGGAGCCAGAAATGGAGGCCAGTTCTCTTGCCTCCCAAGGCAGTAATGTCTCCTATGAGTCTTGATGCCAGTTTCCAGGGAAGGGTGCAGCTGTAGGTCTAGGTGAAGTCTGGATAAATCTCTGTAATCTGGTATATAATTTAAACAAGAATTCTACAGCGAGTTGCAGCCCCAAGGAAACAAAGCAGTGGATCTTTTCTTTCTGCCATTATTAGATTGCTGGGCTGGCACCTCTTTTTCTGCATATTGGCCTGAGTTTTTCCAATTTTAACTCATCCTGAATTAATTACTTGCTAAAATTAATATAAATATCCAAGGGCTACACGCATAATTCCCAATTATATTTAATTGAGAAAATATAAACTGAGGAAGTGTCAGCTTCTTCATGAAGATGTTTCCTCTGTTTCAGGCTTTGAGCCCACATCAGCTCCAGCTCCCTCAGTCCCTGCGTGGCAGGGCCGATCCATTGGTACGACCAAGCTCAGGCTGGTGGAGTTTTCAGCTTTCCTTGAGCAGCAGAGGGATCCTGAATCAGTAAGTATTTATTGCCCTTGTGTCCACTGATCCTCAGCTTTGCTCCTTTGCTCCTGATCTTCAGCTTTTCTCCTTTGCTCCCCACCCTCTGGGAATGCCTTGCATCACGTATGATGGAATACACCCGGTGTTTCTGTGCTCACTGCTGCTCTGTGCAATATTCCTTTCACCCTAGGACTGTATTTTCCTTTCTTGCCCTCCTTTTCCCTGTTTGCAGCAGCGAGAGGCCTCTGTGAAAGCAGGCAGGGTTTGCCCTGGCGCCTGCCTCGCTGCTGACCTAGTTTAGCAGGTGTACCAAATTGCATTGTGTTCTTGGCAAGAATTCAGTGCTTGAACTCTAAGTTAAAGCCTAATCTGTTTCCTAACCAAAACAAAAATAAGGTCTTGCACAGAAAGTGTGCATATTCCATATTGGATTTTTTTTCTTTTTAATGAAGCCTTTAATTTTCTCTTAATTTTTAGTCTGCATACTGTACCTGCAAGGGTAGTTTCTGAAGTTGGCTGTAATATTTCGTTTACTCCAGTAAGCCTTGAACCCTGACATTAATCACCATATATTTACCAAGAGCATTTCTCAGTAGCCTAGCACTGATTCTACTGCATTGCAAATAAATTGAAAGAACTTCTTTCAGCTCTAACCTGAGAATTTTTTTCCGAGATAATTTCTGAAAAGCAAATACCGTCCTGAATGGGTGATATGAACAGGCCATTCTTGTTCAGATTCCTGGTAAAATACAGTAGCCTGGAGAAGAGAGAAGCTATCATTTTCTTTTTATAATCCAGCACTGGAAACCATAGCATTTATGGGCTCTGGCCAGGGGTATTATCCAAGGAGTGTTTACCCTGCACAATGGGGATTGGAGACATAGCCCAGAAACCTTACAACAGAGGAATGCTCCTGGCAGAGACACATCCCTGTGAAAGTGCACCATATCTCAGCTATTCATGCACCAAACATGTGGCAGCGTGCTGGTTTGCCAAATGTCACTCTTGGCCAGGCTGGGTTAGCTTTGAGGTGCAGGAAATGTTTGGCAGCAGGTGCGGATCTCTCAGCGCTTACCTGACTGTTGGGCATTCGTGGTTTCCCTGGAATCCCTTTGCCTTCCCATGGTCTCGTGGCAATCCTGGCTCTGGTGGGCTTCACCTTAGTGTCCTCCAGACCACTCTGGAAGGCCTCCTCTACCTCCAGCCCCGAGTCCATCCAGGCAGCAGTTTGGATTTCCACTGCCGAAGCAGAACATCCAGGTTTCCCTGTCAGTCACTCTCAGCCATGCACAGATTTCCCAGCCCTTGCTGACCCCGTGTAACGTGTCCTGCTGATTTCTGGGCTCTGCCATCCCCAGCCTGCCCCACGCCAGGATGTGTGTGTGTACTCCAGGTTCCAGGAAAACAGGATGTGGCCACGTGACACTCAGCCTTGCTGCCTGTGTGTGAACGAAATCTCATTTCTGTGCGGTCCCGTTGCCTGTTTTGCCACCTAATTATCCCTTTTCCATAGGTTTTTAGAACATAAATCTAGATGCAAAATCCATGGGCTGATATGGTGTAGTGCCTCTGTATCTGTGGGGTTTTATGTAAAAGTGAGCAAACAGGGGCTGAGCAACTGAGTAGCTTTGGCATTGCATGGGGACAGTGGAGGTCTGAACAGAAGCATGCTACCCAGGATGGTTCCACAAGTACTGTAAAACCTTCTTTGGAGGAAATTAATATTATTTGGAATTCCTGAGGGTGCAGAAGCCCGCTGGGTCTTGTCCCAGCTTGCAAGAAGGCAGATGAGAAACCCACCTTTTCAATGCATTTATGCAGGAAGGTTTACAGGACAAGCAAGAGCATCAAACTACCCAGACTTGTTTTTTAATAAAAGCAGTTACTCCTGTGCTGTAACACTGCAAAAATGAGACTCCAGGAAACGTCAGTTCCCAATTTAGTTCATTCTTGCATCCAAGGGAGGCAGTGCTCTGCATGGGGACAGCTTGCAGCATCCAGACAGGTGCCATTGGGATGAGCCCCTATGCCACTGTGTGGGCTTCACTGCCTGGGAAAGGGGAGTCAGGAGAAGGACAAGTGTTGCTTACATTGAATTAAGTAAATTTGATTATTTGGCATTGAAAGGGTATTGGAAAAAAAGAAAATCCCCAGGGCAGTGTGTCCAGTTCCCAGGGCAAAGGGAGAGGGGTGTTTGCTGGAGAG
This sequence comes from Aegithalos caudatus, assembly GCA_013389925.1. NCBI lineage: Eukaryota > Metazoa > Chordata > Aves > Passeriformes > Aegithalidae > Aegithalos > Aegithalos caudatus. Next base: position 217,051 of record WEIU01014768.1, read on the forward strand.
GCACTGGGCACTGCACTGGTGTGCAGGGGCAGCTCTGCCAGCCTGCCCTGTCTCCAATGCACAGACCTCTCCAACAAGCACCCCCAGCCTCCTGGACTGCCATTGCAGAAATGTGAGTTCTGCCTGCAGCTTTGCACACCTTTCTTTGTGTGGCTGAGATGTTTTATTGCAGGTATGGTTTGCACAGCAGAGAAAGGATGGGGTTTTATTACTTCTCAAATAAAATCAGCGAGGCAGGTGACGTGTGTGTGTTTGCACAATGTGCACATGAAGTCATGTAGGCATGTGCTGTGATTGCAGCATCTTCTTTGTGCCTTTGCTGACCACAAAAATTAATTTATTTATGTGCTGCTACAGGAGAGATGTGTAGGAGTTCTCCTGTATCTTCTGAAAAAGGACAGTTATATATTCATTACACTGCTGACTTTTCACAGAAAATTACATAAAATATTATCTTCATCAAATGTGCTTCCAACATTTCATTAAAAAAAAGGTGACCTTTCCTCCCTCTCTCTCCCAACACAAAATCAGGCCAGAAAGCCTCATAATAGTAGAGGCAAGTAGACCAATTCCATCTTAAAATGTAACCTGGAAGTTATTGAAATACCTTTGTTGGAAAAAGGTATACTTGGCATGGCATCTGGGGACAGGACTTGATCCTGGCAGGCCCCTTGCAGTCCCTATTCCTGCAGAAATTAGTAATTCAGGTTTGTCAGCCCTGGTGACTCCCATGGCTTGCAGTGGGACTGTGCATGGGCATGAAGGTCCACCCATGGGGAATTCCTGGTTGGAGTGGGACATTCAGCATTTCTGTGGCTCTTCCAATGGCAATTGTAGTTTAAAAGTACAAAAAAAAAAAATCCCCCCCAAAACCCCCAAAACACTCAATGCCAGACAGTTTAGTAGTCTAGTTTAGAGTGGGCCTTATGGAGGGTTGGAAATCTGCTCCATAGAGTCCTCTTACTTCTGGACAGCTGTTGATCTTTTTTTCTTGTCTAGGCACAAAATTGTTCCATTTATGAAAGAGAAAAATATAGGAAGGAGACAATAAGCAACCCTCACTGTAACTCTGCATGGCAGAAGATAGTCTGGGGAGCACAAGATGGCACAGTTGCAAAATACTAGAATACTGACTCTGCAGCTGAGGATGGGTAAAATTGCTCCTCCTTGTACATGAAAATCAATTCAGCTTACAAATGTCAAGCTGTATTTTCCTTTTGTGGCATTTTGTGCTTAAGTACAATTCCTAAATGGTCCATAGAAGTTTCCCTTGCAGGTCCAAGCAGCAGCATTTCAGTTACCTTTGATTATTGCCTGCCCTATATAACTCTATCCTCAGCAGATGGAGCAGTTTTTGTGCCCATCTGTTGCTTCCAAGACAGGTTTTCCTTAATGGGGCCTTTCCATTTTTATTGTAGTGGTTCTGGGAAGTTCAGGACAAATGCATAAACCAAGCAATCCCATGTTCCCTAACAAATATAAACTGAGCATGCAAGCAGGTTAGAAAGGATCTAAGCAACTGACTGCTATACAAGTACATATAAAATTCAAAGACTATAACTGAAATAAGAATAACTCAAAATGTATGTGTGTGTATATATACACACACACGCACACATACTCAAACTTGATTTTCAATCAGAGAAAAAAACCCTATCACCACCCAATGAAAAAGGCTCTTTTTTTCCTCTTCCTTTTTGAGGTTTCTAGCTCTTGCTGTCACATTTATTTAAACTGTGATCACTTCAGAGTGCTTTACATTTAAAATATCTATATAGGGCTATAAAGAACATGGCTGATTTTCAGTATTAGTCCACCCATCCAATCTGTCAGATTGTGTTAGGTCCGAATTTCAGAATGTATTTTTAAAAGTGGCGAAGAAATAAAACATTCTTTATGTTTTAATTCAGGTTTTATTGTTGTTGTAAAAGGACTTTGTGAGTCCAGGGAGAATTGTGCCTGAGAACCAGAAAGGGAAAGCAATTGCTCAAGGGCCATAAAAACAGCCTGCCATCATTAGCCAAATGCAGTAAAATTCACCAAAGTTAATCAAACCACCTAAGTGATGAAAAATAAATGAGATCTTTTCAAAAGAAGCCTTCCATCCTTGAACAATATCCATTGTTGCAAGGATTGTTTATCCTTTCTGTACTCCTTGTACACAGTATAAAATTCAGTCCAGCGTTTCACTCAGAAGGAAGTCCTTGGTTTAGTGTCTTTGTGATGTGAAAGGACAAGAAAGCAAACTCACATTAGGATGAATGTCTCAGAGCCACAGACTCGGGATTTGAGGTCATTTTAATCTGGAATCAGAAAAAGTTTTGCTAAACACAAGGCTCATTTGTCTTGCCGTGCTGGAGAGCTGCATGTTGGCCCTGGGATGCAAATGTCATACTCTGTGAAGTGTCCATAGTTAGAACTCCCAAGAAAGCATTTTAAAGAGGTCCAGTATTGACACAGGCTCCAGTAGTGAAACTGTGGCATGGCAGCAGACTTCCCATCCAGCAGGATTACTAGGGGACCCCATGGAGACACGATGGAAATGCCAGGCCGGCTCCCCCAGCCCAGCTGTAGCAGGACACGGACTTTGCAGGGAGAGTGCTGGGGCCAGAACGTGGTTGGGTGTGTTGGGAGACCAGCACCATTCATCCCCCAAAGTCATCCCACAGGAAAGCCCTCTGGGGCCTGGCTTTGCTCCTGCTGCTGCCTTCACAGACCTCTCTTCCTTTCCTCAAATCCACTGCTGGGGAAATTTCCTGGCAAAATTAGAAGTGCAGGGAACACGTGGGGTGGGTTGGTACTAGAGTGGGGTGGGCTGTGGCTGTGAATTCCCCACTCTGCCTGCCCTGAGCAGCCATCCTGGCTTGCCCCAAGGGCTTTGCACCTGGCTGTGCCTCTGCCCTGCATCTCCCCAACTTGTCCAGCAGCTTCCCCCACCCCCACGCCCACCCCAAAACCACTTGGCACGGCCGCAGAGCCGGGCTCTCGTAAGTTGGGAAATCTCCCCCTGCTCGGCTCTGCAGAGAGCAGATAATGACATGCTCACGTGTTTATTTGTTCCTCTGCTGCATTCAGTGGAGATGTAGATGGCCCTTCTTTGATAAGCAACTATTCAGTAGTTTGTTTTCTTCTGCTGTTGAAATGCGTGGCCCCGTGCCCTGATCGCTGTGCACTGTCTAACCTCCCTTCCAAATGGAATTATTAATTCCCTCCATTTGCATTTCACAGATGTGCTAGTGCAGTCTTTTTGGATGAAGGAGCATTATTACTCACAATTGACAAACCAAGAAGCTCAGGTGCAAAAGAATGAATGGGCCACTGATTTTGAGGGTCCCCTTTGATTTGTCATGAGCCTGATTTTGCAGAATACTTAATGTTATTGAGAGCTTCCTATAGTCAGCCATAATTTTCCCATTTGAGCACTCAGCACTTCTGGAACTGGGACTGCAGGGTCTTAAATCAGACGGGGCAGAACTGAATGATGTGTGGTCACTGTTGCAGAAAAGCTGATGGAAACGTTGTGCAAGCACATTGCCCAACCAGCAAGTCCCAGTTTCATGCTGGGACTGCTGTGGCAGTAGCTGGGAGGTGCTGGGCAACATTAAGGTATCAGGGAACTGCCTTCCCTCATCATCTACCTCTCCATTTCTGCAACCATAAAATCACCCGAAATCCCCTTTTACTTTGCATTGCTGTTTAAATCCCTGAGCAGATCCAGGCAGGATCTGAATGCAGGGAGGTCCATGAAAGACCAGGTTGCCCATGCAGCTGTATTGTAGCATACAGCACAGAAAGTTCAGTTAACATTTCACAGGAAAGTGTTAAAAACCTTAACAACAGGACTTGGTACAGACTCCAGTTATAGCATTAAAATGTCATGTTTATAACTCCCAATCTGCTTCAGTGGAGGACAACAGCAGCAGGAGTTAAATATTCAGTTACTAGTGTTTTGGTAGAAATAAGAAAACTTGTTGGCAGACCGAGTGATTTTCTTACATCAGCAGGAAATTAAAGAGTTTCAGATTTACGAGATACGGCGAGGCAGCGAGGCTGAGGCTGGGCAGGGTTTGGGTTAGAGCTGCACACAGACTGCTGATACACCGGTGCCTGGGTCCCAGGCAGCCCACCCCACCCAGCTCCTGTTCCCCCCAGAAGCACAATCACTGCTCAGGCAGGTGACTCCCAGCCGTGCCAGTGGGATTTGGGAGGGTTAAATCACAGCTGTGCCCCTGGGGGCAGCAGGAGCACTCAGGGTGCTGTGCCCATCAGCAAGGTCATTCCCACAGAAACAGCTGCCCCCTCTCAGGCCACCTGCCTTCCACCTTGCTCAGCACCTACATCACCCTGTGGACGTGCTGATCTGTATGGTGGTGTCAGAATATAAGTGCAAAACTGGTGAGGAGCTGTTACAAGTATACGTGCTGGCTGATAAAGCAGATGTAGGTGGTTTGTCTTTGTTCTGCACCAGCTTAGATGCTTGCATTCCCTGCCATTGGCAATTTGTCTTGGTTCTTTTAAATTCCTAAGTGGATTATAATTTTTCTCGTGGTATTATTTGACAACAGTCATATTTCATGGCTTTACTGCATTCTTTGGATAGTTAGAATTTTTCTAAGGGAAGGAGCTCAGCTTTAAGAGGCGGCCATCTCCAGGGCATGTCGTGTAATGCAGACACAGGAGACAGAGCTGAAAATGTTCTTCCTGCTTCTGTGTACTTGTGTACTTAGAAAATGCAGGATTTGACTTGTGATAGTTTATGGCATCTAAAGCACATTATTGCCCCGATGCCAGATGCAAATCCTTTAAATGCTGCAGGGTAAATTCTGCAGCAACTAATGTACTTCAATGACTCTGGAATACTCAGTCTAAATCAACAGCGAATTCTCAATGTAATGAGGATGTTTTCAAGCTTTCCAGACACTAATGGGCTCAAAAATATAGGCAGAAAACTTTGCTCCTTTGCCTTTATCTATGCATCAGTTCCTGTCGTGTGGCGCGTGTTTGTCTAAAAACGATAGGGATCATTTCAGTATCCATTTAGCCTGCTCCAATATTGCATTTTCATTTGTTAGTTCGCAGAAATATGCCATGTCTAATTAGCTTAGTAATGATTGTACTTAGCATAGGAATTGCAGCAACATAAGGAGAAAATAATCACACATTGCAATATCAAAATAAACATTTCTGTCCTAAGAATGTTGTCAGGTGATGTCATACCATCTGTCCTACTGTACCCGCTCAGAAATTTTGCTGCAGCAGCATCTGGTGCTTTGGCGAGCTCAGCAGACAACTGTGGCAGCTTTGCAGCTGCCTCCAGCTCTGCTTTTATATTTAAAGAGTATTAAGACTTTGTGCACCATGCCCCTATAAATGTGTTTGCTTTTACTGAAGTTGAGATACTGAGCAATTTGTATATTTGCCTGGCTTGCAGAATAAGGTACAGTGTGTGAATTGTCTTGGGAGTTTGCAGTGGCCAAACTGTAAAATACAGCTCTCCCTTCCCCTTCCCCCCACAGCCATCTTTGGGCCAGGAGAGAGACACAGTTTTGGGGAGGAGGACAATTTACAGGACAATCTGAACCTTGATTCTGTTTCCATTAAAATGTGGTTATTTTGTACAACCTGGAACAACTCCAGCAGAGAAGACTGAGAGGAAACAATCCCCCAATTTTTTTTTTGTTTGTGGAAGTGCCTTAATAAGATGTTATGTTTTCCTTTTTCCTTCCACAAAATTTGGAGAGAAATACAACCCTGTGAAAAAACACAGGCTGTATCTCAATTTTGCTCCCATACCCAGATGAGTGTTCTCTGGTTCTAAATTCAGATTTCATTGTGCTAGATGATTTTTTAATAGATTTCAATTTCATTCCCTAAGTGCAGAAATCTAGCCAGTCCATTTCCTTTTCCCCAGAGTTTTGGACATCTGCTAGGGAAGACTCTCCTCACACTGAAGGAAGGCTCTGAGTGGTTGCCCAATTCATTTAGATTTGTCACTTCAATTTGTTCATTCAGCAGGTACATTGTAAACAAAATAGCTTAAATGAGGTTTGCTTTGGGGTTTTAAATATTTTATTTGTGCCTAGCTTTTGGGAATTGCCCCTTTATATACAGCATCTGTTCAATGTGACAGGGTTCTCTAGTGTTCATTGACTGCATATCAGCTTTTCCTTAACTAAGTTAGCAAAATGTTTTGTGATCTGCATGGGGAAAACCCCTCAGTGTTTAATCCTTCCACCCTGGAGCTCCTTCACTCTGCTCTCATGAGCCAGGGAGGTGCTGACGGATTGGTGGAGGGTCTTTGGTGTTCATTCTTCCACTTTTGTTTTGGGTCCTGAGAAGTTCTCTTGGAGGAACGGCAGCCCCCAAAAGGTCATGTTGTGGACTCCTTTGGAGTGGACTTCACTGGGCCAAGCATTTCCCCCAGGCAGGAATGGCACTGCCCAGGTGATTCCTGTGATTATAATGAGGTGTGATGGGATGAAGTTAAGAAATAGGAAATTGAAGCAGAATGTGTTTGGGGAGGGATGGCCATCTACAGAGCTGGCTCCCAAGGGAAGGGGGAAAAGTTGGGCTCTTTAATATTACATGGGTCAAAATACAGGAGGACAATGTCTATAGGAGCATTAACACAGAGTAACTGGCCTTCTTGTTACTGTCATCCTGCAGTTAAAAGGAAATCCCTTCCATCTCTTTTAGTTGAGATGTGCTGCAGATTTGGGGCTTTTTAGTAGACAAGCAGCTGGTGTGCATGAGTGGGCTCTGTGGCATGAGCAGAAATTCAGGCTCTGAGGACACAGGGCATTAAAAAGCACTGTTTAAAGGAGCAAAAATAGGCTTTCCTCCTGAGCACATTCATCTTTTTATGCTCAGTGAAGGGCTTTTTATCACTGCTGCCACTGGGTCTCGCAGTGTAAATTACCCCCTTGCAGAGGCCCGTGCTTTGGGGTTTGCAGTGAGGACACAGGTTTGTTTTGTTTTTGATGTTGACCCTTGTTCACAAGGGTCTGTGACACAATCAGTGAAGTTGTTAGTGGAAACCATAGTGCAGAAAATCCCAGTCCCAGGAGCGGCGTGTGAGCCGTTTAATCCATCAAAGCCCAGCCCCCTCCCGTAACACCCCCCGCTCTTCTCCCACAGCGCTGATTTTCCTGTTTCTCCCTTGCAGTACAATAAACACCTCTTCGTGCACATTGGACACGCCAACCATTCTTACAGCGACCCCTTGCTCGAGTCGGTGGACATTCGTCAGATTTATGACAAATTCCCTGAAAAGAAGGGCGGCCTGAAGGAGCTCTTTGGGAAGGGGCCTCAAAACGCTTTCTTCCTCGTAAAATTCTGGGTGAGTAAGGCGTGGTGGGGGGGACCTCTCCTGTTGAGGGGAGTTGTGTGAGGTGTTCAGCACCCTGGGGGTGCCTGTGGAAATTCCCTCTGTCACCCTGAAGGGGTGCAAAGCTGTTTTCCCTTCAGGTGGGACTCGCTGCCAGCTCCCCGGCAGTGAGGGCAGCAGAGGCAGATGTGCCTCAGCTCTGCCTGGCTCTGCAGCTGCTGGGCAGCAGCCTGCAGGTACCCTGAGCCCCATTTGGAGATGGGGAACTGCCATCTAGTGGTCCAAGGAAAAGCCGGGGAATGGAGCCTGCCTCTGGGTGTTTCCCAGCTGCAAACCTCTGCCAAGTGCAAGTAGTGCAAGGATCAGTCCTGCCATCCGCCCACACTCGTGTGAAGAGGACCAGGCAGGATGGGAACTGAGAGAGCTGTGAGCATGGGAGGGTCTTCCTGAAGCACATCTACTTTCTCCTTGCCTTTCTGTTAGTCAGCCATAGGACTCTGCTCCATAACTTATCATATTCAGAGCAAGGGTGAAAAAATATTTTGAATGGAAGGCTGGGATGCTGTGTGTTGATCTACTTGTGACAGATGTCGTTGATAAGCCAGGGTTTTCTTACTGTATTTGCAAAATCTCATGTTAGCGATTATGATAAATAATAAAATCATTTAGGTTGGAAAAGGCCTCTAAGATCATTGAGTCCAACCATCAGCCAAGTCCACCACTAAACTACCAAAAGGATCAGCAAATGTGCCGACTGACTCTCATGTTTATACTAAAGCTTTTCACTGATTTATTGGGGTACTTTTTTGTGGTATACTCCTTTTCATAGCAGCAGTTATCATCTGAGCATTTGATTTTTTTTCTTTTGAAACTGCAGTAAAAGGGGAATATTCAGGGTTTAATTACAGGGTGGACAGGTTGAGGCTGAAACCAGAAGAGGTTGATCTGGAACCACTGCTTATGATCAGATTTCCTGGCATTTATCTATGGGATTTGAAATACTCTGCAGCTTATAAATCCCCCTGACTTCATATCTTTCCAAGAGCTTCTGTGGCACCAGATTTAGGAGTAGAAGTTGGAATGAGGAAAACTGTTTTTCTCAAATCTGGATGTAGAAGGACTAAGCCACTGAGCAGAAGCTGTGCTGGACTGCAGAAGAAACCCATTGAGAAATTCATGGGGCTTAAAACTGGGCCTGGGAGCTGTAGACCAAGTATTTGAGGGCTGGCTGAGCAAAGAGGCCAGAAAGAGGAGAGAGGAGTGGGATCTGAAACACAGTGAGCACCAGTGGCCTGGAACAGGCTGGTGAGAATGTGGGGTCAAAAAGAGGGAGGCAGTGGGAAGAGGGAGCATTTGGGATAAGGAGCCTGCAGGGAAACACAGAGATGAAGTGCAGCAAAAAAGGGTTTCTGAGAGGTGGGAACAGGACAAATGTAACAACAGGAGAAATCTGGCTGCAGAGGAACAGAGCTCGGAGTTAAGGTCTGTGACCACTAAATATCTTTCCTTGTGAAATTTGTCTTGAGCTGAAGACCATCATCTCACTAATCCACTTTGCATAATAAATATTTGCAAAACACACTGGCAAAAATGAATGTCACCTCACATGCCTGTTCTCATTTCCCACAGAGGATGATAAGCCTCAGACTTTTTACTAGATGTGTACGCAACAGAGATTTGTGATATGGTAATTGATGTATTGTATGTTCTGCTTTTTCTCCATGTGGAAATTGATTTTCAGGCATGCTGGATGCTCAAAGGCATACCCAAAGCCAGTAGAAACCTTCTTTGGATCATTGAGGTCTGTGTTGTTCTCCTGTTGTTCCCAAACTTGGAAATTCGAGTGCCAGCCTTCTCTGCTTTGTCTCCTTTATGGAATGTATAATTCTGTGCTCAGTGCAGGTTCTGAGCAGTGTTCAGGAAATAGGGATTGGACCACAGTGAGCAGCAAAGAAAGGCTGTGTTCAGAGGGTGCAGTTTGTAGCTAAAACCTGTGACATGATACAGTTCAGCAGTCAGGACGTGCAGGCAACCTCAATCCAACATTTCCTAACCTCACCATGCCTTCCAACATAATGGCTTTTTAATACAATTTTGTGCTGTATTAACTCAGAGATTAAAAAACATACAGTGCTAACATCCTTCTGAATTATACATTAAAAATGTGGTAAGAACACTTTCCTGAGCCATGCTCTTAAAATAGACCAGTGGATTTTCTCTCTCATCAAGTGAGGGAGGCTTAGAGAAGGTACCTGGAGTAGTGTTTGAGTGTTGCAAGAGTCACAATGAGTGCTCTTCTAGGAATAGACTTCACACCAGTGGCCCCCAGTCCTAAATGTATGTAAGAATATGTATAGGAAAAACAGAAGGCAGCTGTCTAATTGGGTATGGGAATTAGATCTAAACTGTCAGCTCATTGTCCTTTATTTCTTTCCCCCCAATGGGGCATTTCTTCAGGAAAAAAAAGGATGCCATTCCCATTTTTATGGGAAGTGTTGAAAAACTGTTTTAAACAGTCATAATATCACCAGGGAAAAGCTGGCACAGATTGCTTACAGTGTTTTTGGCTCTGTAAGTTGCCTCAAATTTATTCATATGAAAATAGATTAATTTTGGCTGAATTAAGTATCCGGTTCTGAATAAGTGTCTACTCTCTCATCATCTGCTACCTCCTCCTACTCTGTAAGTTCACCTTCTCCCAGGTTCTGTTTGTGATGTGTGGTTATTGCTTAGTCCCAATACTCTGTCTCACCATTTATTTTCCCATTTCCCCCTTCCCATTCTTTTTGTTGTCTTCCTCCTTCATTACCGTGTAGCCATCAATCAATTGCTCAGCACTGTGAGCCACTACATCCTAGGTGATCGTGGCAGTCCTTGTTTTAGAGGATAAAAGCAGAAGGTGAATTTTGCTTGGGCAGATAAGTGCAGGTGTGAAAGCACTCTGAGGGGAATCAGTGAAGGAAAGGCAGGGTCTGAGTGAAAGTCAATGCAAACCAGAGAAGGGAAGCAGGAGAATGTCACCACGTGAGAAGGTTGAAAGTGGAGGTGAGGATTTGGTGCCAGAAGGGATGGTCACCCTGCAAATGGATTTAAGGGGAGTCAGCATGCCACTGGAGGCAGCACAAAGGGTATTTTGTTTAGACATTAATCGTGCTGTGGAATGGGTATATGGGAAACAGGAAGACCACAGATGAGTACTTGTGCTGAGGATGACTAAGGCAGAAAGCAGCTGAGCTCTGGTAGCTGGAAAGAATACTCCTCTGGCTCTTTCCCATTTAGCTGTGCTTCAGGCTGCTCACCAGCAGAGTTTTCCCTGTTGTCCTGGTTTTGGTAATAAGGGTTGATTACAAAAAAAGTGGGAGGGGAAAGGTCTGAGATCCTGCAAGAAGACACTTGCCAGTTGTGGAGTTGACTTAGCAAGGCAGCACCGGGATGGAGTACAAAGCAAAGCTTGCTTTGCTTTGCAGAGCTTTATTGGTTCATGCAGATTGTATCTCATTGAAACACAACCTGATGCTGGGAATGGATGAGCTCCTGGCCCCGGTCCTGGTGACACATCTGGATGTCACTCTTTTGGGCCTCTTCCTACCTAACAGTGCAGGAGGTACAAAAGGAAGAGACTCCTCTTCCTACACCACCTCAGCCAACCCACCCTATGCCCTGCAATGCAATGCCCTGGTCCTTGCAATGACTCTGTTCCTCTGCTTTATCCCAGGTAGTCACTGGAAATCACAGAGTTCAGGGAAATTGCCACAGAGACAGACTTTTACAATAACAGGGGGAATTTTACCTGGTACTTAAGGAACAACGTCCTAATGGCACAGGAAGTTTGTGTGACAGGGATATGAGACTCGAGTTTGCAGGGTTATAGAATCAAACCAAAAATAAAGGTTCCTAAATAAATGTAAAAGCTGTCCTAGAACACTGATGCAGAATTCAGGAAGGGCTGGAGAATATCTGCAGAGGAAACCTTTCCCTGGGTGCAGGTTGATTGCACAATCTTCTTCTCTCACCTTATGGGACTCATCCCCATCTATGCAAAACATCCAGGAATGATTTGTTCCATCTGACCTTATCTGGGTATGGTCAATGTTCCTGGTGGTTGGTTTGTATTTAAACTGTTGTTGTGACTTGGGAATAACCCCGAAGTTTTGTGCTCTTTGAAGTTCCAATTAGCCTGTCTAAAAGCTAAGTGAACGCCGGGTGCCTGTGCTGGTTTCTTTTATTGGTTCTATCCATATTCACATCTAGTGCTAGCCCCACTGATTGCTCACTACTATTCTTAAATTCTCTAAACAATACACTTAGGCATCCTAGACTAAATTCTGCTGCTGTTACTTTGTTATTTCTCCCTCAGGCTTTGCCTCAACCCCCCAGCAGCAAATTTTGAGGCAAATTTTGCAGAACTTTTCCATGTAACCTACAGCACTGTGCAGTGGGTCCTGCCTCCATTGGGATCCTTGATGCTGGTGTAAGCACACCTTGAAGTAATATGCTGGGATTTTGTGTCTCTCACACTTCCAAATGCTCTGTGCCTACCTGAACTCTGATTTCTGCAGCTACAGAGACAGGTTTGGGAACCACTTATATCTGAAAGGAGGATGGATGTTCTCTCATTGGTGACACAGGAAAAAAACAACTGATACAAATTAATGTTGGCCTGTCAGGCTTTCTATGGATCAGATACACTGGCTTAATTTTAAATGTTTGCAGTAGCTTGAAAAGCCAAGTTTTATTCTTCAAACTGAGGAAAGCTTAGCCAGAGCTCACTGCGACTCCAAAACAAAGACCCAAACTCATCTGAAGATGCGTGGATGATATTAATTGATGTTTAAAATGAATGCCTCTATTTGCAGGAATCTGCAATGCAAACTAGGAGTTTTAGAAAGTAATGCATATTATAATTAGGGCAAGCTTTTAAAGATGCTTTGAAGTCCTAAACATTTTTGAAATTCAAATGTGGGATGGAAATAAAGGAATCTACACAATAAAGGGGCATTAAATTATGTCTCCCAAAATTTCACTGTTTTATAGATGTAAATATATGCCATAATTAGTGGTAAGTAACATGAGGAGGATAGTTAAGTTTATTCCTATTCTTATTCAAAACAGCTGTGGCATGAAAAATAATGCTCCTTCTCTTTGTGATACACTGGAACAAACAATTTACCCATGTAATCAGTGTTCAGAAATGGCTTGTGCCTGTGGTCTCCTCCCACCCCCTCCTGAATTTATCCCCATGTGCCTCCAGCCGCCTTAAAAGGTGCAGAGATTCTTTGTGCCCTTCATTCACACACACACAATTGCTGCTACTGCTTGGTTGGTTTTTTTTTTCCCTCTTTCTTTTTTTTTCTTTCTTTCTTTCTATTTTTACGTGTAATTTATATTGCATAATCCAGAATCTTGGAGTTCCCTCCTCACACACACACACACACACACACAGAGACACACAGCTTGACTGGCAAATGATCTGCAGCTCACAAATGGGGCCCGGAACATGAATGGCTCCATGGCCAGCATGCAAATGGATGCAAAACAAATGAGATATGGAAGAAAGCAGACATCCATTTGCTTTTCCCCATCTCAGCCCTCTGGCACAGGGAGCTGGCTGAGGAGGACCCCTGTGCAGACTGATGCTGGGTAAGGAGTGGAAGGGGCTGGGAGGCCGGAGCAGCTTGGCCTGTCCATCACAAGCCCAACCATGTGGCAGACCTGGACACAATTCCCGAGCTGCACAGCAACGTGCCAACGGCCCAGATGCTCCCGTTGGAAAAAATTGCTTCACAGTTTGGAATCCCTGCTCTTTGGTGGAGCTGTGGAGAGGAGGAGGGGAGGCACATGAGCAGCAGCACACCTCCCCACAGCCAGCAGCTGCTCAGACCTATATGTTCTTAATAAGTGACCTTATGTGCTTAATGTTAACTACTGAGTGCCAGTGCCAACTGCTCTGGCCCTCCCTGCATCCCACTGTTTCCAGTAGGTGCTGTTTTCCTTCTATTCAGCAGGATGAATTTATACTCTTCTCAGCAATTTTTGCTGGAGTTGCTTTTCTGTTAGCCAAAGCTGTTATTATTACACAAGCACTCTACCCTCTGCCCCTGCCTGTAGCACAGAGTCTGAGAGCTCTTGGGAAAGGAATAGGAAGATGATTTTTTAATTTATTTTTGCTCTTTATTTTGGTTGCAGCCATTTCTCTTTGGAGAAATGCAAGCTCCAGCACACTGGCACAGACTTCTCCATTCAGTGTGTTGAACACTTGGTGCTCTTCATATGTAATATTTCCAGTGCTACCCATTTAAAAGCTGTGCTTTATTAATGAATTAATCATGCTCTTGCACTGGAGATAGGGTGCCAGAAATCTGAGTGCCTCTTCCACCTCCAAATGCATTCAGCTAACATAAAACTCACTGCTCAGAAATAAAACTAAATTAGAGTTTCACTCTTCAAACTAAAGAAAAAAGAAAATTAAAATTCCATTTGTGGTTTTGGGTTTTTTTCCCCCTAAATTATATTGATCTTTAAAACTCAATGAGTAAACAGACTCCTGTTCATCACACATGATCATCCCATAATGTTTGAAATGCCATAATATTTGAACTCATGCCAATATATTTGAAGTCACCATTGAAAAAGTTACTTATCTGTGTAGGCAGCAACAGTGCTCCCCAGCCCCAGTGCTTGGAGCCCAGAGCACTGCTGCCTGGGGAGCTGTACAGGAGGGAAAGCTGTTTCACAGCCCAGGAAAGCTTGTAACCTGTGTCTGAAATGCAGGAGAACAGCTGGAGACAGAGCACCATGGAAATAATGCACCAGAGCTGGTAGCAGCACCCCAGAGGCTTGGCTGTTGTCACCTTCTTCACCAGGATCATTGAAACAGGAAATTATAAGGAGAAGACTAATAAGATAAATGTCTGTATTTCAGTTTTGTTGTTATTATATTTATGTATTCTTGCCTGTCACGTAGCTCAGGCAGTGACCCTTGCTAAGTAATGTTTGCCTTTGGACAATACCAAGCCTACTCAAACTAGGGCATCCCTGTCAGATACTCAGTTGGTTAAAAAAGACCCCAAGTAAAGGTGATTTCTCCTCATCTGAGAATTATGTCAGCATTCCATGGCCATCAGGGTTTCCAGCCCCTGCCTTGTTTCTCATTTTGCTCTTGCTTAACTTTAGCTTTCTGCCTTTTAGTGCCCTTTTCTTCAAGATTTAATCTAGCAGAAGGCTCTTCCCCATGTAGCAACTTGTAGGCTTATGACAAGGTTGTGGAAAAACTTCCCTTGGAAAAAGTAAGTAGATGGAGTTTCATTAGTCATTCAGTACAAAGGATGTTTTCCAGACCTGAAATCATTCTTGTAACTCCTTGCTGAACACTTTCCAATTTTCCAACATCCCTTCTAAAATGTAGACACGAGCGCTGGAATCAATACTGTAGTAAGGAGCTAAATCTGTATGCCAGGGCTTCATTTATAACACACCACTTTATTCCCACATCTACACAACTCTCACAGCCACAAAAATACTCTTTTCTCTTTTTTCCCTACTTTTTTTTTTTTTTT
>WEIU01014768.1:231979-251469 GCA_013389925.1 Aegithalos caudatus
AAAAAAAAAAAAACCCAGCAAAAATTATTTTAATCTCATTGGTTTGAAAAATACAATTCAGCTTTCAGATGTATATGTTTAAACAAATCCCTTACTATTTAAGCCATAATAATATTCTTAAGTACTTAAGACAAAATTGTTATAGTACTAAAAGAGGCTTTGGTGAAGCCTTCATTTAAGAGCATGTGCTTGCCAACTCCTATGATTTTTTAATGCAGGTGTTAGACTTTTTTGAAGAGTCTTCAGCTGTCAGCAATCTCAGCAATTAGTTGAACGTGAAAACTGTTTACAAAGAGAATTCTGTCCTTGCTTGAAAACACCTTTACTGTGTGCTGGACTCAATTAAAAAAAATTCGAAGAGCAAAAAAGTACATAAAGATAAGTTCTCATCTATATGATCATCATGGGACTTTTGCAGCCATGTTGTGATTGCTTGAGAGTAAATCATGACAATTGAGTGATAGTTTCAGGAGTTCCTCACTGAAGCATCATGCCCCAGCCAGGATGTGTTGTGTACACAAACCTCCCAGCGATTTCAGCAAGGGCTGGAAGAGCTCTGGGAGTGAACAACAGGGTGACAGATGGCCACATGTGTTACTTTTCCAGGTTAAATGTCAGCATGTAAACAGAACAATTAGGTATTTTTTCAATGGGCTTCAAAATCAGAAGGCAGCAGATAAAAAGTTACCCTTTTTTAACTCTCTAAACATTTGCTGCTGCAGCTCAAAGCGCAAGGTCTGTGCAGTCAATTTTTGACAATGTGAAATGGTGAAGGGTGATTTAGTTATGATTTCTTAAATATTTTGGTCCTATCTGAAAGGAAAGAAAATGCTTTGCTAGAAAAACTGCAGTTGTGGTAGCATCAGGAATAACTGCATTTTAAGAGATTACTTCTATTATCATTATCATTAATTGCAGCAGTGCAGTTGTTTTAGCAGAAATTCCTCTTCCTCAGAAACACCTTTGGAGCAGCGGTGCTGTGTTTAGATGTTTGCCATGCTTTGATTGCAGGCCAGCTGTGATGGAAAATGGCATATTTACTGTCAGCTCTGACCAATTCCTCACAGCTCCCTGTGACAGCCCTGCTTTAGATGCACATTAAACATTAACTGCTGACCTGGTGCGAGGCAGGTGCAAGAAACAAGGTGGAACAGCGATAGGATTTCTTCCTCTTATGCAAAATACCTGAGTGTGGGCTTTTTGTGTCACTGTGGGCAAACCTCAGGAGGCTGCTCCACTGATTAATTTACAAAGCCAGCCCCAAGTAATCTTAGACCTGTGTCTTCTCTATACCACAGACCAGCTCCCTGTGTGCTGTTATCAGAATATTGCCTCACAAGGCCGTACCACAAATATGGACTGCAGACACTTAAGGAGGATTAATGAGTTGTTGCCAAGTTAAAAATTAAGCAGCAGTTACAAATGGCCTGAACTGTGGGTAGGTAGTGCTCCACAGCAGATTCATGGAATGGTTTGTTCATAAGGAACCTTAGAATCACCTAAATCCAACGCCTTCCATTAGACCTGGTCACTCAAAGCCCCTGACTCTGGCCCTGAACACTTCCAGGGATGGGGCACAGGTAAGCATACCTGCAAGGAGGGTTTTTAAAAAGTCTGACGGTAAACATGAAGGTACCTGTCAAGCATTCTGTGTTCCATTTTCTGTTCTATATTAAGAATAGAACCAAGCAGAGCTGGATTTGAAAGTGTAACAGCTGCAGAAGTGCATTTCCCTGCTAAAATGCTCACCTCGGCGTAACTTTCAAGTTCAGGTGATTCTTTGCTGTCATGCTGCAGCAGCTGATCAGCTATTTCCACATAAAAGGAAAAACCTGCCCACTCTCTCCCTGGGCATCAAAGATGTCAGCAGAGCTAATGCCTGAATCAACAAATCCAGCTGTGCACATCCCTAGAGCCTGCCTGTATCCATATTAGCGTGCTTTTAAGTGGAGGGCTTTTGAAAATGGGTCTGTGATGTCAAAGAGCAGAGTGGCAGAACAGCTCCAGCACGGCTGCAGGCCCGGGGAGGCCGGATTCAGCAGGTGATCTGTGTGGTTGCTTTGTAGCCAAATTAATCCTGCTGTGCACGGGGGCTTGGATTCAGGCATGAATAATTGAAGGTAGCGCTGTTCCTCACTTGATCCTGCGAGTCTTGGTCTCTGATGCTGCCTATCAAAGGCAGCTGGGTGGTTACTGGGGCTGCAGGGAAATGCTGGAAGCCAGCAAATTCTTCCAGCAGTGTTTGCTGGTGGTGGGCACGGCTCTGTGCACACGGGAAGCCTGGGGGCTGTGTCACACTGCTCCGTGGAGTGTTTTGCTGAATCAATGCCATATGGCCCGGCAGAGCCTTATCAGAGACAGATCCTGTGGTGCCCAGCTGTCTCCCTCTGCCATGAGGATTGCATTGCTTTAAGACAGGAAAAGGAGAAAGTGAGCTGTGGCGTCTCCTGAGTGAGGTGGCTCAGCTGAATTTGGGATGGCAAGGCAGGTTCACTTCA
The DNA here is from genome assembly GCA_013389925.1 of Aegithalos caudatus. Lineage (NCBI taxonomy): Eukaryota > Metazoa > Chordata > Aves > Passeriformes > Aegithalidae > Aegithalos > Aegithalos caudatus. Next base: position 234,478 of record WEIU01014768.1, read on the forward strand.
GAGGGGATATCTCTGGAGCCAGGCTCATCACAGGTGATCATTCCTCTGCTCCATGGAGTTCCTTAGCTATCTGCTGGACAAGGATGTCACCTGTAGCCCATAGAAATACTGGAACATCTATTATTGTCTAAAGTTTCAATAAATTGTTGATTCCCTAAGGTTTTTACTGCAACAATTAGGCAGCTACTTCCCTGAAGGACTTTTTCCACTGTCACTGTCATCACCATTAAGCTCCCCCGCCCTTATTTCTGAAAAGAATGGTGAGCTAGTGACAGCTTATGCTGTTCACCCTGTCAAATGAAAAATCAAATCTTCACCATGCATTTCTTTTTCCCCACAGGCTGACTTAAACTGCAACATCCAAGATGATACAGGAGCATTTTACGGAGTCACCAGTCAGTATGAGAGCTCAGAAAACATGACAATCACCTGTTCCACCAAAGTCTGCTCATTTGGAAAGCAAGTAGTAGAAAAAGTAGAGGTGAGTGTTGCAATGGGATATGTGCCTTTAATCATTTTATACCTTTCCTATGCACAGAGCTGTGTGGTGTGGTCAGGTCTCTGGTTGGTTTGCTGTACAGTGATGTTGCAGATGGGGACTAAGCCCCAGACCCACATATGTCATGTACAAAAGAGTTTTTGTGGGGGAGTTTTAGCCTAGAGCTGAAGGTTGAGCCTTTACAGATGTCCTGGTCACTGTTTATGTCCTTCTTAAACTAAGTATATTTTCTAACCATGGTGACCATTAAAAAAAAAAAAAAAAAAAAAAAAAAATTTTTAATAAAATAAAAAAAANTTTCCATTATTCCAAGCTTAGAGAAAGCCAAAAATCCTCATAAACCACCATCTGAGCCATTGGTAGCTGGAGAGCAAAAGTCCAAGAGTCACAGCCTTACCCCCCACTCAGCAATCTAAGTCAGTCTGGTTTTCTTGCAGCTGTAGTCCTACATCTTTCTATAGTTCATAAGTTGCCTATTAAGTGCAAGCAATAATGTATCTATGTTTGTATGTTGCACTTAAACGTAAATATATGAGCTTATTTTTGGCTGTTCTCTTTGCAGACAGGCGTCTCAAAACTCCTGTAAAATCATCTCACCACAGTTCTCAGCTTAATTCATTTTTACTCAGTTTGGGACTTTATAGTCCTCATCTATTTAGTTTGTTGATTTTCAGGTTAGAGAACTAGTAGTGATATTGCAATTTTTGATAATTAAGATCCCTCACATTTTTAGCAAGGCATTGCATAGGTCAGGCAGGGAGTCAGCAAGCAGGCGTGTCTGTGTGTCCGAGTCACTTTCTCTTTCTCCTGTCTACACCAAAAAAAAGAGAAAAACAGATGTACCAGTCACTTTTGTTTCTGTCTCTGAATTATCACATTCTAAATGGTTCTGATTTTTTTTAGACTGAATATGCAAGGTTTGAGAATGGCCGGTTTGTGTACAGGATAAACCGCTCTCCGATGTGTGAATATATGATCAACTTCATACACAAGCTGAAGCATTTACCAGAGAAATACATGATGAACAGCGTCTTGGAAAACTTCACAATTTTATTGGTATGGACTGGCTTTTTTATTTTTCCACTTCTAAGATACTCTCAGGCTTTGTATGGCTTGCTCAGCTTGTAATGTTGGGAACCAGTTTCCAAATCTCTTAGTCACTGTTGCTTACCAGACAAACCATCCCACTGACTTCAGGATAATTCTCCTGGAACTGGGCGCTATAGACGCTCAGGATGAAAAGGCTCAGCTGACTGTGGGTGTGAACAAACATCTTTGTTATTTTCCACAAATTTCAGCTTACTTCTCTGTTTTTTCCTTGGAGTCTGGGGTTTGTAGAGAGCCTGAGGCAGTAACTTTGAACAATTGTGTTCATCTGAGGTGTCCTTACTGGGGCTCAGTTACAGTGCTGCAGAGGTTAGTGGTGTTAATTAGTTCTTGGGTGGGGAAAGCAGGCAGCAAACGCCCAAGAGGTGACCTAAAGCACAGGGAATGGCCCACGTGGTGGCCTTTGAGCCAGTTTCTCAGTGGCCCAGCTTGCTTTCCCTGTTGCTCTGTGGTGGCACCTCAGCCAGCTCTCAGGGCCACGCGGGCTGCTGCCAGGGGATTGGGGCAGGACCGAGGTGACACGGGTCACTTCTTGTTTCAGCCCTGCTGTTTCCAGGTGTGTGATGTCCTGTCTGCCTCTTCCTTCCCCCACACAGGTGGTAACAAACAGGGATACACAAGAAACCCTGCTCTGCATGGCTTGTGTATTCGAAGTGTCGAACAGCGAACATGGAGCACAGCATCACATCTACAGGCTTGTAAAGGACTGAGCAGTTATTTATATATACACTTCATTTCACTTCTTTATCAAAACACAGACTGTAAACCTCAACACTAAGTGGCAGTGCCTCTGGCCCAACTTTCACCCACATTTTTCTAAATCCTGTTTTAGTGAAGTCATTTTTAATGTGTTCATATATAATTGTAGCTGTGAAATTCTGGTACAGTTGTAAAAATTATTTCTAAAACTAAGTGTTCTTCAAATTTGTAAACCGCAGTTCTTTGGGAAGACTGTATTTAAGAACCTAAAGCCTCTGTCTGTGGAGGCCTATTTTTAATTCTGATAGAAAAATGTATGACAGAGCATTTGCCATGGGGAAAAACTGACAGCATTTATAAGAATTTATTTTGGGTTTTTTTCCAACATGAAATACTTGTTTTACAATGCAAGTGGAATTGAAATGAATCTTTAGCTATAACTGTAAATGAGTACACAAAGTTAATAATCTCTATAGAATTATCTTTGTAACTAATTAAGGTGGAAGATATGGACGAATGTAATTCACTAAATTATTTTTTAAAATGAAACATTTTTCTGTTTGAAACCAAATGAAAAATATAGCCTTAAGAAATGCCTGATAGAAACAGACAGGTCCTAAAATTAGGCAAATTTTGTATTTTTTTCTCAACGCTAAAACTAATCTTCTAATCCATTAAACTTTCAAACAGGTATTGCAGAGAAAGAAAACATCACCCCTTACCCCTAACATATCTAGTGTATTTTAAAAGAGTATAAAGTTGTATTGTACTAATATGAAAATTTGATTATTTAATGATAAAGACGGCTCATTTTGCAATAAGTAGGTAAATACTGAAGATTTAGACTTGCATTATATGTAGTCTTGTGTGTGCGGTTATATTTTATATGGACAACTGTGTTTTCTAACAAGTTGAGCAAAAAACTTGCAACTCTGAAATCGAGAGATGAATGGAAACAACTGACATTGCGACAGCATCGAGTCATTCTCAAAGAGAGAGCAAAACACTCATGTGTTTGAAAGAAGAGTGTGTACACCTCTGAAAGGATCAGCAGCTTTAATATCTGTGAGACGCTAGAAAATCACAACCAACATCAGGCAAAGAGGATTGGAGAATTTTTTTTTTTTTTTTCTCCTTTTCCTCTTAATCATGGTGCTTTTACACCTCTCCCAGTTGTCTCCCCAGGTCTGGCAAAGACCTTATCCGAAACAAACACACACCTACCACGTGGGGTCTGCTGTCCTCTTGGATGTGGTAGTGTTCATCCTTCTGCTAAATTCAGGGAAGGCTCCAGGAAGTGAAGCACAGCTGGAGATATTTTCATGCTGTAAGGCTTCGCAGCACGGCCGTGGGTGTGAGCGAGTGCCTGGGGTCCACACTGGCGGGAGCAGCAGTGTCACCCCTCCCCTCCAGGACAGAGGGTGGTGCTCACCTCCTCTCCTCCTGCTGCCCCTCATTGCCCAAGCAGAATTTGTTTGGGCAGGTGCTGGGCCAGCAGAGGCTTCTCAGGCAAAACATTTGTCTGAAAGGCTGACCAAGCACAAACCACCTTAGGGATCAGTGATGAGTTATCAGCAAAGAGGTTTTAGGATAGTCTTTTGCAGTCCTGACTCAAGGTTCACGTTTAGCAGGCCCCTCCTCCCTACCCCTTATGATATGTTCCTGTAGTATCATACTTTTAACTCGTTACCAAAAGCCAATTTAACGCGAAACCAGCACAGTTCCCATGCACAATTTAAGCGCAGAGTTTACTCCCAGGCCCAGCGCCGTAGCCTTCAAACAAGCAAGTCTTATTCTTTTCTTTAAATTATATTCCTGCATAGTCCTTTCTGTTAGAATTGCCCACTGTTGAAATGTCTGGACTAGACTAGAGCCTAGGCAAGGTAGTGGGTCAACCAGGATCATCCCTAACACCGGTGAGGTCTCGGGTTCGGGGAGGGTGCAAACATCACCGAGGGGAAGGGAGACTGCTTTAATCCCTCAGCCTGATCTGACTCCATGAGGTGGGTGTTTTGGATGGTTGCTGTGATGTCTAGCTGTTACCTGCTTGTGGATATTAGGGCTGATGATCTTTCAGTGGATGCTCTGTGAAGAGAACAGAGAAACGTGTCCATGGCAAGGTCTCTTTTAACGCTCATTTTGAACACTAACAATCACGTCAGGAAAAGCACTGCATTGTAACAGCCTAACGGTAGCCCTTTATTCTAAGCACTTGGTGTTACAAGTCAAAAACTACTTTTTGGTTTTTGTTCTAAAGTTGTCTTTTATTTAGGGTTTGAATTGTGGGTTTGGTGATTTTATTTTATTTTTTTTTAATAACAAGCAAACTCTTTAAGGCATATAAAGTATGTAAGTCAATTTGCAAAACCAGGTACAGGTTGTTTTTTTTTAGTAGGATCTGGCACACTACATATGCCATAACTATAGGGTATAAACAGTCACAATGTTTATTGGTGTTCACATATGTAATGTTAGGGAAACTACTTCCATCGTCTTTTCTTTACACTTCTGTAAATGATCCATACCCTGTATATGTTAATTCTTAGAAGCCTTAATCCTTCAACTGTTGAGTGTGGGGTGTGTAGTCCAACAGGCTGCCTGTAAACTGTGAGCTCTTTTGTAAGCTGGAAGTACTTATCTTGTTACTGTTACTTTTTTGTAGGAACCTTTTAATTGAGAGCTGCCAAAGCATTACAATATGCAGTGCCTTAGCATTATATTAGAAGTACCTTTTAGCCTCTTAACGTTAAATTTTATACATTGTTTTATTAATTGGTTCCATTTTTAAAATATCCGTATTTTTCCCCCCGCAGAAACACTCTTTGACTGCTTGGTTTAAACCAGCTGTCTGTACAAGTCAGTCCCATTGCAGTGAGATGCCTATACCAAAAGGAAAGGTTACAGATCCCTAGTTCTCCGTGAAAAGTGAATTGTATTAATGAATGCTGCCTTCTTAAATTTCATGACCAAATAATTAATTGTGACTCTTCTGCACTCTAGCATGAAAGTGCCTTTGGTTTGAAATTCCAGCTTAGAAAAGTGCTGCCATAATAATGACAATTTGTAGAGAGACCAAAAATATTTAGTTATCACCGTAATGCCTTTGGTTTATTGGAATAAGTTGAATCTACAGGCCTCCATTCACAAAAGAGCACCATTCATAGCAAAGGGATTTTGCTAATGATCAGCCTGCTGAAGAAAAATCTACTGTTTGCCATTTCTGACAGCATTGCAAACCAGCAACTGATTCGTCTGTGATATAAAAATGAAAATATTCCCATTTATATTCTCTTCATCCGGTCACGCATCTGCATAATGAGAGCTCCGTATCCTACAGAATTTCAGTGGACAAACATGGCTTCATCGACCTCCTCTAATAACATTTTGGTATCTGTGAAGATCCTTTGCTTAGGCAGAAGATTTTGTTTACAAAGTTGTGCATGCTGAAGGTCAAATGCATAAAACAAGAGGAACATGGAGAACTGAGCATAGCGAGGGTTAATGTTGAGTGTGAGCTTGTGGATGAAGGTGCTGGTGGATGAACTCTGGCCAGCACGACTCAAAACACAAGGTTGTTTTGTTTTCCTCCAAGATGATGTCTTGGGAAACAAAACAAAACCAAACAAACAAACAAAAAATTCAAACAAAATTAGCTCCTCTTAATAATGTGTCTGTATTTGATACCTTCTGTGAACGGGGGCCATACTCTCCACCACAACTGAAATTGATGGGAAGAGGAGCAACATTTTAACAAGTTTAGAAAGAGCAAATATCAGCAAAACCAAAAGCTGTCAGAGGGATTATATAGTTGTGAATACAATGTTAACTTGATTTTTAAAGTATTTGATGAAAACTAAGATTAACTTTTTATATAGAGAAATATTGTGACACTGTGTGGTAAATATTGTGATAATTCAAATTCCCTTTCTCTAAAATATTATTTTTGTTATTCCTTCAAGGTCTAAATCTCACTTACCTCTATAAGACAAGTAATCCTGTTGAACTCAATGAGACTGAGGTAGGGCAAAGACAATTTTGGCCCACAAGCAGAACATACTTTTCCAGTTATTGCCAAACGTTTTGACTGTGCTAGTCAATGTTTGTGATAAACTACACCTCTGTCTCATTCAAACAAGCATAATGGTACCATTTGGGGCTGTTAAAAATTACTACTAACAAATGTAGTTTTACTTACTTGAATTCCAAACGGATTTTGTTTAGGTACTGCACCACTATTTTGAAGGAATCGCAGATCCAATGCCTGTTTCTCACTTTCCCTCTCCACCACAGCTACAGCTCAGCTTGGCAGTAGCTCATCCCGTGGAGCCCCCATGGGATGGGCTATTGGGAATAATGAAGGGTGTACATTAATGTTGAATGTAAGTAACTGGCCAGTCCGAGGCAGATACGACATTTGACGTGCTAATCCATATCTATTTATTTTTCCACTGCGAGTCCTGGGGCATGCCTGCTGCCTGAAGCAGCTCCCCAGGAAGTTTCCTGGAGCCCTCAGTCAGTCACACTGAGAGCCCTGATGTTGTCCCCCCTTTTCCTTTTCCCGTGAGGATACACGTGCCTGGGCACAGGCGGATGTGAGGAGTAGAGCCCGGCTTTGTCCTTTGCTCAGGATGATCTCCTTTCCCCCTCTTATCTTTCATAACCAGATGTTTTGCCCCCCCTCCCCCCCCAAGAAAGATTGAGGCTGGATAAGTCAAAGTACAAGAAACACTCTGGACATCTTCATCTTTTAACTTTTCAGGTCATTCTTGCTGAGATCATGTAATTAGTTTTAGTGTGTAAATTAAATCTTAAATGCACTCAGTTGACTAAAAGGAGATGGATCCCTGTTACCTCCTTACAGAATATGTGTTTTTGTTTTTGTTTTGTTTTGTTTTATGGGCCTCTGATTCAGGCTCATGACTGCAGACAAAAAATACAATATGTGCCTGAAAAAAAAAAAAAGACAAAAGAATTTTATAACATTGAAAACCTGAATAGCCTTTAATTCTTCAGTACATTTTATGTAAAACAGGTTGGGTTTTTGTTTTGTTTTGGGGTTTTTTTGCCATGTGCATTTGTTCACATTTGTAAATGACTTAATGGAATTCTCACTTTATGTTTATTTGTGTAATGTGTATAAAATGGGTTTGTGACTTAAGCATATTCATATATGGTCAGTGGTTACTTTAATATTGTACTGCTGCTGGTAACTTTTGATGTAGAACTTGCCTTTTGATGATAAAGTACCTCTAGGTTAGACAGTGAGGGAAGGCTCTTGGAAAAAACTGAATGTTCTCCAATGTTTTCTTAACATATTTGCAGAAGCTTTCAAAAGGAGTTTCAGTCAAACCTCTTGGCAGTACAGTATTCTTGTATTTGTTATTGTCTGTGTGTAGGTACTGGTACCTTTTTTTTTGTTTAAAATGTTTTAAGTGTTGGCTTTAAAGTGAATTTATCTTTAGTATGATAGTAATATGAAAATTATAGGTTTTGTGTGCAGAGAATTTTTTTATAAAGTGCTTTGTAAAAAAAAAAAATGTATTCTAGCTTTCGCGGTACATATGTGTGATAACTTTAATATCCATGACAGTTAAGTGCAATTATTTCATCACTCTAAAAATGCTATTTTTGTGTCGGTTACTGCAGGTGTTTTCATGTCTTTGCAAAGTGACACATTTTGATGCCTTCTTGATAAAGTGGTAGAATTTTTGTAGCTTTCTAGAAACTTTGTATTCATACAGTATCAATTGAAAATAAAGAAAATGAAAGTGTTTTGTGCATTCGTTGTGATCTCTTACATCAATCTCTTCTTAATGGTGGGTGTAGCTTTCGAAACCCTTTTCCAAAACAGCACAAGGCCAGACTTGCAGCAGTGCCTGTGTACCTTCCTAAAGGTGCAAGGGAGATCCAGCAGGATTTACAGAAGCCTGGAGGGATGGCACCTGAGGCTGGCACACCTGGAAGCTGTGTTCAGTGAGGAATCCATTGTCCTAATTCTTGCTTGTGTGTCTTCCTAAAGAAACGGTGATGGATTCTCGTGAAACATCTTTTAAGTCACACCATTACAATGGGAAAAGCCACCCATCTCTCCTAATTCCAGAAGGAGGAATGACATGTTCAAAATATTACAGAATAAATGGTACAAATACATCATCATTAACTGAGCAACTATAACTGACTGAGGAGTATAGGAGTTATCTGAGGTGGTTTCTTCCAGGACACTGGAAGAAGTGAACATGTGGGAACTGAGGTCCTAAAAATGTTCATGTTTTCAAGAGACTCTTTTCTTGTTTTTCTTAAACCACCTGCCCCTCAGCTGACAGATGTACCTGGTATGATGAGAGGATGAAATGGGATCAGTTTACCTCCTGCATTCACAAAGTAAAACTGCCTAGCTAGGGGAAAAAGAAAAAAAAGAAAAGGAGAATAAGAGGGATATCCTGGATCAAATGAAATCAATGGGAAAAAGACCAGAACTTGGTAGAGGGGAAAAAAAAAAAAAAAGTACATCTGGCTCATCTTCTGCTTCCATGAGGGAGCAGTGGCTTTTGAATAAACCACGTGCCCTTCCCACACTCCCCAGTTCTCCTTTGGGTGGCAGATGTTCCACTGCTGTTTTTTAAAATGCCAGCAGAGCACCCCTCCCCACCGTGTGCAAGATGAATGGGGTGAGAGCAAGGCACAGATATGGTCTGTTTTGACCCTGTTTTCTCTTCTTTGTTCCCATTAAGTATATGGCTTCAGCCCTTTGAAGTGTGTTAGCTGTTTCAGAGGCAACCTGCTTCTTAATTAAGGTTCTGCTTCTTAATTAATTTAGGTTAGACCCATAAACCTTCCACCTTTTTTGGGCTGGGAGTCCCCCTGTAGTGTCCCCGTGAGTTTATTGGGAGCTGGTTTCGGTGGGAACCCAGCCTCTCCCTGCCGGAGCGTGGGACCGGGATGGGACCTGCACGGGCAGGGAACAAAGAAGCCACACCAGTCACTCCGTGATATTTCATGGAGCACAGAGTCCAGAGGTGATCCACGGACTTTTCTGTGGATTTTAATTCTTTTTTAAGACGCAGCCAACAAGTCCAGGGGAGGTTTCATGCTCACAAACCCGCGAGTAAAAGGAGAGCTCAGAGCTCAGCAATGTGTTAGCAGATGTTTGCAGTCCCCACACACAGCTCTAGCTGTTCATTCCAACCCTGACCTTTTGCAGCCTCACTTTTGTTGTGTGGGGCCCCTTGAGCAGGAACAGCTGAACAATCTGTTACCCCAAACAGAGGCAGCTTCGAAATGCTCATAAATAATTACCTGCCTTGTAGGGAGGTGTGACACTAAACTGGTTAATAGCTGTGAATTGTCCTAGGGCTGCTGATGTTCCCTCAGAGCTCTGCTGGCGACAATGGAAGGTGGTAAGGGCAGGAGGGAGTGGGTAGAGGCACTGTACTGGGAGTGAAAGGAAAAGGAAAATTGTACAAACCCAGAGTGAAGTGACTGTGAGAAAACGAATAGCAGGGCATTGCTTTGAAAAGAAAATGCAAAGCTGAAGACAGGACAGAACAGGGAAAAGGGAGGAAAAGGATCATTTAAAGACCACCACCATCAAAACACTGTCCATCAGCAGAAGGCAGGAGAATCAGTAAAATAAAAGCTACAACAAAACAAACATTCACTTAGGTAAATATAATTTGCTGCTTTTTGGTTTGGGTTTTATTTTCCCTCTTGTATTACTTTTTATTAGCCCTTTCTAGTTAGGGACATGTCCTCTTTAGGCTTAAGGGAGAGGGCTGCTGGAGACTCCATTCTTGTGGGCTTCACTGGGGAGGCTCAATAAAGCCCAGAAAAGCTCAGCAAGGCACCCTGGATCCTCCCTGACAGATGAAGAGAGAGGGAGAGAGAGAAAGAAAGAGCAAAATGAGCCACAAGAGTATCTGAAACCACCAGGTGAGCAAAGACACTTGAGTGCAAGTGACTGCTCCCAGTTTACCCATCACTGGGGATTTTTCAAGCCAGAGAAATCTGGTTTTTTTTCAGCAGATGTGTGGCTTTGGGTGCATGCACCATCCATTATAGGTTTTGGTTGATGAATTTCATAAATACTGGTTTCCATGCCCCTCAGTTCCTAGAGCTAAGAGCATAAATGTGTAACCTTGAGGCTATCAAACAGGAGCAGAAAGCCAAAAAAAATATTTTTTTTCCATAAATCCGCTTTTAAACCTCTTTATCAGCTTCAAGAGATGTCCACACAGAGAGTTTTGGAGCCCCTGGCATCATAGCTGTCTCTTAGCTCTGTTCAAGGCAGTGTCCCACTATGGATGGTGGCTGGGGCCATCAGAGATAAAGGTTTAGGAGCATCTAAATCCCTTTTCATTCCTTTTACTTGTGCAGGTCAGTGAGAGAGTTAGTCCTTGCCTTGCAGTGCACCTTAGTGCTCTGCCTCCTGGACCTCCAGCAGACAGGCTGTGGGAGCAGCTTTCAAACTGACCCTCTGCTGGAATGGAACACTGAGCTGCAGGAGCAGCTGATTTTGCCAGGGGCTTGGCAAAATACAAACTGATTTCTTTTCCTGCCCCAAGTAGGTAAGTTTATTAGCCATATTTAAAGGTACTTCTCCAATCTTTTTCTGTTGTCAGAGACCAAATAATAAGGGTTTGTTTTTTTTTCAAGACTTCTAAAAATTCGTTTCAGCTTAAATCATGTGTTCTCTGTGCTGTTATCAGAGATTTAATTTTTTTTCCATGATACTTGTCTTTTCTTATCCTTTCACCTGTGATGTTGAACTTCTTAGTGAGTAAATGTTCCTACTTGGCAAAATGGACAAGAACAGCATCCAGGTTATAACCACTTCCTTTTGGACACAGATTATGTTATTTGGAGGAGATGAAGGGGGAAACGGGGTATTCTTATTGTTTGGCCCTTCCATTAGGTTTAACGTGAACCCACATGAAAAAGGCAGTGAAGTGTTAGATTCAACCACACTGCACACATATCACAGCATGCCACAGCACAGAGAGTCTGATGGCCTCTTTGTGAAATATCTGTATTGGTTTTACCATGATTATATGATGTTTTTGATTAATATCAAAAAGGTTTAAGCCAAGCTTTATTGCCAGAACACCACGATGGGTGGAAACTCGACGGTGCAGTTCACCTCCAGAGTTAAGGAGACAGAACACCCGTCTCAGCAGGGTTCACTGCCTATCTGCTGCAGTGATCTCTGCTTGGAGGAGGAGGTGGTGAGTAATACCTGGGAGGTGCCCGAGACTCGCCAGGGACGGGCTCTGGGTGAGCGGGGAGGATCGGGAGATGTGGGGCAGGAACGAGCAAACTCCAAACTTCCTGCAGACTGTTGTTTTCCTGGCCTGCTTTCCCACATTTCCCAGATGACAAAGGACACAGTGTCCTGTGAGCAATAATTACATGAAAGGGGGTGTCTTGAGGCCTTAGACAGCCCCCCCCCTCATTTTTGCAGAATCCTCTGGAAGTGGGCCCTTCTCTGAAAGGCTGTTCCTTGATCACCAGGCTCCACAATTCCCCTTCACTGCAGTGCATGCAGAGCACTCAGACAGAGCTATGGCATCAGCTGAGCATTTTTTTTCATCCCAAGCAAACAAAACATCTCCCCATTAAGAACATCAGTGCTGGAAGTGGTACCAAGGTAACAGGAGCTTTAAGAGAGCAGGGCCAAGGGTTCAAGAGGCACTGAGAGGATCCCACACAGGTGCTCAGGAAGGCTCTCCATGTGTCCTGCTCCAGGCCAGTGTGGTTTCTCAGCTGGGGAGGAGGTGGGAGGAGAACCCTCTACCCCTGCAGCCTGTAGCACCCAGGGAATAAGTACAGGCACAATGGAGGAAATTAGCTTGAAGTACTGGAATAGTAATGGAAAGGAAGAATTACCCATGATCTGAAGATGAAGCTGATGAAGCAGGAGATAAGGTAAAGGCTGTTCCAGAGAGCTGCAGAGGAGAAGGATTTTCCACCACTTCTGGTCAGACACATAAAAAGGCAGAGCCAAAGTCAGTGTTTGTCAGCTAGAGGCAGCTGGAAATGTATCTGAGAAAGAGGAATGAACCCAGAGGGCCTGCCTGAGGGAAGAGTACAAGGTGCTCATTATTATGAATGAATATGTATATGGCAAATACAGTGGTAGGGAACCAGAGTGGTGGAAGGGGAGAAGAACATCAGATAATACCTGAAACACTGAGAGAACAGGTGCAGAGCTGGGGTTGCCCAGTTTCTTTAACAAATAGAAATAGAGGAATTCTGTGTAATATTTAAGCTTTTTTTGTTCAAAGGTGAAACACGAAGTTGCTGCTCAGCCATTAGAAAAGTACCCAAGGAGAACTCTGGACTCAGAGCACATGCTGCTCAGCTCTGCTAAAAACTAGGAAACAGCCCTGGTGTTGAGAGAGTGCACAGCCCCACACAGGGGAAAATATAGGAAATATACAGGAAAATATAACATAGGAAACACTAGGCATAAAGGGGCCTTGGCAAGAGCCAAAGGAGTACAAACTTCTCTGCCAGCAAGGGAATGAAAAAGCTTGAAAGTCAGACCAAGAAACAAGCCAAAATGTCTTTAAAAGAAACATCTATTCTTCCATCCTTCCATTTCAAGATTGTATCAATCCCTGCAACAACTGGATTCCTCTCTCCATGTGATAACCAAGTCAAGGTTTGTGCTTTTATGAAGCACCAGTTTGTGATCCAAACATCTGACAAAAGTCCCTCAGCCAGGAGCCCAGGAGGCCCCACATTTTCTCCTCAGCCCCTCCACTGAGGAGGCCCATTTTTGGATGCCCAAGGCAAGGATGTGTCCCCAGACAGCAGCTGTATCCCGAAGGATTCTGGTGTGTGCTGCTGCACTGCAGTGTGGGGTGGCAGTGAGGCTCATCAGGCCCTACTGTGCTCCTCTCATGGCTGCAGAATGGCTCAATCCATTTACCTGCAAGCTCCAGGTATAACCAGGTTAGATAAGAGCATTACCAGCATGTGCAACCTTTGGACTTTGGCTTGAGGCTTCTGCTTTCCCTTCTGGAGAGAACACGTCGTATTTCACTGTCTGCTTTATTTCTTTCTCCTTTATTGCTGCTGTGCTCAGTACCCCACACAGATTGATTTACCTGGAGGCACAAACAAGCAGATAGAATCCAGAGGAGGGTTAAATAAAGGGAATCATTGTAAATGGTCTTTGAATTAATAAATATATATAAAGATAAAGAAGAAGCATAGAGATATATAGGACTATATATATAGTGATATATAGATTGTACAAACAAATCATTACCCATGTGCTCAGTGTGCCCTCAATGCTAGGATATCCTGGAAAGCAATAGGCTTTACTGGACACACTTGTGATGCCAGCTGGGATACAGGAAATTTGCCACAATATCGAGTCATTGAAGGATGGATCCCAAGATAATAAAGCATGCCCAATAGGAAGAGTTTACCCTTAAAAAAAATACCTAAAAGGCACAGTCTACTTTCTCAGCTAAATTCAGGCTGACAGAATATGCACTTCCACTGTAGCCACTACTAATTAGCAGAAGAGAAAAGAACTACTAATTTAGAGATGTTTGTGACCTGTAGGCAGAGGCAGTCACTGATTTTTAAGAGATCCTTAGTTCTCACTTTTCTTCCCCCCCTCCCATATTCCTGCCAGCCACTGACCCTCCTTTGATCTCCTGTAAACCTGGAAGTTTGTCTCCCTTCTTCTCTCTGGATCTGTGTTCAGAAAGAAGAGCTGCAGTGTTCATTATGAATAACCGTGCACAGCAACTCCTTCTGAGTCTCCTTTGGAGAGGAACTTACTCCTTCCTGCCTAGTTAAGAGAATATCAAGTAGGACTCTCAACAAAAGGGATTTGGTAAGATTTTTTGTAATATTTTTTGACTTCTTGGTCTTCTCTAGTGCACAGTATGAATACACAAAGTAGAAATTCATCCATCAACATAAATTAGGCCCCAAGATTGGAATGATTTGATTTGCCTGAACAAAAAATACAAAAATGCCTGTTTGTGCTCCCCCTTCTTGCTGTCATCTGGCTCAGAAACACAGTTTGGTACTTGGGAACAGCTTGTATCTGCTACCTCAGTCTATATGTATTTTTATGAAGCTACCAATATAAGTAAATACAATATATTCTCTTCCCCATTCTCTTGCAAAGCTGTCACCATCAGCATCTTCCCTTTCAGTCACTTTCAGTTGCTAAATGATTTAAACATTCAGGTCTTCTAAAAAGAGGGAAAACTGTACCAGTTACCATAACATCTTGAGTTCTTTACTTCTGCTAATTCCATTTCAGGTCAATTGTTTATTTCTCTGTATTTCTTCACTGCCAGTACAGTAAGCCATGTACTCTCCTGGCTTTGATCCGAATTCCCTGTCACCTGGCCTGTGTGATACCCTGTGCACATAAAATGACAGAGGCTCTGCCTCTCCTGGAGACCTCCACGAATAAACAGAAATTTAAAGTGCCAGTTTACCTCCAGCTTTACTCACAGCTCCTGGTGAAGGTAGGTCACTGGAGGAGACTGACCTCAGTTTGAGTCAGACTACCCTTGTACCCCTCCAGGTACAAGGTACATATACTGACCCTGCAAGAGATGTTCAGTGGCTTTGCCAGCCTGGGAATGCAGCTGTACATGGGATGGTTTAAAAGCTGAACCAGGCACCTCAACTGAATTACACAGTTCAAGGGAAACTAGCACTTCTAAGCATATAGAAACCATCTGACTCTCCACAGAAAAGTTGTTACTCAAAAGGTTTTTGTGCTTACCAAATAATCTGATCTCTGCTTAGTGCAAAAGGGTTTTTCTTTCTCTTTGAACTGAATTTCAATGTGTCCTCGCATGAAGAGCATAATGAATTACATGCCTACAGCAAGGGCTGTTTGAAGCACTGTCCTTTATTCCTGGAGCCATTTCCAGGGAAGGTGAAACTGCAGTGTAGAGCACCTCTGGTTTTATCACAGACCCCTCTGCTGCATCACTTTGTGCTCAGGGGATGACACTTGGGTGGACAGGATTTAGCACAAACACAGCCTGCTGGATGTCCCCTCTCTCAGCCAGGCAGGTGGGAGCTGTGCCTCACTGGAAGACAGGCATGACAGAGCCTGTCACCTGAAGGCAGAGCACAGCATTTTGGGACAACTATGAGGCACAAATCTGAAGATCTATTCCTTTACCTCCTGAAGGTGTGCCAAGAGAAACACCAGAGAGACAGATCCACTGTTGGTGTCAATGCTGCAGAAATATTCCTGTCCAAGTTAAACCACAGAAGCTTATGGGGACTTAGAAAACGATCCCACCCTCGGAAAGTGGGGCATTTCAAAGCGATTTCCAGGCATGCATTTTCTGTGGCTGGCAACTCACCCTGAGCTCACCTTTTGCAGCCCGAAGATGGCCTCACAAGCAAAATATAAAGTGTCATTTTGGGCTCTTTTTGAGGTGCCATCCAGGAAGGGCCCCTCATGTGCACACCTTCCAAATTCCTGAGTGATAGATGCAGGAAACTTTCCAGGCCCAATGCCACCAGGCCACTCACAACAGGGTGGCAGCAGCATGGGCAGCCTGTGCAAGGGGCCAGGCTCTTCGCAGCATCTCTGTCACCAATGGGAGATCCCTCTCTGCCACTCCACCCTGAGGCCCAGGGAAGCATCACTATTTTTTCCAGCTCTGTCTTTACTGAATAACTCAGCCAATAGCATCAGATGAAGCAGTGATTTTTCTGATGTTTGGCCAAGCTGTTAACATTGTTATCCTAGCACATTTTAACAAGTACAGGCAGGTCTGGGCATTAGTCATATTTCTACAAACATGGTGGTGGTTTTTTTCCTCTTTTTCTTTTCTAACTTAGCCATATTACTGGGCTTCAAAGCCATCAGTGGAAACAGATGTGTGAGTGTTATAAAATTACACTGCTACATCAGGGTTTTTTTATGGCTTTGTACAAGTTGTGTGTCACAAAACACTTCAGGCCAGAGGGCCAAGTGAGAAAAGTTAGCATAAGCATAAGCAATTACAGTCTGTGAAACAAGCACCTAGTCTTACTTAGATTTAAAAAAAAAATAAAGACAGAATAAAATAAATACTGAAATAAAACTCTCTTCCCTGACTTAATTTCAGTTCCATGTACACACATGCTATTCTACAGCCTCCAAATGGATGCTAGTGGGATTGGTGGTACATCTGAAGGCACAGAACTTCAGTACTTTAATCACATCCTCACTGCTCAACAGGTGGCCCTGGCACCTTTAACTGTTTCCTGAAGAAGGCCCCTGTGGGATGTGAATCCTTCAGGGGCAGGGATTTATTTTCCTGGGGAAAATAAATGAGCAGCACCTTGAGCACCACCTCAGCCTGCAATCCCCAGCAAGGTTGTGCCACTCAAAGGCTTGTTGGAGGGAAGTTCACAGTGCAGACACTTTTTACCCCTCCTAGGCTTGAACTGAAGGGTTTCTGAAGGAAGTCTTGCAGCGAGCCCTATTTTTTTGGGCAAAATGCTGCACCACTACTTCACCTCACCCATATCGGCTGTTTGCGTAGGATGTGCTTCAGGTAACTTAAGGAAATAACTTAAGGATATATCCCATTTCTTCCCGTTGTGGGAGTCGGAGTGATGCTGCTCCGGTGGCGATGTAGGGAACAGGAGCTCCCGGAGGCAGGGGCAGGGTTGGCTCGGGGCGCGGTTCGTGGCTCCGA
>WEIU01014768.1:251479-264862 GCA_013389925.1 Aegithalos caudatus
CGGGCAGATTGCGGAGCACCGGCACCGGCCCCTTTGTGTGGGGAGCGCCGGTGGCTGCGCCCTCCAAACATATGCAGAGCAGGGTGACATATGGCGAGTGGTGACTTCCCGGCGCAGATGCCGAGGGGGCTTTGTTCCGGAGCCAGCAGCGCTGCCCCGGCTCCCGGAGCCCGGCGCTCCCCGAGTGCCGCGGGATGTGCTGGGCGCGGTTTGGGCTCCCGAAGCTCTGCCCGCGACCCAGAGCACTGCGCACGCTGAGAAATGGGTTTCATTTAACAACGAGACCGAGGTCGACTCCTGTTTCAACTCCTTTGCATTAGTGTTTACTATTCACATTACACCACAGCCTGAAACAAACTTCTCTTAAAACTGTTTGCTTTTCCATTAAAAGCTTTGTTTTCAATAGTTTCTCGCCATTAATGATATAAACAGAAAACTAGATAGTGATAAATAGTGACATTATTATTTTTTCAAGCCTTTTAAGCAAAATTTAAGCTGAGGTTAAAAAGGGCAAATCAAAATGATGATTTCCTGGCCGTGGGGCCGAGACAAAATGGAAAAGAGGTTCCATCAGCTTGCTCGTGCGGGAAAAACATGAGGGAAGGTTTTGAAATCCCAGCACGGGTCGCAGCTGTGCTCACCTGTGCAGAGCCGTGAGACAGACAAGCACACACTGGGAACTACAGCGCCGGGCTGAGATACAGAGATCTGCTCTTATCTCTGCCACTGACCACCTGTGCCACCACAGAAATCCCTTCAGCCCAACGTGCCTCAGAAACTCCTCCCAGTGCACTGTGTGCAAAGTGCAGAGTTTGCACTGCTGGCTGTGGGGCAGACCACGACCTTACAGCACTGAATCCTTTCTGGAGGGCCACAGGAGCCTCATCCAACAGGAACAGCATCCTCCAAGCCGAGAACAAAATATTTGCATCTTATTCCCTAGCGCTGGTACTAGCAGCCTTCTCTCACTTGTCATGTTATGTGTTTCCATGGCGAAGAGGACTCCAAGCCCACGTAGATTTAAAAGACTTTGCATACAGACACACGGTCAGGAGCCAAGCGACCAAAGCCAGAGGAAAACAAAGCGCTGCCTCGTGCCGTGGGTTGGGAACAGATACAGACTCTTCCCCTCCACAGCTTCTGCTTGAGCAGAGCCCAAGATGCAGAACTGGGACATGGAGCTGGCAGCCAACACCACCCCTAAGAGAGCAGCTTGAGAGCTGCCCAGCTGAGAGCAGTTTTCTCTGTTTTCTGCTCCTTTTGCTTAAGAGCTAGTGAAGCAAACACACTGCTCCGACCCGGGGCTGTGGAGTAGCCAGGTCTAAGTCAAGGGACACAAAGCAAGTTGCTACCACCACGCTGTAGAAGGAAGAAGCAAAGAAACCATGAGGCTGCCCAGAGGGCTGAGCTCTGCTGACTCTGGGATCCCCAAACTAATTTGTCCCTCGCTGGGTCTCTGAGTTGCTGCGTTTGCCCTCAGAAGCTGGAGCACATGTGGTAGGTCTGGTTAGCTCTGACTGCATCGTACGTGCTGGGCCAGCTCCAGCCATCTGTGCAGCAACTGTCCAACCAGCCAGGCTGCTCCAGACCCTCTGGACCTGCACTGTGTGCTGGTGCTCACATTTGCAGTGCTCAGCCAGTACCTCTGGCTGACTGGCTCATCACTCAAAAATGCTGTTTCACCCCCTCCTTTGTAGCAAAATCCCAGACAAACAGCCTCACTCCTCGAACCCGGCCTGGAAAACGGCGGTGCGGGGAGCAAGACAAGGTATTTTCGGGGAAAACTAGTTTTTCAGCAATCTCTGTGACACTGAGAACAACCTGACAGGGAAAGCGTGTATGGAGGAAGAACTTTACCTGGAGACTGGCTCCCTCTGCAGCCGGATCGTCAGCACCCCGAACGCGGCATGTCTTTTTAGACATTTATTTGTTTCACTGCTACTCGGAGCCGGAAAACCTTCTGGGAATGAATAAGCTAAGCATCCCTGCTCCCCATCAGGTTATTAGCGCGTCTTATGCTTTACAACATCACAGAGATGATGGATAAACAATCCCAGTGAAAAAGCAGACCGACTTTCAAGTTAAAATCACGTCACTGGCAAAAAGTCACATCAAAATCTCCTGACCAGGTGGTAAAAAAAGCGCGGTAATTTCTGAGTGTCCTGGAATAACGGAGAGCAGAGCACGGATCTAACAAACGGACTGTGCAAACCCTCTGCAGCGCTTCCCAGTTGTTCAAAACCTTCCCGCTGGGTGCTTCTGCAGAGCGGGAGCGGCAGAGAGGAGCGCGGCCGAGCGCAGCTCCCTCATCTCCCGCATCTCCCGCATCTCCGAATTGTCCCACAGCGGCACCGCGCGGGGACAGTCCCCGCACACCTGCGCTGCCCGCGACCGACGAGGTCCACGGGGAAATGTGGAAATTGCCACGAGACACATCCTTAACAGGCGTGTTCCGCTGGCATCAAGGGAGAGCACGAGGCAGGAGTTAAACTAGGGAAATTCCACAGTTTATATTATACGGGAAATCAGATTAGATTATCTCTGAGGATGCTACAGGGTTTAAAGACGTGAATCAGCTGGCAGGTGAATAGCTCCTACACCTCCGTGAAACCTCCCCCGCGTGGCCCACAGAGCTGTTTTGGGGTTCCCACTCTCTATTACAGTACACCCCGTCCCCTCTGGTCACCCTGCTCAGTCCTCACCCACCCGGCACGAACTGCAGGCTGAGGCTCCAGAGGAGTTAACAAATTCCCTCCGTGCGTGGCAGCGCTTCCTGGCCCAGGCCAGCAGGCGGGACGCTTCTCCCCGTGTCCTTTCTGCCCCCAGAGCCATCACATCCAGCAGCCTCGTTTGTGCTGAGCAGAAGCTGCAGGCCCGTGGGACGGGGCCAGTGCAACGCATTTTTTTAAGGAACACTGTGCTGCTGAGTCTGTGCTGCATCGGTGCACAGTGGAGCTCTGAGCTGCAGGCACTGCCAAGGCAGGCTCTGCCCTTACCACAGCTTCACTGGAAACAGATGAGAGAAGTATTGTCAACTTCACCCTGCCAGAAACCATCTCATGCTCCCCAAAAATAGGCAGTAGAATTTTTCAAAAGAAAAATTTCAAGGAAAACTCTGCTGTTACCTTTTGGTGCTTCCAAACTGCTGTACCCAGGAATGGAAACCACCCCATTTTACATTTATAACCATATGACCTCTACACATTCCACACAACATCCCAGGCCTGGCTCTTAGGCCAGTGCTGAATATTGAGCCATATCACAAAACTGTGGGGAATTGTCAGCACTGAATAGAGGGCACATTTATGGAGAAAAATAACCCCATGCAGGCAGACACAAATAACCCCCTTTCTTTGCTGGGCAGCAGCCAGTTCATTGGCAAGTGCCTCTTCCAAGCTCTGGACTCAGTGTTGAGAGCCCAAAAAACCATCAGCCCAGAGTAATAGTCAGAGTACAGTGTGTCAGTGCAAGCAGGACAGCTAGAGCACTTAAAAGGACATGCCACATTTACTTGGCTGTGTGAAGAGGTCAGGGCTCATCTATTCATAAAATAAAGAGCATGTTTTTCTCTGTTTACTCTATTGAGGATTTGTGTCTGGATATTTCAACAGCCACTCGTGGCAGCTGGATGGATGGATGGTTATTATACATAGAAAACTTCAGCTAGCTAGGAGTCAGAAGAAATGGTTCTGAATGTTCAGAACACTGCCCACAAAGTGAAAAGGCTGCATCGTGTCCCAACAAAAAGAAAAAAAACCTGGTAGCATATTTTATGCCTGGTAGCATAAATCGCTCATTTGCAGTAGAAAAATAAAATCCAACATGGTATGATACAAAGCCTAGTTCTGAACACATAACCTCTTTATCTGCTGCCAACTATCAATATTGTAAATTGGCTTTAGCCATCACACATCTCATCTGTGTTTCATCTGTAGACACACTTATTAAAGCCAGGTAAAAAAAGCCAGGCCCTTTCAGTGCCTCCCACAGGAGTAGAAGCTCATTAGCAACATTGTGACAGCAGCAGTTTGCACAGACCACCTTTCCCAGGTACAGAGCAAGGCTGGAGGAAGGCTAAAGGACAAGCTGAGTTTTGACACCAAGCTGCAAATTGGCACCAGCACACCCAAAGTCTCCTGTCTGAGCTCGGCAGCTGAAAACTGCAAATGGACAATGAGAGGATTCCAGGATGGGCTTCCTATGTTGCAACCACTTGCCAGAAGATCCCATTCTCCTACAGTCCACCTTCAAAGGATAGTTGGAAGGAGGTCTGACCATCTGGAGAAATTCTTCATAATGTTCTGTGACTTTGAAAGATAAAGCAAAACGCTTGGCAAAATACAAGCCTGCTATCATGCTAATTCCCACTTGTTTTCCCTTTTGTGGAGCTGCACATGAGCTTCCAAAAAACGTTGGGATAAAGCAGCAGGTTTAGCTCTTCCAGCCAGGCCTTCCCTAGCTACAGGTGGCCAGCTGGGA
The DNA here is from genome assembly GCA_013389925.1 of Aegithalos caudatus. Lineage (NCBI taxonomy): Eukaryota > Metazoa > Chordata > Aves > Passeriformes > Aegithalidae > Aegithalos > Aegithalos caudatus. The sequence continues at coordinate 255,959 of WEIU01014768.1, forward strand.
ATTCTCAGCCACCTGGCTCCAGGGCTTGCTTTGCTCTGGGGACAATCCCATCTGCTGGCTTTGGTGGCAGCCTCCTCCTGCCACAGTGGCCTGGTCTCCAGCACACACAGAACACACACCTGGGCTGGCAGCACCTTTGTCACCCTCCAGACAGCTCCAGCAACACAGAACAGGAGGCTGTTGTGTCACAAACCTAAGTGCATTGTGGTCCAGACTGCAAGGCAAAAGCTTAAACACGTATCTTTGTAAGCAATTTAAATTCTAGTGTTGTGAAAAACTGTTCCACCTCTTTAACGCTTTTGCAGGAGTTCCATGGAATGATGGTATCACCTCAGGTAAGGGTCTTGCCTTGTGGATGGCAGAATTCAAAGCAGCTTGTACTAGAAGGAAGCATTGTGTTCACTGAGTTGTAGATTTATGTCCTTCCCTGCTCACAGGGGAGCATAGGATTACATTCCTGTTAGCAAGGATCTGAACCTGTCAATACTCTGGAGTGTATCTCTGAAAGAGAATTACACCCAGCAGCTGCAGTGAACAAGGTTTTCAGGTTACTTGCACTTTTCATATTTTCCTCCTTCTTTATTATTCCAGCCTCATTATTTGAAGTTTATCTATCCTCTGTGGCTTGTGAGTCTTTTGAAGGGATCTTCCTGCTCTGCAAACACTTAATTTTCATGCAGAGAGAGCAGTGGACCACTTTCAACAGAGAATGCACACTTACTCTTCTAAACATATCAGTAGCTTGTTTACTATCTTAATAGAGAGAGATTCAAATTAAACCATTAGGTTTGGCCTTCAAATGTGCATCACAGCTCTGCTGTTCTCAAGAGTGGGCTAAATCCAGACATGGACACAGACATTCAAACAATCTCACTTTTGAGTTTGAAGTTTGCAATTTTAATTTCAGGTGTTTTGATTTGAACTTTGATGTGCTTCAGAATAAAATGGACTTCTGGCTGAAAAACACTTTAAACCAAACCAGAAAACTAAACAATCCCCTGAATTAACTTCATGAGAAAATCCTAAGCGTATTTTCAGGAACTGTTCCTCTGGTTGTAGCCACGCCCTTCAGTGTACCACAAGTAAGAATGATCATGAGGATTTTTCCCCCATAAGAATGTTATACAGAATAGAGAAAAGATTCAGCAAATATGACTTCAGACTGAGACCTGAGATGCAAATTTATACTCCCAAATCAGTTTCCTGCCAGGACCCACTAAATTAAAATAGAGCTAACAGAGTGGAGCTGTGCTTAACGGAAAAGACACTCAGCACTTGAATGAAAAACGCAAAAAAAGCTTCAAAAGAAAAAGAAGGGAACAGTAGGGCATCAATCTCTTTCCTTTCCCCGGGGCTTCTTTGCATGTCCTGATTTTATTGACACTATCATCTCCTTCTGTATTCTTAAAGCTCAGCTGTGGTGTGAGGCAGGTTCTGCAGCAATGCCAATCCAGTGAACTAAACTAAGCACTTCTTGCAGGATTGGCCTAGGGCCACTGATTTCAATGGGAGCTGCTGGATGCCCAGCATGACTGACAGTTAGGCTCTTTGTGGATCAAAAATCAGAATAATTTTGTTCCATCTGGCATTTTTCATGATCCCCGCTGTGCCCAATATTGCAGTCACAACACCTCGCTTTTTAAAAATCACCACTCAGCCAAAGGCATAAAATGTAACAAGCACTTGAACAAGTGAAATAGTGGCAGCAACAAAATTCTTGCATATTACCATTACAGTAATGGCACTTAGTAAATAGTTGGAAACTCCTTCAACAAACCTGTTTTGTCAGGGAGGGAATGCTTCAACTGCTCTTTGAGATGCTTCATTCTTGACCCCCAAATCACTGGTAACTAGAAAATGTAGATGGGTGTCAAGCTGATAAAATCTTTTCTAGGTCTTTTCTAGGTCTCACTAAGGATTCACTGCAGGCCAAGAAATTAATCTCTGAAGAGGACCTAAAGGAAGTAGAAAATAGCAGAGGTAGTTAGGGTGGCAGAGCACAGAGCCTGATAGATGGAAAAACCAAAGAGAGTGATAGATAAAGTGTAAGACAAAGAGAAAATAAGCTCACTTGAAGGAAGTGAAGTTTTAGACTAGAAACATAAGAATTGTTGGACTTTACAGCAGAGTACAGCCCAGTACCCTGTCTCAGCAGGGCTGAATAACTGATGGAAGAGTAAGAAAACAGAAGTCTATATGCTTTCTCCCTCACAAGCTCTTTCTGTTTTAAGATACACAGGGTAATAATCTCAGAATCAGAAATGGTAACAAGTGTGTTTAGTAGCCTTTGGTGCAGTCTGCTTCTGTGAATGGGTCCAGTCTGAATCCAGGTAAACTTTTGGCATTGACAGCACCCTCTGGCAGCAATGCTCACAAGCGTACCTACACTGCTTTTGAAAAAGTGTGTCTTAATTTCTTCCAGGTTTGCCACATAATTTTGAAATATGAGATATCCCAAATGATGCTTTTCTAATTGCATTCATCCTCTACTCCATTCATGATTTTTATACTATTTTATCTCATACCCATTCAGTTGGCCTTTTCCTAAGGTAAAAACTTCATGTAATGGTCAACACAGAAAGGTGGCCATATCTTTTACTACTCTATCTGCCTGTATCTTTTCTAGCTCTTCTTACCTGTTTCCTTGGAGGTGTAATTGTGTCAATAACACAGCAGTAGAGGTAAAGCAACCTCAGTTTATTTCCTCACATGCCTTTGAATGCTTCTGAAAAGCAATTCCTTGAAACCAAATAGTAGAAGATTTAGTAAATCACTGCACTTTTATGTTTGTGGAAGTGTTTTCAGAAGCACAGTGACCTCCTCCCCATTCCACATACAAAGTGGGAGCCTAGGATGAGCATCAGGTCCCAGAATGTACAAACAAAAGCATGGATGTCAACCCAGAAAAGGTCTTATTATGGGCTTCCTTATGGTATATGAACACTGCACGATGCAGGGAGCACTGTGGAGTGCACATTGCACAAACCCTGCTATCTCCAAGGTGTGAAATTAGAGTTTTTATAAGCTCTGAATTACTTGAGGCAAACAACAAGCCCTATCAAGGTTGTTGTGTGGCTTAAAAAAGAGCAAATTGGAGGTATTTCCAAGCTGCAGGGAAAATATTGAAAATTCAGAAATAGACAAAAGTGGGAAGAGTCTGGAAAAAAGAAAATGATCTCCAGATGGAGGACAGGGGAGTGCCAAAAGTCTTGAAGATGTTTTATTTTAATCCCAATTCCCTAAGCATTGGATGTTGTTTATAATACAAAATTGCTTGTATTGTTTGTATGTTACTGCTTGATTTCTAAAGCGATGAAACAAGCTGTGGAAGCCACAGCAGGGTTCCCTTTTAGACATTAAATCAATGCACTACATCTGTTGAAATCCTGGAGAGCCCAAGGCAGCAGTGCCAAATTCCGGAGTCTGTCCTCAGCAGGAGCTGTGCGGTAAACGTCTGCGTTTGGGTTCCAGGCTTGGCCTGTGAGCTGTCATCCTCTGAAAACTCTTTGGAGGCTCTTCAGTCAAAGTGCTGGGAGGGGCAGTTCTTCCCTCCCACCTCCAGCAACTTTTGTGATACAGCTGAGGCTGTGAAGAGCCCTGAACCATGCAGGGGGGACAGCGAGGGGGGCTGGGCTGAGCCCTGTGGTTATTCTTGGATTGATGAAGGAACCATCAAAGGTGGTGGTTTAATGTTTTTCCAGAGAAAAGTTTTCCCACCTTTTCCTCTGGGCTGAAAGATGGGAAGTTCCCCGAGCTGACCAAAATGTACCAGACTTCAATGGAGTCGGGAAGCCATGAAAAGCTCCCCCACACATACGCCTAATGTTCAAAAATTAAAAACAAAAAAAAGCCCCAAAAAACCCCAAACCAAAAAAACTTAAAAAAAAAAAACACCAAAAAACAAAAGCACCAATAAAAACCAAAGCAACAAAAAAAACCAAAACCCACCCACAAAACCTCAAAATGAAGAATTTACTGTACTGAGCTCTCCAAATGCCTGAGGTCTCTCTCTCCTCCCACAGTTTATGCACACAGGAATCAATCAAGATGGGAACAGAAATGCAGAACACCATGGAAGTCCTGGAGAATGCTGTGTCCAGTCTGGTGTGACTCTGAGGCTGCTCCCACCACTGCCCACCCTGACCTGACAGCAGCACACTTCAGCCTGTTTGTTCCCTGAGTCTGTTCAGGTGCAAGCAGATCCTCAGGTCTGGGCCTCTTTCTAAAGCACCCTGTCCCTTCTGCAGACTGCCTGGGTGAGCACACAGAGAAGGGTTAAATGGACATTCCTGGCTCCTAACCCTGAGATGCTGCAGGTTTTCAGTGGGCAGCATCCTCTGACGTGCTGGAGCCTGCCTATCTCCCTCAGTGTCTTTGTTTCCAGGAGGGAAATCATTCCTGCTTGCCAAGTGTGGGCGTTGAAAGAATCTATGTCCAGTCATTGCTGTGTTCTGGGAATTAATGGGAAAACCACGTCAGAAGGAGCCCTTGCTTAATGACTGTGGTGCAGTGCAGTTTTTTTCTGAGGTGGAGGTGACAGTAGCATGAAGCAAGGAGCACAACATGCACACTCCTGCACTCTGAGCCCTCACTTCAAAACGACTGCATGGATTGTCAGACATCTCACATGGCATTGCACTCTCTTACTCTGACCTGGAATCCTAAATCTGACCTGAAATGTCAGGCAGGAAGCATTGTTCTTCTTTTTTCACAGCAATTGCCTGCTGGTTTGGATGCTCACTCTCCTGGTTTGGCAGGCACCCTGCAGAGTGGCCTCTGCAGACTCCCACCTGCAGGGATACAGCACAGTCAGGCTGCTCAGGTGCATCTGTCTTGGGATTTTGGCTCTTCTGCACAGCTCTGCACAGCTGACCTGCCCACGAGCCATGAGACTGCAGAGGTGTTGTACCCAGAGCTCCCAAAAACATTACAGCCAACATGCCTGAGGTATTACAGAGACATTAAATCTAACTTAGTATTAGATGTCGGAACATGGTTGTACCACCCAAGAGTTTTACTGGTTGAGTCCAAGTGTTACAGACAGTAAATTTCATCTCAAGAAGCAGTGAAATTTAAAATCACTTGGGCTGTTAATTAGGTAAATTAAAATTAGCTAAATACAGGCTGTTAGATATTTCTTCCATACTAGAAAGTATATTACAGTTTTCTTAAGAAAGTAGAAGCCTTTGGAAAAGCATACCAGCATTTACGACTTGACAAATGATAAATTAAAATTGGTTGCATTTTCTAATAGAGATGCTGTAGTTTAAAAAAAAATAATAAAAAAAAATAAANTGGGCTCTGATGATCTATTTAAATCTCCTAGCAGTGGTGGTCCCACTCTCTTCCCTAATTTGCCCTATCCAGGTATCCAGGAACAGTTGCCTCACTGGCATCCCTAGCTATGACATCCTGATGTGGACATCAGCAGATAAAGAGAGGGGCAAACCCCAATTCCAGCTCTGATGAGGCAGAGTGTCAGAACAAACACATAGGAAATATTCTTTCCTTCAGAATAATTAGGTCTTTTAAGACAAATTTAACTTTTTTTCTTTTAAAAGAAAGATGTTATTTTTACACAAGTTCAATTTAGCAATGCCCAATTTCTACTTAAAAAGCCCCCAACAAACAAAACAGAAAAGGGGTTTTACATGAATGTGCAACAGTAACAGCCACAAAGAAATTGTACCTGCTTTAAAGCACACCCCGAGCAATTTGCTCCAATGGGAATTGTAAGCCAGCCCTCAAAAACATGTTTATTAGACTTTTCTCTAGTGACACCAAACCAAAGCAACTTACACTCATTTTTTTCACCTTTGTGCCTTGAATACCAAGAAAAGGGTGGGTGGTTTTTTGGCAGAGCAGATTGGTAAACCTGTCATGCAAATATTTTGCCTGCTTAGTCACTGCAGCTCCTATTCTAGTGAAGTGTCCTGAAACTGATCCCCATGTCTTGGTGGGTAGAGAGAAGAAGGGGTTGGAAATAGAAAAAGATTAGATTGGTTACCATCTAGGAATAGAATAATAGGAATTAATGATGTTTATAAAGTGTCTTCAAATGAGAATAAGTACATAAGCCTAAATAGTATTAAATAATTCAAACTCCCCAAGTGGAGCAAATTACAGGATAACAGCAGGGATTTTTGTTGTCCGTGTGTCTGACTGTTGAGCTTGTTTTGCTTCTGTCTGACCACTTGTGAGATAGTCATGAAAAACCACCCAACAGAGTAATCAACAAAAGCAGTGAATAAGAACTGTTGATAAGGCTGTGGGCACAAGTGTGGGAGTTCTGCCTCATGTCCAAAGCTGTTTCAGGTCAAAGCTACTGTAAAATTCATAGGAAATAAACACCTATGCATCAGGGGATGAAATTCTGACCTCACACTGATGTCAGTCCCTAAAAACTCCATCACACTTGAAGTTTATCACTGTAAATCTCATTGGAATCTCACTACAGAAATTACCTTCACTGCAGTGTGAGCCATAGAGGAACAAAGCCAGGACAGCACCAGCAGTCCCCAGAGTTACTTGACACCTGTAAAACATCAGCAATACCTAGAGCCAAAATTTACAAATCCTCCAGAAGAGACTGCTCTGAGCAATGAACAATGTGCACTTGTGGAGAAATATTGCTGCACAAACTTCAGTTCTACTGGACTGCAAAATTCATGTGGGTGCAGAGAATAAAGCAGGCTTGTGAGCTGGGGATTCTACGGAGACATTTCCTGCAGCAGCTCCCTGTTGTACTCAGCTCAAACTGTCTCATACACAAGCAGACAGAGGATGGAAAATTGGCAGAAGCTCTATAAACAAAGGATAATGATCAGCAGGGAAGTGTTAGAGGAGGTGAGAGTCTAATGCAGCACAGCAGGGACTGCTAGTGCCTGTCTCAGTTAGAAAATCCAAATAAAATTAATAGAAGTACAAAGCAGGGAAAGGGCAGTTAAAGGAAGGGGCACTCCCTGGCCACGTGGAGTACTTCATCTGAATGCTTAGCACAAAATTTGCTCAGTTCTGTGTTTCTGCACAACAACATATGGAACAGGAGAGGTTAATTTTGTGTGACAGCAAGTCCACTGTCAGGTGTTACACATTGCCACAAAATAGGATGGATTTGGTAGCAGATGAAAGTCTGTGTGCACAAAGGAAATTATCTACACCATAGGTAATGACTGTGAGAGAAAAATTCCACTATGTGGGAGAGGTACCAGAGTGTAAATCTTTAACTGGAGACAGAAAGTCACTAGATATATCTTTGCAGATATCAATTCCTGTCCTTTTCTGAGTTAAGATCCTAAACAGAATCTCTTAGAAAGTTGTGTTTGATTTGAAGAAGGAATAAGAAATGGTGGGAAACCTCACCTGTTCTGTAACAAAATAAAGATTTTTTCTGATGCTTCTCCATTTAACAGTTCCAAGAAACATCCTGTCATCACTTTGCTATACCCAGCTTTAACACAGAGATACTGTATGATACTGTCAAAATTCTTTTGACTCTGATTATATAGGACTGCCTAGGGACACGAAGCTTGGAGCTACATAAAAATTATTGTCCATGTGCTAGAGGTCAGAGAGGCTAAGAAGAATGAGTAAGAGATCTGATTAGGAGAGTAAAATCACTTCCTTTAACCATCATGAGCTCTAAGAAGCACAGAGCTCACTTTCAACACATAGAAAACACCTACAGATGCTGAAGAGAAAACCATAAAAATTGCTTTCCTGTCAAAACATTTGACCAAATCCTAAACTTTAAATATGTAATTCACAAATTTCAAGAGCCCACTTTGATCTACAGGTGAGATATTGTAAAGTAAGAATCAGCTTATGGTCAAAGCAGTCTGCAACTGAGCTGACCATCCTCAGAGCAAAATACAAGGAAAGTTAAATGAGAAATGGATTTGCTTCACTTCTCTACTTTAATGAATAAATTCTCTCTTGCAATCGTATTTACCAGCCTTAATTTCTTCTTCTGTTCATACATTCTATTTCATTTCACTTGATTACCAGTAAAATATATGCAAATCTCCCTGCTGTCCGTGTGTGTCTGATGGAACTGTGGGAACCTGTGGCTGATTTGCTGAACGTGGTGGATCCTGGTTCCGGGACCTGGCAGAGCTGGGCTCCCCTGCCCTAATGACTGTCTTGACCTTCCCTTGTCACCTGCAGCCAGTTACCCATCTTTACAAGGTCTCAGAATAAACTTCTTTGCTGAAAAGGTAACAGTTTGGACCAAAATGTGCACTTTTAGGAAACCCTTGTGGCAGCTCCCAGCTGTTGTCTGATGCCAGAAGATGATGTGGTTCGTGCTCAAGGTCTATTTTCAGTAACGTGAAGATACACTGAAGACAAAACACAACTTTCAACTTCCATGGCTTTCTCCAGGCTGTGTTACAGGGGAAAACTCTACCATAGCAGAGAGCCTCCTGAGCCAACAGGAACCCTTTTGGGGCCCTGTGAGGAGACTGAGCTCGGAACTCCCCCAGCACCAGCAGGAGCTGTTCTTGTCAAGTCACCTCTTCCCTTGGCTTGGTCCTCCGCCTTTCTCAGCCTTGAAAAAGAAATCAAGGAACCAGCGTTCTGACATTTGGCCACTCTGCTAGGAAAAGCTGTTCCTGTTGCAGCAGGAAACTCCTTTTCCTGCTGCTTTTGTGCAGGCTGTGAGTGCTGTAGGGGCTCGGCCCGACACAGACCGACCCCCGCGCCGGCCGGGAGAGCCGAGCGGGCAGAGCGCGCCCTTGGTCCGCCGCAGGGGAAGGATGTGCAGGGGGTTTTCCTGCCGGGCGCTCCGCTTTTCAGGGCACTCATTGCCCGGGCTTTACCCTCGGGTGGGAGCGGAGGTAAACCCGGAATCCAGCGGCGCCCGCAGTGCCCGGCAGGGGCCGACAGAGACCGCGGTGCCCGGGC
>WEIU01014769.1:4477-39255 GCA_013389925.1 Aegithalos caudatus
GAAGCTCATTAAGGAGGCATCTCATACCTGGCCTCCTCTTATTAGCTTATTTCTTATGCTGCCCCCCAAGTCCTTATAATTTATTAGTGATTTTAGAGAGCATATCCATTCCTATTTCAGGATCAGCTTTAGACCTGTGGTCCATTTATTTGTGTAATGTGTTTCTGATTCTGTTGATACTTCTGTTTCCACAGTTTTTTCAAATAAATTCCTGAAGATCCCTGTATGAACTGTAAGAAAAAGAGCTTAGAAGTTTTTTGTAAGTTTTGTGTGTTCTCTGTGTAAGGAACCTGAGGCATTTCTTGCTAGAGTGGTATTTCCAGTTAGAGGGAAGGGGTTGTCAATACTTGTCAGATGGACTGTTCTGAGAGCTGTGTGCCCTTTTTCTCCCATTTTTTACAGTGTATTTTATGCTGTATTCTGGGAATATACCATAAGGTTTGGAACTATGGCCCTGAATAAATTGAATGACCAATGCAGCCAAATCAGTTGGTCTGGTATGTCACAACTATGCCTTGCACCCTGTTTGATGAATACCATGCAGGTGTTCAAGAGTTGTATGTACAGTTTTAATGTGTGGAAAAGTGCAGTCATCCTCTGCCTTGTGATGGACATTACTGGTAGTGTCTGAGGAGAAGATAAGTCTGCTTAGGTTAATTTAGTATGAGCTTAGCTGGACAGTTAATGAAGCATGGCTAAATTATCTTAGCCATATTTGATGCTATAACTGTGTCTTTTTAGCTCATCTCAGTTGCAAAGTAAAACGTTGTTTAAGCCACAATGTAAGCACGAATCATTTGTTTATCCATCAATCAAAGTTCTTCATGATTTGGGTTCTTTGGTGCTGAATTGAATATTGCAAAAATACTAGATTTTTTTGTGTTTTAGTTTTCCGGGAAGCCTGAAAAACTCAATACACGTGATGCGTCACTGTAATAATGTGAATCAGAAGCCTCCTGTATATTCACCATAATTTTTGCTTCTGAACAGATTTGTCTCANATGTTCAGAAAGAAAAGTTTCTGGATGGAACAATCATCTGCAGTGTTTTTTGTATCCTGACATATTTCAGGTTTGCATTATTTTTGCAACTCAGTTGATCTGCTGTCAAAAAGGAGTGACTTGGACAATTACAGCTTTTTCAGGTGAGGAAATAAGAGGAATGTCTATGCTGCAGTAATGTAGACATTTGCATTCTGAAGGCCAGTGAGGTTATATACTGCTCACCAGGTGATAGGATGACTGTACACTCTAAGTGGCACTGGAAAGGCTATCAAGATTTTTATGTATTTTTTTTTCCCCTAATCTCCCAAAAAAGGCCACCAATTAATTTCTACCTCTGTCTTATCTGACTGAATAATCGTTGACCTGTGCTGTACAGGTAGGGTTCCACAGCTGAAAAAGACAATTTGGCAGGTTGTTTTGGTTTTCAGCTGTTTGATTACTTGCTAGGTACGTAAAAAACAGTAAGTGGAAACAGAATATGTGAATTTTCATTATCCTGGAATAATAGTCCCTATTAAAACACTATTTTTTAGAAAAAGCAAAAAAATAATGATTTAACCTACTGATAGAGCGGTATTTGTTTTTTTCATGGTGTAGATTGCATTCTTTCCTTGTATATTTAATGTGGAATTAGTGCCATATGATGACCTTTCAGCTTTTGAATCACTACTTGCTTGAAAAATAATTGTTCCTTAGAAGTTTGCCTCTGTAGCAACAAGGCATTTCAATATGAAATTACTGTATTTTTTTGGCTGTTGCACACTACTGGGATCAAAACACTATTTTATGTTGAATCTCTTTAAAAATGTTTTGGGTTTTGATTTTTTTTTTTTTTTCTTTTTTTCTTTGGTAAAGGTGATACTTATTTCACATACTATGTTTTACATAACTCCTTAGGAAATTTCTTTAACTGTCTTCTAAAGATTGCACTTAAATGAAGAAGGGAATGTACATACCCTTGTTTCATATGTCTGGCTAATGTATTTCAAAGTGTGTCTAAAACCTGTAAAAATTTTAAAATGTAAGCCTTTCTTCCCTGAGTCTGTTTTGACATACTGCTGTAGATAGAACTGACCTTACATATGGACTGTGATGTCAAATGTGGCATGAAAGTGCTGACATTAAGTTACTATTACTTTCAATATTTTGTCTCTGTTGTGAAAATTTTACTCTTTGACACTTTCACTTAAGTGATGGAGTCATTGCATCACTCTTTGCCTTGTATTTATTCATGTTTGGAAAGGACAATAACATTTCAGTCTTTCTTCAGTTGTGTGCTTTGAAGTCAATGGGCTTACAGGAGCATTACTTGTAATAGTACTAGTAATTATCTATTCAAAATTGATTTAAATTCAGAATAAGAATAGGTGATTAATAAAGTGTAGAAACAACTAGTGCTATGAGGGCAAAGTTTATATGTGGAAGATGGATGTTTTAAAGATGTATATTTAATCATTCTTACAGGAATATGATTAATTTGTTATGGTGCACATCAGGGAAAAAGACCCTTCGAGTTTTAGTTCGTATCAGTTCTGAAATCATAAAAGGGAAAGACTGATGCTTTAGCCTTTACTGTAAACAAGTGACATTTCTGTTTAGGTTTTGGAATGCTAACATATATCCTTGTGAGACCCTGTCTTCTTTTGTCATAGGTCATGTACTTAACTCCTTGCATTCACACCTCTTTCAGTGACGCACATTTAATTTCTGTGTAAATTCAACTGGGGGCCAATGTCACCATTGCTCCTTGTTTCACATGGTGTATTGCTAAGCAACATGTGTGCAAACAACAGTCTTGGCTTTCATTTTATGCCTTTCCTGTCCCCCTTCAGCTCCCCACTTCACTAAATAGTGACACAAATTTGAAAGGTATGTATTAGCTTGTCAGGCAAAACAGTACTTTTAGTTCATAGTCTGTGAAAAATGAAAGATGCAGTAGGTAGTGACGATTTTTGATGTTGGATGCTCTTCAGTTTCACTACTTAAATATTGATCACATTACCAGCAATTACTTTATTTTCCTTGCAATCAACTTTTTTTGCTTTTCTTCTGGGAGCAATGACTCATTAGGATATTTTTACACATCCTCAGCCATATTCACTGAGGAAAATAGTTTTGGAATACTATTGTTCGTATGTACACAGCTGTTATATTGTACCTGTACAAGGTATGGGTAAATTATAGATGTGTCTCTTTTTGATATTGCTGAAGACATTTTATTGCACTGTCTGGATTCCTGAAGTATAAATGGTAGAATGTGATACAAATGTATGAGTGTGTATATATATAAGGAGAGAGACAGGATTTCCTATAACTAGGGTTTATTGTGTATGACATTTTACATTCATATATAACAAATTAGATTCTGGTGAGAGAATTGAGGAGGGGAAACTCAGTAGTCAACTGAATTGAAAAACAACTCATACTCAACAGAATTGAGAAAAAATGGAAGTAAAGGGCTTGTTTTCTTGCCTGAGCTCTTACTGAAGGCAAAGCTCAGGAAGTGGATATATTCAAAGATATTATTTTCTGGGCAATAACTTTATTTTTCAGTATTATTTTACTTGCATGGTGAAAAAAGTGTCTGAGATTGTCCCCCACTGTGTTGACTTTCCTGCTTATGTTTTGCTAGGTTTTTATGTGGTTGGTAGTGTGTTCTGACTACCTTGTCTTGTTTTTCCTGGTTTTCTAGAAGGAGCAATTTGTGAATTTCTGAATATGAGCTGTCATTGCTTGTCGGGCTAGATTTGGACTGAGAGCTGTTGAGTATATTGCTTACTAATGGCTTGCTTTATAACTATACTGGATTTTAAATCTGGTATTCAAAATATGAACTGCTTTCTCAGATTTTGCCATTAAAATTCTCTTACAGAAGTTAAATCTTGTACATAGATAATATTAACATTGCATGTAATATACAGCTAAAGGTAATCAGTAGTAAAATTATTTGATTTGCAGTTTCTACTTTTATTGAAAGACTGATGGTGACCTTGTTCCTATTTTGCCTTACCTTTTTTTTCCCCATTTTTGAGGAGAAAAAGAATGCCTTTCCCAGAATGTTTGATTATACAAAGGTGAACTCCATTATTCTTCTCATTTGATATTCATCAATTTGCATGTTAATGTTTTCAGGGGAGACTAAATATGCTAATTTCACAGCTTCTTAGCAGATTCCTTAATCATGACGATATTTGTATGTTTAAAAAGAAACAAGGTAAACTGCCAACATTGCTTCATAAAATTACGCTACGGGTCAATCTGAAAATCATCACTGCTGCAGGGGCCTTGTGTCTATAGGGTGTAGAAGTAGCTGTCACTGAATTTGAAGTTAACCATAAGATTTGTCTTCTGGGTTGGTTGATTCCTCTTTTAGCTATGGTTTACATAAACAGTTAAGCAAACGTTCAGTCTGCAAGTCAAGTCAACAGGTCTTCCAATCTTTTTTGTATGTGTTCTTCAAAAACACATTTGTACACATAGTAAATATAGGTAGCTTCTTTGCATTCAATTGTGATTAGATTTATAAGGACCATGTGTTTTTGTCTGTTGTAAAATGGATTAGCATGATGAAAGCCAAGAAGCAACATTTTAGAATTAATATGTCGGAAAGACTAAAAAGGTGTTGGTAAGACTTTCAAAACTTGACTTCTGAGGCTAACTGAATTTTTTGCTTAGTGTGAAGTTAATTCCTTCCTTGTCTGCAGAGACAAGACTGTAATGTAAGGCTAAAATAAGCTGAAATACATTAAAATACTAGTACAATTAACAGGTTTGCTGACTGGTAGTACTGTTAGCATGTTCACTGTAGGGTTGGGAGGATATTTGAGATATACCTAAAATACATTGGGCTCATCTGCATAGTGATGGGGGGAAGTAAGTTTCAGAAAACTATTTTGAGTACCTCTGTTTGGATTTTCCCTAATGGTCTGTACTACCTCTAATATAGACACCCTCTTGGGCAGCTGCTGGTGGTGGGACTGAGTCCTATCAAATGACTGGGAATATATTTAAATATATTGAGATTTTTTTCAATAATATTAGATCACAGAGCAGTTTAATTTGAACTGCTTGCAGAATATTATTTCTACCACTTGCTGGATATCATTTGTGCCGCATTATCATTGTATTTAAACTTGATTAATATGTCTTCTGACTTCATTTTCTTATACTGCATGGTAAATGCTGAATAATTATATCTGTAAATTCATGCAGTTTAGAGCTTATTCATTGCATTTCACAGTCAAATTTTACAATTGTCATCTAAATGTCCTCATTTAAATTAGTTATGCACCTCATGAGGCTGTCCCAATAAGAAAAATTTGAATAAAATGTATGTTGTCTTGTCATTATAATCTCTGTGAAGAGATTTTTCTCTTCAGCTGTTTCAGTGTTAACCCAATTCTCCATAATAATTCCAGTAACAATGTTGTTTCAAAGGAATAAAACATTAATTATATGCTTTTTCTTTAAAATGTACACCAACCTTAAAACTATTTATGTTTTAAGCACTGTTATTATTGTAATAATACTAGTTGAACCTTGACTATAGGCTGATGTCTGGAAATTAGTATTTTAGTGTCCTTTAAATTGTTTGTTGCAAAAAGACACCATGAAGGAAGACTGATACCATACAATCTCTTGGAGCTAAATTAATATTTTAAAATCACATTTTTAAAATCCTTTCTTAACAGGAATAATTTGGTAACCTTCAGTAAGTAGATCTGATTAGGTGAATGTCCTTTTCTGGACCAGATTTCAAATAAGACTAAGTAAAATCAGTACTTTAAAAAAAATGTATTCAGCAGAAATAAGTGCAGTTTGCAACATGTACTGTTTCAAACCATTTCTATGAACAGACTAAGATTTTTATTCTCTAATCATATGTTTAGGGGTTTGGCTTTTTAGCAGATTTTTAGCTTTCCAGATGCTCAAACAATGCACTCTTAAGTACAGTATCCGTAGATTATCCCCAGAATGCTGTAGATTAGCTATTTTAAGATTTGAATTGTGACTAAAAGCTGAGAAGAAGGAACAGCAGTTGCAGTTGCAAATGTGTTGTCTCCATTAGCTCATTTAAAATGTATTTATCAGGGAAAGAGACAAAGTAGGCTGTGTCTGCATGTAACACTGTTACTTCATTAATATTTTACATTCATATGTGTGTGCCTATAAATAAAACCTGTATGCGAATTCTGTCAACAACAAAAGGTATCCAAATGAGAGGCCAGTTTTGTTTGTTTATTTCACTAGGAGGGCAGTACAAGTTGTGATCACCAAGGACTGATTAGCAAATTTTGGACAATAATGAACATAGTTAAATTTTAAGTAGAGCTTCTTTCTGTTTAGATACTCAGAATTTTACAATTTTGGCAGATAGGTTATTTCACTGCCAGTTGGGACAGTACTTTTAATTTGCCTTAACTTAGTAATTGTAACTCTTAAAAATATATATTTTTATTAATACTTTATAGCATGAAATTTTAAATCTTTAAAATGAAGGATAAAATATATTTTAAATAATTTGTTTTAATTTTTTTCTTAACAAACTGTATTTGCTGAATCTGTTTTGTTGGGTTATCTGATTTAGCCAACTTAAGGCAAATCAAGTTTGAATTTTAAAATATTTCGGTTGAAGAAATATTTGTTAATTAAATGGCTTTTATGGTGAAAACCATTTGCTTCCAAACCAGTAAGCTTCACTGATATTTTACTGAGAAGTCAACAAAGGGTTCTAGTAAGTCCTCTGCACAGAGCAAAGCCAACCCAAATAATTTTTAATGGCTTATATCTGAGTTACTAAAAGTCAGAAGTCATACAGAGCTTAATTTCAATTACAGGAGCTATAACTATAGCTCCTTTAGCTATTCTCCAGTTGAATATGTTACCAAATACTTTTTTAAAATGAGGAATGACAAGCCATTCAATGGTTTAATTTTTTTACTTAGTTTTGTGTAATAAATATTGTATCCCTGTGCACCTCTCTTTCCTGATACATAATAGAGAGTCTCCATATGTTATTTTAGCCTTTCAGAATTCAAGTGGACTTTGAGCAGGTTCCTGCAGAACCTGATGGCTCCAGTACTTTTCAAATTGATGGAGGACAGCTGCAGGGTTGCAGGCAGCAAAGAACCAGTATATGTAAACCCAAAAGTTCTGAGCAGCATTGTTATTACCTTGCTCTAATGACAAAGATTACATGAAAAATTGCTTTATTTGTTCATTTGTTTTAATCAATAATGTTATTCAGAACCATTACTGGTTGTTAGCATTATTGACAGTGTTTGGTGTATGTTCCTTTATTTTCTTTTCCTGATGGTTAGTTTTTCACGTCCGACAGTCACAGAACAGCCCAGCTTGGGTGGAATCTTGAGAGATTATCTGGCCCAACATTTTTTGGGAACGTCTGCCTAGGTGACATTTTCTAGCATCCTCTCCAATCATATTTCATTTCAAAAATCTCCAGTGATGGGGACTCATGTACCGGGGGAGCTTGTTGTGGGTTGATGCTGGCCTGATGCCAGACACCCATCAAAGCCACTCACTCACCTCCACAAACTGGACAGAGGAGAGAATATTTAATGAAAGGTTCATGAGTTAAGGTCTGGGAGAGAGATCACTCATCAAATACCATCATGAGCAAAACAGGCTTAACTTTGAGATATGCATTAAATTTATTACACTAACAAAATCAGGGCAGGATACTGAGAAGTGAAAGAAACTCTTAAAAACACTTTCCCTCACCCCTCCCTTCTTCCCAGTTTTACCTCTTTCCCCAGCAGCAGCGTGAAGGCAGGGAATGGGGTTTTGGTCTGTTCATCACTCGAGGCTTCTCCTGCTGTTCAGGGAGAGGGACCCCCCCTCCTGCACTGTGGGGTCCCTCCCACAGGAGACAGTTTTCCATTAACTTCTCCGACGTGAGTCAGTCTCATGGGCAATAGCTCCATGTGAACTGCTGCAATGCAAGTCCATCCCATGGGCAGCAGTCCCCCTCAAACTGCTGTGGCATGGGTCACTCTTTCACAGGATGCAGTCCTTGAAGAACAGGCTGCTCCACCATGAGAGCAGGGCTCCTGTATCCACAAGTTTCCCATGGGGTATAACAGCCTCCTCCCAAACATCCACCCACTCCAGCATGGGGCTCCTCCTCCACAGGCTGCAGGTGGATCCCTGAATCAATGTGGACCTCTGTGGCAAGCATCCAGCTTCACCATGGGCTGCAGAGGCATCTCTGCTCCTTCACTGATCGTGGTGTCTGCATGTTCTGCTCACGTATTCTCACTCTTCTCTGACTGGAATTAAAACTGTGCAAGGTTTGTTATGATTTCTTTTTAAATGTGTTGTCCCAGGGGCGTTGCCACCATCTCTAATGGCCCCAGCCTTGGCTAGCGATGTGTCCATTTTCCGAGCCATCAGGGATTGCCTCTGATTGACATGAAGGAAGCTTCTGGCAGTTTCTCACAGAAGCCACCACTGTAGCCCCCCAGTCCCAAAAACCAGGCCATGCAAACCCAATACATTTGACTGCTCTCACTGTAGAGAGCACTTAGATTGAGGTGGAACATTTCCTCATGGAGCTCCTACTTGTTGCCATATTTTTCTGCATAGCTCCTTGTGAAGAGGGAAGTTTCTGTCTTCATTATACCCACCCTTTAAGTACTCATATAAATATGAGTATGAAATGGTTAATACTGTTAATGTTTTCACCTCTGTTGGAGAATTTTCACCCAAGTGTCTGGGACACTGCAAAATAAAAATTAAAAAAAAATCTCCAAAGAGAATATGAAAATTAAGACATTTTTTGCACTTCTTCAAAATTTAAGGTTATGTACTATAAGCTTGCTGAAAACTAAGCTTCACTGTTTGTTGAGGAGTCCAGCTGCAGTTACTAGAAACAATGGTAGAGATACATCAGATTTGTATTGTCAACCTATAAGCCAAGTGTCTTATTACTAGCTGTATTTCACATGCAGTACTGACTGTGAGTTAAATGCACAGAGGAATTGGAGGCAGCAAAGTGTCAGTTGAAGCACTGATAACCTTCTAAAGAGTACTAAAAAAAAAAAAAAGCAATTGTGTCATTTTTTCTATACCTCACATTCTCTAATGTGAAAACATTTTTTGCTCTCTGTTTGCTTAGAATAACACTGTAAGCACTGCTGGGACTGCACCACTATTCTTGTTGCAGATACCTCACTTGAAATGCACATGGATTGATTAAACTGCTGGAGTGCCCTGAGCGCTGACTCCCAGCTGTGCTTGTTCTGATTGCTGCTCGTGGTGTGTGCTGGGAACTTTGCTCATGGAGAACTGGCAGGCATTTGGTATAACCCTGCTCAATACTAATTGTGTAATAAAACTGCTAATAGAGAAAAATGGGCTTAATATTCTCAGGTATGAATGGCCTTCTGAAATAAAAGGAAAAACCTGGTATTACCTCAAAATTCAGTGTGGAAATGTTCAGTTTTCATATTTTTTTATATAAAAATGCTATCTATATAACTGATAGCACAAACTAGATGGTTTACTCAGTCCTGTTACAGCTGATTTTTTCCTCACTTTTTCCTATCAAGGCTAATTTTTTTGTAAGATCTTGTGAGGGACTTTTTTTTTTAGTTTTATTGGACTGATCTCACTTGCATTCTTGTTTACTGAAGAATACTGAAGGCAACATGACAGCAGCTTCTGAAGGAGGAGCATTAGTTATTTTTAATATTAATCATTACTATGAAATTGGAAATTACAGAAGGAATCTTACTGTACATTATCATATTTTATTATTAAGGTGCAAACTATGTTCCTGGTATTTATGATGGGCAGGTGACTGTCAGTGATACCAGATCATCACATTATGAGACTTAAGAGGCCAAAAGACTGTCGTAAAGCCATTGTGTTCATTGTTGGAGTTAGTAAATTTGATCTGCTGGTGACAGCTCTTCATCTTGAACGTAATGAATACTTAGCACTAAGCAACTATGTATTATTTATTCAACTCTTTCATCCAGAAAACTAGATTATTTTCTGTGCTAATGGGAAAAGAGCAACTGAGTATAATCCATGAGCTAGATACTAGTAGAAGCAGAGTCAAGGAATAAATACCCTTAAATATACAAAAAATTTGATTAATTGAGCACTAGTTCATAGTAATTGATTACAAGTGTGTACTTCTTGTATAAGAACTGATTCTGACAATAAATTGGTGTGAGATGTGAGTGAAGAAAGCCAAGACTAGTTTTTTATTTTATGGGGGTTTTTTTATGTTTGTAGATTTGGTTTAGTTCCAATTAAGAATTTTCTGCCTTCTTATTTTTTTAGTACAGACATATTTCAGATTTTGCCCTGTGAAGAGAGAAATTTTATGCAAACTAAATAGGCCTTTTTTAGAAAATCTAGCTATTGCCTAGAGTCACTGTTTTGAAATGTGAAAGATTTCTCACCAACACTGGGTTGGTTTTTTTCACTTAAATAAGCTTTTCAGTATTATTAATGAATAAATAATAAACTTATAATCTAAAATCTGGCAACTATTCCATGACTTTATTTTTTATAACACTGAAGTTAAAGTAGTTAAAAATTAGTGTTATATTCAAGAACTGTCTAGCCAACCCTCTCCTAGCAAATGGCTGGCAGTAATAGTTCCACTTTTTTCATTAGCTTTTAAGGGAATTGGATTTCAAATAAAGTTAGTAACAAGAATGAAGCCCCAGATTTCACCTATAATGGTCATGTATGAATTAAAGTTCTTGTATGGCTTTGAGACTAGCAGCAGTTCAATAAAATTGCTTGCAGTTTCCTGATTAATGAACTTTTTGGAGATCCCTATTTAGTAGTGTCTTTAGTAGGCCTAAAACTGTGGAATGAAAGACGGCTCTTATTTCACTAAAGCTATGCTGTCGTACCTTTCAACTTTCGAGCCTGCCAGTGTGTGTGATAGAAGGCATCAAAATGTGTGAAAAATGACCCAAATGCAGAACTGTTATTTGCAGTTATCAATACAAACTGTTATTGTGCCATAATTGACAGATGGTTTTGCACTCTAATATCTGTTTTTAAGGATATTTTTACACTGATTTAGACAGAGTTGTGTTGCGGGTTGTGGGGGTTTTGTGTGTTTCTGTGTGTGGTTTTTGTTTTGTTTTTGTGAGGGGAGGGTTTGGGGTTTTTTTTGTTTTGTTCCTTTTTTCCCCTAACACAGCAGACACAAACCCCAGGAATTAATGGTGCTCAGCAAGGAGGAATTGCACTGCAAAAAAAAATGGGGGCATATAGTAACAAATTGGAATTTGTTATTTGAGCTGGGGAGCACTATGGTGAAAACACACTCTGAACCCCCCTGAAAGTGTAAGTGAATAGCTGTTGGATGTTCTAGTTTGAAATATACATTTTTCTTTCTGTGAAACTCTGTAAGATCTGAAATTCATTTTCCCGCAGAGAGAAAAAATACCTTAGAATTTAAAAAGCTGGATAAAATAAAAACTGATTTGTTTCTAGTTCCTTGGCAAGCACATTTTGCTAAAGCTGTGACAAAGTCTACTGTTAAAAGTGACTTCACCCAGTTCTTCCTTCCTGTCCAGTCATTTACTTGGAGTGAACAAATGGTAATTGTTGCTCTGTTTGATCACTGGCATTAAAATTAATGTGTTCTTGGAAACTTATTTTCATACAGGTCACATCTTGTTTTCCTTAGGTGTACAATTTCAAAACTAGTGTCCAAATATAGGTTTCTCCAATTTGGTGTAATTTCTACTTGAATTTTCTCAGAACATTAAAGTGTATATTTTAAATTAAATTTTTCATGGTTGAAAATCAACAGTTTACTGTTCCTTGCTTGAGAACAGCAGTAGCCAGATGTTTGTAATATAGAAAAGAATTGCAGTCAATAGTAAGGTAAGTGTTGGGGTTTGCTGGCCTGTTAGGAATACTGCTGTGTTTTAGTGGAGGATGTTGTTTTTTGGGGAACTGTATAAAAACCACATGGTTTGCAATTATGTTCTATTACAGAGAGTTTTGTAACTTTCATTGTGCTCCTTGGATAGATCAATAGATGATATTTCTGGGTCATGTCTTAAGTGTTGATGGATAAGAAGATAATGTGAGCAGTAGAACAATGCTTCTGCAACACCATAAAATTTCCATTGATCCTTTACTGGTGTTAATTACAGCAGAATTCTCCTGTAAGAAGAATTAAGGTGACTGACTTGAAACATCTTCAACCTTGCTATCAGCAAGGTTTTCTTCTAATGACTACTTCTGCAAAGTAGAGATGCAGGAAGCTGTGTTGGCTGTGGAAGCTAAGGTTTGCTGTGGCTCTTGAGCAAAATGGTGGTGGAATTAAAGAACCTACTGATAGTCTGAGGACCTACCTAAATCTGGAGCTTGGTGTTTCCACCTGAAATGGGGTTTTTTGGGAGAACAGAGGAAAGTTGATCTTAAGAGACATTTAAGTGAAGTAAAATGATAGGATCCATGTCAGGGAGGCAACTGTTTGAAGGAAATCTGAGAGGAGAAGTAGATGCAGAAAGGAAGAGTCTTGTAAGATGAGAATAAGATGGTGAGGAATGTTAAGCTAGTGTAAAGCTACAGGAAGTACAAACAAATGAGCTGGGAAATGTTTTATTTTTGTCTGTGAAACAAGCCATATTAGGTTTTGTGGAAAAGACAGAGCCTGCAAAGAAAACACAGAAGTAGAGGGAGATAAGAGGCATGAAGGCAGACCATTGGGAATACTGACCTGGCACCATTTCTTCATACTGCACATGCTCTTTTTCCCTAACCTGGCCTTCTTGTATAATTGCTGGTCCAAAGTTGTTTATTTAGATGCAGCTCTCTCCTCAGGCCCTTCTGTGTCTCAGTAGAGTAATTTCTGATATTTAAAAGTCCATAAAACTATCTTCTGACTACACCTATTCATCTGTCCATATTCTAAGTCTGCAGCGTTGCTTACTCCCAGGGGGTTTTAGGGCTTTTCTTCAGCATTTGCTGAAGGTAAATGTTAGTGTGTATTGTTGATAATGGTATGGAATGTGTTCACAGCAGCCACTTTAGACACTATTTGAAATTGTTAGATGCATTTCCTGAAATTAAGTAGAAAACTGTCACCCAATAGGTTTAGTGGGGGTTTTTTTTGTACACAGGTGCATATATATATATGTGTGTGTGTGTGTGTGTGTTTTCTCCGTGTTTTTTATTGCCTTTAACCCATTGAAGATCTAATGCTTGGAGCTGTCACAGGAGGTTGCTTTGTCTCCTGTCTGTTGCTATAAATATTTCTGTCATAATCTTAACAACAATCTGTAATGACACAAAATTTGCTAGTTTGCAAAAGTATTCTCAGAACTACATTTATGGGCTAACAATGACTTTGGTATTAAAAGAATAAAGAATGAGTTCCAGAAATAGCTTGTTAGTGATCTAGTATCACTTCCTACCCTTGCATGCATGGATTTTTTTTATACTGTGGGTTGGGGTTTTTTTCCTTCTCTGTTTTATACCTTCTGGGGAACTACTGGAACCTTTGTACAGGGATTGAAAAAGTGATAAAAGCAAGTGTCAAATATGTTGGTCCTTTATGTAACCCAGAGTTTTAATATGGTGAACAGCAACACCTAGCCTTTAGGCATGAATGTTCAGCTGCTGAGAGCTTCAGCATTAGGTACTAATGTGGGCATTCATACCCACTGCCCCTTGCTGTAGTAATTCCCTGTAATTTATTTACTTTACCAAAGACACCAACCCTAATCTGACAGCATTTGCAATCTGCCAAAGTGTAAAACTGTCACAAGATGCATTTACATATATAGCAGAATCTGCATAGCTGTACAGGAGGTGAAAATAAGTCGATATAAACCTGTGTCAGTGAAGATGGGATTTTGTGTACAAAATCTGGCAAAACAATTTATCAAATTTTGAGCTGTCCTTCATGCCAGATGAAAATGGAAAATTTTATGAGGAAACAAATGATAACATTTTGTATCAGTTTATTATAGGACAAAGTGGATATTAATCACTTCCTAGAACATGTTGCTAATTTATAATTCTCTTTCAGAGGGTAGCTATTTTTTGTGGTGACCAAGCTTTCCTCCTAAGCTTTGACTTTATTTTAGGGTTTGATATCTTGATATAATTGTTGAAATGCTCAAAGAAGAAAAAAATAAAGCAAGTGAGAAATCCCAAACAACTTTATGGAACATGAGGATCAGACAAATGGTGTTGATTTTTGCTTTGTTCTCTTTTTTTTTTTTTTTTTTTTTTTTTTTTTTTTTTTTTTTTTTTTTTTTTTTTTTTTTTTTTTCTTCTTCTTTTATGTATGTTAAGCTTTGTGAGCTTTTTGGTGATTTTTCTTTTTTTTTCTGTTTTCAAATAGCTCCTCTAAAAATTTGGATTTCCATCACAATCACAGATAAACGAGTGTACTAATGACACACGTACTTCAAAATAAAGATTAGTACTATAAGCTGTTTGTGCTTACTTATATATGTTTCTTTTGTAAAATAATATATTGGGACAAAGAAGTTGAGGGCATCTGAAGTGTGGCCCTTTTTACAATGGAGGGGTTAAAGTATGGGCAGCTTCCATGATGTGCCAAATCACAGACAGCTTGTTACCTTTCCAGCTGTTTGTTACTTGCTCCACATGGATCAGCAAAGACAGAAGAGCCAAGCTCTGGATTTTATTGTTGCTTCCCTGCTTGCATTTGGGAAGATGCTACCATTTAATATTAGTTTATATCCTCCTGAAATTTTCCAGTGATATAATATGGGATGGCATCATGAAGATAACTGAATTGTAAACCTCAGGAAACTAAGAAATGAANGAAACTTTGGCAGAGCAGCTGGAGGGTGGAGGCACATGGCAGCCCAGTCCTGGGCCATCCCAGGGGGGAGGCAGAGGCAGGCATTGCTCAACACGTGATAGAAGCTATGGAGAGGAACACTGTTCTGGTAAACTGTGTTATTACATCTGCAAGGAGCAGCTCTGTCTAATTGCTAATGAATTGGTAATGGACTAGTAAGAATGAAAATGCTGGAGAAGATAGAAGTAGCCTGAAGCTGCAGTTTGGACAATGCAAGGCGAGGAACAGGTTGCCTGTCACTGATGTAAAATTGTTTAAATTGTGCAATAAAATGCTTCAGATATTAAAATACAAGGCATGTCTGTGAATCCTCTGTCTGGTAACATTAGCAAGTATAAAATGAATGTTGCACTGTGGGACTAAAAATACACAGCTATTGTGCTAAATTATCCTGGATGGAGGAGTAACGTGGAATTGCATAGCATCACATGGCTTTTAAAATGCAAACTTGTGAAAATTGTAACTAATAGAATCATCATTAGTTTCTAAAATTACTATTCCTATTAAAAGATGTTGAATTCACTGACTTTTTTTTGTCAAAATGTAGCTGTTTTTGCTAGATAAAATTGTGAGTTGTTGCAGAAAGTAGAGTGTCAGGAAACTGAAACTTTGGAAAACAGGAGATGAAGCATTAACTACCATGCTGACATAGGAAGGTCAAATCCTTAATTTACCCACAGTTAGCTTTACTTAGAAGATGGAAATAAATGTGCTTTATATTGTAATGAGAATTCGTGTAGATTTGTTCCAGACTCACTAATTAAGTACCACTTGAAATTAATGATTGTTTTATGCTGAAAGCATATTTATATTTTTTTCTTTTTGTTGTGGCAAGGGATAGTCCAACATGAATATTTATTATAACTTTTCAAGTTATTTAACATTTTTATGCAGTGTTTCTTTATTTGTTCTTCTTTAAGCAGTTTGTTTTTCCCAGTTTTAGAGTAAGAATGCAGGATGAGATTTTGTTATGATAGTAAAATTGAGAAACAAGGTTTTTTTCTTTTCCACCCTGAGAAAACAATGTGGAGTTATGTGCTTGGTTTTATTGTTTGCTTTGTTTTGTTTTAATGTTTATAGATTGCAGACATAATTTTTTTTTGGTAATTGTCAGACCATGTGCCTTGACAGCATCTGGGGTTTTTTTGTTATATGGCTAGATAACACATCATGTATTCACACCTTCAAGTTAGTATTTAGCCTTTCAACTTAAAATACTTTCCATTACAAGAGACATTTAATGACATATGCAGTACTCTGCTACTGCTCCATCCTTCTGCTCTTAAGGAAACTTGTTTGAACTTTCTGGCTTGGACTTCTTGACATTTATATTTCTCTTCAATGTAAATTTGTATGTTGATGCATGAAGTAAGACCTAAGTGTTGGCATACCAGAAGGATGCCAGTGTCTTGGGGAGTTGGACTGTGCATTGTGTTCTGGTTTGTAGTTGTTTGCCAAATGGAAATACTAATCCTGTGCTAATGGGATCTATTTCATCATTCTCTTTGTACTTACAAATACTAAGCCTAAATTTATTTATTTTGTGTACACAAGCATTCATTCAGATGTAAATCCATACATATATGTGTATATAACAATGTTAAGACTTTTGTCATCCACAAGAGAGGGCTGGGGAGTGATGTTTAAACTTACTGCATATATTCCACTGGGAATGATTGCTGTTGGAAAGTCTGTAGGGTAAAATCATGTAGTCAATCAACTAATGTTCTTATTAAATTACTTTTACTTTTCCTGTAATTCTTTTTTGTCTGATGGTACTTAAATTATTGGATGTAGTGTTAGTAAACTCCGCTCTGCAATGGCACACTGATGGTGTTAGCTGCTGGATAGATGATCACTTGTTGCTGTGGTGACCCTGTTCTGAGGAGCAGGAGAAAGAACAGGGAGGACTTTGTATAACCATGGTTTCTGGTTTCCTTGTGATGATGACTATGTACAAATGCCAGCGTAAAATGAATATTCATATTCATTTAAAAGACAAATGGGAGATTTGTCTTCCTAGAAGTTCAAACTCGATTTTTGGTTTTAGTTTCTTAGACTGAAATGTAACATTGCTTTGCCTTTTGTTTGCTTCAAGGCTGAAGTTCCCATGGGGAGGAATTTCTGGCAGTAAGTGATTAGGTATTGTGTCAGCTTTATCAGGCCAAGAAATACATTGTTTATTCAGAGGGCAATCAGAAGTTATGTGATGTTACTGCAGCCTCTTTAGCTTGAGGTGCTTAAAACCCAAAGTATTAACTGAATTCCCGTAGAGAAGTGTAAACCCCTCAAAGATTGATAGCCCTTATTGTTTTTCAAGCTGTCACAAAATGCTGCTTGTTGTTTCTGTGCATTGGTATTACTAAGCGTGTCTGCATTCATTGTGGTGTAAATACAGGATGTGGTTGTGCTACTGTAGCCTTTCTCTTTAAGTTTGGTTTGACTTTTTTTCAAAGGTATGACTAAGATGGTGTTAATGTGGAAAACTCCCTTTTAAAAAATTAACAGTAGATCATTCTTTTAGCAGGGTGTACACTTCTCAAGTATAAAGTTAAGACCTGATTCTGATATGTGACTAAATGCAGCAATGCAGCTCTGTCAACTCACAGTCCCAATAAATTTGCTTCATATTAGTTTTATCTGAGTCTGTTTAGATTACAGTTGATAGGCATGTGGGGGAGTTGTCAGTAGACTTGGTGGAGATGAAAGGTATGAGGTTATGAAAATAATTAGATAGGAATAAATTATTTTAAAATGCTAAATAAATGTATGTTGCAGATTTTCAAATTATTAGAATTATAATCAAATTAAAACAAATTATACACCCATGAAAATTGTATAAGCGGATTTAATCATTCTCATATGAAGACTGCAGAAAGTATTAATCAGAATTTGTAACAGTTGCCCACTGGTATAGGAAATTGCAGTATCCAGCCTACTGAAAAAGCCATACTGTCCCACTAGAAGAGAATAAAACTTAAAGCAGGAAGTATTGACAATTTGAATGATATTTGAAATACAGAAGGGATGGATGTTGGTGGTAGCAATGGAGCTTTATAGGAAATAAGTACTTAAGCTTGGTGAAGATAGCACTCTGTTATAATGGCTAAAGGCTTTCCAAAGTATGAGGGAAGATTTATGTTGTTTCATTATAAAATTAAAAAAAAGGACAGGAAACTGTGGTCTTTGACTTCTGTGGTAGGAAGCGGTAGCATTTTTGTACATGCATTAACTGATATATTTGGAAACATCATGCCAGCCCTTCATTAGGGCTTAAACAACTAAGTGGCTGTACAACTAAGTACAACTGAGAACATCCGCTCTGAATTTTTGTTAGTTATATTAATCCAGTTTTCAGTGAAGAGAAGCTTGGGACCTGTGGACAGAGAGAAATATTAGCAAAGGGAGTGGCAGTAAGTCTGTCAGCCTGTGTAAAAAAAAAGGAGCAAGACGAGTAGTTATTGCTTACACAACACTAAAATCTGTTTGAAGTCCTACATCATCACAACTGCAGCACTAATTTATTTTTCTTCACTTCTTTCTGCCAGTAGCTCATTTGCCAGCCCTGATTAGTCAGTCCAGTTTGGGATTCCAGTTCACCTGTGAGATGCCACCTCAGAAAGAAATCACCTGTATACAAAAAACTCACTTGAACATTACTATTAACAGGAGTAGCTTGTTATAAAAATACCTAAACAAAAATTCCATTTGGTATAGTAGATAGTGAAACAACAGAGAGAATATAATAGACATATTTTATATATATATGTTACTATAATGTAATTCTGCTAAGTATACAGAAAAAGGTTACAAAAGTTCTCAGGTCAATAAGAAAGAATTTCTGGGCTGATGAAAATAGAATTAATGAGTTTGGTTTTATATTTCTATTAATTTTTAAGAACTTTCTGGGGGAAAGCTGCATTATTTGAATTATTTATCATACGTATTAAAGTATTTGCACATTAGCAAAAGTTAATGCTTTCTACATTATTTGTAATAAGTCAGTATAAAACGTGACTATTTAGCTCTGGGAGATTTCAGCAGATTTCAGCTTTAATATTGGCATGGTTCAAAAGATTTTACATTGCTTCAGCAGCTTATTCTTTATGCCTACATCTAAGAGGATAAAACTGATTAACAGATTAGTAATAATTCAGTATTTTGGTAAGATTAATAGCAGTGTGGATGTCTTGGGATTTTGTGTGGTTTTTTTTTTTTTCTTCTTAAACTTTGAATATGGTTCTAGGACTTGGAAGGATCTCCTGTGTTACCATCTTCCATTGCAGACAGTTGTATCATTTAACTTGTCTCATTAATTTGTCAAACTTGGCTTTTAAGGAGATTTGGATTTCTGCCTTTGGGGCTTGGAAAAACTTTCTGAAAGATAAATTTATTTGGAGCTATGGATTTCTTTTTAAATATGCAGCCTGATTCTCTTCCTTGTCACCTGATAGTCACTTTTGTTGTCTGTATCTTGGGTTTTCTTGTTATTTTCCTTCTGTTCTAGATCGATACCTCTAGAAGCTTGTCTTATTTTCTTTTTCAAGTTCATTGAGACAGATTAACCAAGCAAGACTTTGTCTCGCTCCATAAGATACATCACGTATTTCCTTAATTCTATTAATTTTATCTTATTTCCAAATAATATATTTGATGTTTTATTTATTTATTTATTGCCAGTGGAGTTTAGGGATTATGCATCATACCTACGTTGAATTCTACCAGTGCTTTTTACTAAAGTATGAACAGATTACTCTACTGAATATAGTTATAGTCAAAGGTACACTTTTTTGTTTGTAGAGGCACATCTCCATTCTCGTACTTAGCTTCTGTAAGTGTTGTTAAGTGCAACACTACTTCAACAGTAACTTTGTGAGTTAAAAAAATTAACTTTGGGCCATGTATCCTCACATAGCATATCTTAAGAGAGGTGTTTCTTTCTGGACTCGGCTTTGCTATAAATAAACACAAATTCTTTTATTTCAATAAACATCATCCTTGTTAATTGACTTATAAAATCTATTTCAAAACATTATTTTGTGATTCAGTTTCTGTTGAAGGTGACATCAGCTGGCCATTGTTTAACAGTAAGTTTCTGCTGGATATGAGGCAGAATGCTGATGTCTAATTTAGTAAGGGATTTTGAACACAAAAGTTGTTTCTAAAGGAGTTTTTGACACATTCAAAAGAGGATTAAAGAAGTTACTCAACATGACCTGACTCTTTTTTGAGTTACCAGTCTAAATCAGAATTTTATAACTTCTGTTTGTCCTGATAGTGTCTTTGCAATGTACTGGTACTACATGTAGGGTATATGAGATGACAGCAAGCATCTAGTGAAGCCTAGCTTTCCTCTGCATTTCACAAATTATACAAATTATGAAGCTTAAAAACCATTAATGGTAGAAATAAAAATTGTCAGAAGTCAGGGTACAGGTGCTGGAAGTCTTTGGATTTAGTCCGTAAGTGTGTCTGTCCCGGTTTCTGGCCTAGCATTTTATTTCCTTTTGCGCAGTCTGTATCAGCACTAGCTTGTCTTGTACTTTTGTGTCTCATTCATTCCTAGGATATTTGCTACACCTTGTAGCTGCTAGTAGCCATACAAGAAATACCACTGCCTAGTCAGGTCTGGTGTGCTAGGATTTTATCAGTCTATTAAAAAACAGAGTATTTTTGTGTCTTATTGCTGAAAGGATAGATTAGCTCATACAGTGGGTAGTAGTGTGTAAAGGAAATTACTAATATTTTCAAAAGAGTAAGCATGGCATAAACGAAACAGCTAAATAAAAGTATAAACCTTAAAAGTCTTTGAATTTGAACTATCAGTGGCCTTTGATATAATATAATTGTGGGTAGAAATGTGAAATACATGGCCATTTACATTCTCAGCCCTTGCAAAGAACCCCAGTTGAATGGCAGAGTCGGAAATGTTTCCTTCTGCTCTTCTTTAGGGGTAGGAGAGGCATAGTTGTTGAATATGAAATTAACGTCTTTCATTGCAATTCTGAAATCAGTGTTCAAGGAATTTTGTGCTCTGTTCTCCTCTTACCACACTCATTCACCAAACTTAATGTTCTTGTTATTTAAATTAATCTTCAGTGTTCCCTTGGTTTTTTTTCTGCCTCTTATCATAGTTGTGGAGGTTAAACAATCAAAATCAATTAGGGAAAATAATC
This sequence comes from Aegithalos caudatus, assembly GCA_013389925.1. Lineage (NCBI taxonomy): Eukaryota > Metazoa > Chordata > Aves > Passeriformes > Aegithalidae > Aegithalos > Aegithalos caudatus. The sequence goes on from WEIU01014769.1 coordinate 25,507, forward strand.
TGTGTAGCAAGTTTGGTTTTTTTTTTAATTAGGGAGAAAGCTCTTTGAGCTGATTACCTACTCAAGCAACTGTAGAGATGCGTTCACTGTATGCTTGTATGAAGACATAAACTCACCTTTTTTAGAAAAGAATAATTCATTGTTAAAAGATCTAGATTTAAAAATTTTCTGATTTAATTTGCTGTATACATTTTTATATATTTCAAAATCTCAAGCGAATACATTCATGTAAAATGATGCTGATACATGGTGAGTTATTTAGCCATTGCGGTTGACAGACGTGGGACCCTGTGGTTTAGTGGCTTTTTATATCTTTGTGCAGGCACAGACTTTGGAGGAAGGAGAAGGGGGCAGGGCAAGGTACATTTGTTTCTTCATGATTATGTTTTTATCCAAAAAGAGTTGATATGTTTTGTTTTTTTACTAATTTGCTTCTTGCTATTTTGAAATCTTCTTCGAGACCCTGTTTCAGAGATGACTGCTGCATTTGAAATACAGGATTGGGTTTCTCTTTGAAATGCCATTCTGTTTAGAAAGAACACCTACCATTTAAGTTAAATTATAGTGCTCTGAAAGCAAAAAAAATAGTCTTTTGTCACTTCTGTATATTTATGCGTATTTCATTTTAAACAAAAAGGATTTTTTTCCAGCCTGGCAGAAGTAATCGTTGGCAACTTTTTTTTCCTCTTTTTTTACTTTTTAAAATACCAGTGTGAAGATTTTTTTTTTTGTTTCATCTGTTTCATAATTAATGTTAACAGCATAGTTTTTTTTTTTTTTTGGTTTTTTTTTTGGTTTTTTTTTTTTTTTTACTTCAGCTTTTTCACAAACACAGCCACTTCCATTCAGAATTGGATGATTCCATTGTTTTGGTTGTGTGGGCTTTTGGGTGAAATGAAATGCTTTTCTCTTGGATCCAGCTGTAGTTCAAGGGAAGGGAGGAGGAGGCTGATGTGATGTGGGGAACTTGGCATGGACTCTTTGGTTGTTATTCTGAGTAGGCAGACTAGGTATGAGTGATTTCCCCAGCTTTTTTTTTTTTTTTTTTTTTTCATGAGACCACCACTGCAAGTGGTCACTTTCCTCCATTTACATGGTTATAAAATCTGAAGAACAAAAAAGAAACTGTGGACTGTATTTAGGATAAGATTTAGCAAAATATAAGTAAGTTTGCAAATTGGAAACATTCTGAGTAATGGTGAGATATGACAGATGCATTATTACACTAAAGAACATTAAACATTTTGTATTCTTCCCTTAACAAGTAAATAAAAATATACAGTTGCAAAGAATATTTCTAGATTGTTTCTAGATTGATTGCTGAAACCTTGCATATCTGTATTTTCAGCTGTTTCATATTCATACTGTAAGTCTGCAGTTGCTACAGCTTTCTCTGTCATGTATCTTTTTCTGAGTGGTGTATTTTTTTTTTGTGTTCTTGAGGGAGATTATCTGCACAGACTTCTGTAGGCTGTAAACAGAACTTCTTGCTGCAACCAGGTTTGTGGCTGTGGGCTGAGATGATCTTCGGTCTCTAATCAGATCAGTCCAAAGAGGAACCAGTGGGTGGGAAGGGAGGGAATGGTCAGAAAACAAGAAGCACAATGTACATGTGCATGTAATTTAAATATGCACCTGCCCATGGTGCCACGTCTGTGCATGCAAAATTATTTCTGGCCCTGGAAATTTGGTCTATATTCAGATTTGGCTTTGCATAACAATACAGGCATTTTATTTTTACTTCTTTTTGCTACTTGTTAATTTTTGTTCATTTTACTGGGTTTTGAGTGTGAATAACAAAAACCCCTTTCTCTTCCGTGCATAATTGTCAATGGTAGAAATGGTGGTGCTGGTGAATCTTCTGGTGTGGAAAATGTGATCAAATATACATAGAACCTTTGCTTATACGCATCTATTTAATGGACAAGTTTGACTTTTTTTAGCTTTCTTTTAAGTTTTAGTGTGGTACATGTTACAAATGCTCAGCACAGCAATAAGAAATGAATGTAAACCAAATTAATGTAATTCCTAAAACGCAATTTTCACTTAGATGCATAAGAGCAATTACCAGATGCTTTTAAAAATCATGGCCTCAGTTGTTATTTGACCCTTCTGAAAATTCCAGAAAATCAAACTGCTATGTCAGTGCATCATACCCAGTTTCAAGTGCTCATTTACCTTACAGGAGCATAGTAATTAATGACCAATATATATTTCTAAGGGTACATTGCATAAAGTAAATCAAAGGTGACATAACGCATAAAGGATTCTTCAGTGACTGCTTTAGGGTTTTGAAACATCATTTCTTGTTAATGAAGCCATACATACTGGCAGTTCAACTCAGCATGCTGGATCACTGAAGTCAGATCAGTGCTTATTTGAAATGTTTATAGCTTTGCTCTCACACAGATGTGCACTTGATGGTTTTAAAGGCAAAAAATAATTGAGGCGAAATTACCTGCTGATAATATGTAATTAGTTGAATGAAAGTATTTGTTGGTGTGAGGAAAAAAAGAGAAACCATTCACAAAGCAGAAATATCACCTCTACAGTACTTTGGTAAACATTGCAAGGACAATGCTCCCTCAAATTTTCTTTATGCAGGTACAGAGGATCTGATACAATGAAATAGATCTGTTTGTCATAACACATCCATCCATTATTTCATGGTTTGATCATGCATAGTAAGAACACTGCCACTTAGAGAGAATCAAAGCAGTTGAACAAGTCATGGGAAACTACTTAGATTTATATTTCTAAGTGATAATTAAAATGTTTTTATGATAACAGCAACCTCTTTAGTGCTTGAGAGAATAAATTATTGTAGCTGGCTGGCATGAAGGGCGTTAGGTAGCATGTAACAATAGGTGTTTGTGTATGTAGCACCTTGAGTGTTCAGTATTGGGCATGGGAAACACTGGTGGGTTTCACACATGAGGAGTGTAGAGCAGAAGCACTCAGCTGCAGCTGGGCAGGCTTGGCTTGGGCTCTGGCATGTTTTCAGAATCTGTGGGCCAGGAGTCTCCTTGTGAGGGGCACTGAGAATTTGTGGCTTGCTGCCACACAAGTAAAATGCATGTGGTCAGAACTAAATGGATTAGCCACTGGTTTTGAATAAAATAAAGGCATTACTTTTTTTTGTCACTTTACTTGTTGCCCCTTCTGCAGAGGTGGGGGAAAAATGTGAAAGTTCAGATAACAAAACTCAACTTTTTTTTTTTTTTTTTTTTTTTTTTTTTTGTCTTGCCAGGAAAGGTGTGTGTCTCAACTATGACAGGAAAATTCAAGCAACTTAACTGAGTTACTAGATTTTAAAATGGTGGTGAATGATGCTATCTGTGTTGGTCCCTCTTGTTTTCCTTTTATTAGAAGTTAGTCTCCTAATGCTTTTCCTTGCATTTGTAGGGTCACGCAGCTTACAGGACATACAGGTGTCTGACCCCTTTGACTATGAATATTATTACCCATCTTCCTGCTTCTGATCTATTCCAAAAGACTAAGGCAGTCCATGAACACCTAATTTTTTTTTTGTGTATGAGATCTTGATCACTCAGCTGCTGGCAATACAATCCCCTGCTCCCTGCAGACTTCTAGTTGCTAGGATCTTTGTATATTAAGTGTCTGTCTTTTCACCCTGGCTGGCTGGGTGCCAAATAGCTGAAGACTTCAAGCAAATAAGATTATTTTACAATGACTCGTTTGTTTTCAGAACTTAAAAGGTTTCTTTATATGTTAAATGAAGGTCTAAAAAGTTTTCTTACTTTGTAACAGCTGCCTTTTCCCTGGCAGGAGCAGAATTTTGACTTTGCTTGTAGTGCTCTTCAAATATTGTGGTTAATGCCAAAGACTTCAATTTCTCTATAAAAGGCATAATTTCCAAGGAAGCCATAATTTCCTTGCTCTAAGCAATATATTTTTAATACAGTGTTCTCTATGAAAATACCCTGTGAACCAGAAGCTTCAAGGAGCTGATTCACCTTTTTGTTCTCAATGTAAATATCTTCTCTTCATCATTTATAATTTAACTGTTCTGATTTTAAGTAAGAAAAGAACCACTTTATTTTATGGCCTTGTTTAAGTGGTTGTTAGGAAGACAACTGTAAAAGAAGAAGAAAGAAGCTTTCTTAAAAAGTTCTAGCATCAGTTGTGGAACACAGTTCTGCAACTGACAATTGTAACACTGCTCAATGAATGAAAAGTGCATTAAAAATACTTTTTTAAAAGAGTTTTCAGGAAGGCAAGAGCCAACACTTGAAATTAAATATTCAGAGACATGATTAAGTCAATAACTTTTCACAAAAGCATTTACAATTTTTTTTTAGCAGCAGGATAACTTCCATCTCATCAAAAGCAATAGGGAGGAACTTACTTCAAGTCCAAAATCAGAGGGAAAGAGCCGTGAGAAAAGTTCCAGTCCCTTGTACCTGAGAACAATACTGTGAAATATACTCTCTACAAAGCAGAAGAGGTGAAATTTAATGAGTGTGAAATTCTGTACTGGAAAAATTAAGTACTTAAGTAGGGCAGTATGGAAGTGGATATTTGAACAACCAAACCCATGCAGGAGTTTAGGGTTGACAGTGTGTTCATTTCATGTGTTAGATACATGATTTTGAAGATGCACATCCCAGACACATTAAACTCTTAAGACAGCTTTTGTCTTGATGTTTAAAAATATTCTTGAGGCAGATAGGTCTGACTGAAATTAAACTGTCAAATAATCTGTCAGTACTAGTTGGATGGGGGTGGACATGTATTCACCCACGCTGAGATACAAATACTTCCCTTGTGAAATGTGGCAGCTATTTAGGAGCTCTACACGACCATTCAGGATAAAAAACGGGGAAGTATTTATCCAGTTGAACTTACAGTGGGAATTTTAGATAATCGGAAAGGAAAGTCACAGTACTGTGATTTGCAGAAAGGAACATTAAACTGTAGGAATGTACATTACATAGTTTTCTTACTTTGTACTGAAAGCTGTGGGTTTTCTCATGCCTTCTAGGAGAGTTGTAGTTGTAGACTTTCAAAGACCCTAAAGGATTTCTTCCTGTTTCAAGTCAGAATCATCTCTGTCTTCACCCTTCTTTGTCCAACCTGTTCTGGGAATATCCAGTGATGGAGTATAGCACAAGCTCCCTCCAAAAGACATTGCTGGTGTTTAAACTACCCTTTTCTCTTAATATTTAACTTTTATTCACTTTATATGTACGTATTACTGCCTATCTAGAAGCAGAAGTAAGGACTATCAAAGTTTGCTTCTGTCTATCTTCTTTCACCTAGTCATTGGTTAGCTCTTTAAATCTTGCCTTTTATGGCACATTCTGCAAAATTTTTTCTGCTGCTGTTCTTGGACTGTCTTTGGACACACAGAACTAGGCTGTGTGTTACATTTGAGGTGTTGTCAATGCCAAAATGAGCGTCAGGATAATTTCAGATACTTGTTGTATTAAATACCTCTTTTGATGTCCTGAGACTAAAAGGAAATGATGTTCTGAGACGAGTCCCCAGAAATCTGTTAGCCTTCTCCAATTTAGCCTGACAGTGAGTGTTGCTGCAGAATATGACATTATGGTAATTTGTTCTAATACTTTTTTGGATAAGAAAGCCATACGAGTTGTCTGAATTAACTCCTTTTTAAATAGAGTGTCTCTATTAGAAACAAAGCTCCTATAATGTGAAAATAGCACTTTTCAGTGAGCACTTCTTTTAGATACATAAATTAAACAAGAAAAGGAATTGGACCAGCAAAATAATTGTGTAATCTAATTCTACATAACCTCAGCTGCTAGAAATTTGAACTTGTTGTTTCTTCATCTGCTAGGCAGATGATTCAATAGAAAATCAGATTTCTCTTTCTAGTACTGATGCTTATCAAAACTTACCAAATCCTGACCTGTCTTTAGAAGTTAAACAGTTTAATCTCCTGCTGCTAGGGACGGGAGAGTATGTCTTTCGGTTCCTTAATTATTCTATTAGTCTTCCCTTAGAATCCTTTTTCCAATGCCCTAGATTTTTGAATTTTAAATGCTAAGTATGAGAAGACTTCTGGTTGCATTTATATTTCTGCCAAAAGCAGAGTTAGTAAATTCATATGCTTTGGATATTCCCGATTTATGGCAAAAACTAATCACTAGTAGTACATGTTCTCTCATGATCTACTGTAGTGGCTAAATGTCATTGTTGCTTTTCAGAATAGAGTCCCTTTTACATCAGAGCAGTTTATAGTCCATGTTTCCACGTCTGAAATAATATTTTGTGAAGTCTGAATCTGTGTCGCTGTTAAGCTATGCTTGCATTTTCCTCATTACATAACCGAGTTATCTAGTTCTGCCATAAGCCAAGGTAGTTAAACAGTTACACTGTCCTTCCTGTTTTCATTTGCTCTATTATTTTGAGAAGTCTACAGCTCTGTGTTCCTTAATCAAGAGCAGCAAATAAATTTTTTTCCACTTGATTACTCCAGAACCCAACCACTGACTTTTAAGCTATTTCACTTTTTGCTTTCTTGGACTTGACAATATGTGTGCACCTGGTAATTTCTGTGTTAAATGTGGTTATTTTTTTGAAAACAATAAAGAAAATAAAATTAGCTGTCCTTAAGGTTTATTCAAATACTTATCTTTAAGTTGTTCTCTTCATTTTGTGTGTTTCTAGATTCACAGAAGGCTTAGACATATGTTAAATCTTTATGCCTTTGAAACTTCAAGGTAGGAAGGCTTGGAACCCAAATGGCCTCTTCCCAAGTGATTCACTCTCTAGAAGCCTATATATAGCTTTTGTATTTTTATATAAAAGCTGCCATGTTTTGTCATGTTTTTAAAAAAATCATGTTGTTTTTCAATCCCTAAACAGGTGTTTGGCAGGGGAAATCCTTTTGGATGTTGTAGACAATAAAACCCAAACTTCCTATGACATGGCTTACTCAGAGCTACAAAGCAATGCTACATCTGCATAAAACAATAATTTACAGGCACTTTTGTCCTAATATTTTTTACTAGCTGTTACGGACACCTTCCTCTTAGTGTTTTGGAATGGGGAATTAGTGTGTATAACATGGCATTATGAGTTGTTTATTCTAAGTTAGTCATCTGATGCCCAATACAGACCTGGTTCTAGGTATGTGTGCTCATGCTAAATGGGTGTCTAACATGAGTGCTCTCAGCCTTTTCTTCTGCTAGAATTCCTTCCTGATTATATTCCTTACAGAATTAGGGAGCCCAGTCATCCTGTTAGTTGGTGATTTCACTTTATGCTATATTAAAAAGTATCTTAGTTATTAATAAATGGAAGTTGTATCCTTTATTAATAAGGATTCTAGTTAGTAATAAATGGAAGTAAAATTGTCAGTTGACTAAGGCGCAAACCTTAGTTTGTACTAAAGTACTAAAACCTGAACCAATACGATTGTTAAACATTCATGTTTCTATCACATTCAGTATGAGAGCCTTTGACAAATATTTTTAAATTACTCTTAGTGTATTTCCTAAAATATAGAATTAATAGTAGTAGTAGATGAGAGTAACTAATTTTCAGATTCTCTAATAATATTTTACTTAAAATATGAGGGCATTCTGCTTTTTCAGGAGTAAACCACATACTTGGGAATACTTTATTTAAAATAGTACACTTGATCAGAGATATGTTGTTTTCTGTATCTGTGCCAAACAAAAATTATTTTTAAGCAAGTATATAGACTGGCATCTATCTTTGAAGGAAATGAAGTTGATTTTGAAGGTAGAGCAGAGGTGTAAGGAAGTGAGTGTGATCTGTAGGTCTCACCTTCATTAGATCTTTTGAGATCTCTTACCTCGGATGAAACAGAAGCTTTGACTGCTTGTAAGCAATTTGTGTTGTGCAATCTATAAAAAGATCAAAGACACTTGTTCTACATCTGTGTAGTCTATTAAGGTACTGGACTGGTGACTGAGTCTCCTGAAATGATGTAATGCCTCAATGATGCTGAAATGCATCTGGTGGTAGACTCTCACAAAAATGGGGATTTGGGGCTTTGTTTGTTTTGGTTTGGTTGTTTTATTAATAGTGTATGGAATTGACTCTTGAATTGGTTTCCTTTCATCTTTCTTAAATTAGGAATCTGTTTTCCCAGACATAATATATGACATAGAACCAGTAAGACTACAGCTTCAGAAACAGTCAATACTTGTGAGCAAGGGGCTCTTTGGATGTTTTTATGTTAAAGGAACTTGAAAAAAACCTCGATTTTGTTAGTGATTCATCATCCTTTTTCTGCCTGTTTGCTGAAGGCCATGAAAGTTTCTGCTCCATTTCTCAACCTCCTTGGTGAGAAATGCAATCTGTTCGTGAAATATCTACATAAATGGATGCCTGTCAACAATCTGGCACTTGTTGTCACGTTCTTCTCTTAAACATTTCACAGGAAGCTCCATAATTCTGCACTGGGATGGACAGTGTTGAGCTGCACAGAGAACGTGTACAGGAACTGTGGGAGCCTTTCTACTGAGGTCCCCCTGTTGTTGTAGAGAAATGTGGCATTAATGGATCAGCGTAGATCTCAAACTCTCAGCATGAAACAACTGAGGAGACAGAAACTCTAAATGGCGTCCCTCAGTGCTTCTACCTGAGAAAATTTTCAATTCAATAATGCAGTATATGCAGATGTGGTAGATGTGATAGTATTTTTGCCACCAACAAGATGCAAAGACAAGTTTATATTCTAAGTGTCATTGTGATTTAATTACTATTACTTTTTTAAGTGTTTCTACTGAATTAACCTCTTAATCTATGTGATAGAGCAGTCAGCACAAGTGTGCTTTGATTTGCATGGCTTTTAGAATTATGTGACAAAATTGAGTGTTTTCTCAATTTCTGCGTTATTGAACTTATTCTTTCTTTACAGCTTCTTGAGTCTGCATCATCTTCATTGCATTGGAAATTGTAATAGAATATTCATAAAGTGCTAAGAAAATAATAGTAAAAAAAGATTAGTCTTACAGAAGTCACATAATATTTGAGATACAAAGGCTATTTTAAATTATGGTAGTTTTTGTATGGTATTAATGAAAGTCAACTTCCAACACATAATCAACATATTTTTGGTAACCCATTGCATGTGGTAATTCAGAATAAAGTACTTACATAGAAGTTTCAATGAAAAATAAATCCAATATTTTTGATGGAAATAGAGATACTTTTATTTGTATCTTGTGATAGAACAAATAGAATTGCACTAATTATGCTAAAGTTCTCTTTGTTTGAGAGAAAAATGTTATTATTTTAGTTTTTTCATGTTCAATTGCCATGGTGGATTTGACCCCAGCCAGCAGCCACTTGCCAGACACAATTCAGGAACAGTGAGAGAAGAGTCAGGTCTGGTTGCCCTGAACTGGGAGTTCTTAAAGTCTGCATGGAAGTAACAACATGAGTAATGGGTGTATACTCAGTATTTTTGGCAGCAAGCAATTTGAGTACCAGAAGGCAAACCAACATACAGTGGTGGGAAGCATAGGTAGCAAGAGAACCTGTTTGTTTGAAGAAATGCAAAGGAAACAACTCCTACTCTGAATGGCCACAGGAAACAACCTGTATTTAAAAAGGCTAATGAATAGGTTGTTCAGAGTTCAGGCTCTCTCCAAAAAAAGACATATTTCTGTGTTTCACCATGGGCATATTTTTTTCTTTTTCATGGATAGTTCTGTGAAGGAGCTCAGCCATATTTTAACTCTGTGGATCTTCATTGTTCCACAGCCAGTCCAAGTCAGTGTGTGTGGGCAACATACTCTGTTCCTGATCAAAGAGAGAAATCTGATTGCTGCAGCAGCGAAATATTTGTATGTATGCGTTTGTTATCTGAAATATTGTTTACATCATAAAGCAGTCAATGAGAGGTTTGCTGCTTTCTGATAGCCCATTTGGAAGCTACTTACTAACTGCTCTTTGCAGATAACAAGTCGTTTATAAAACATGTACGTACATCAAGCATTGTAGTAAAAATGTAAAAGAAATAGTGAATACTATAAATAAGGAATGATGCTGCCCACAGGAGAGCATTGGAAAGCTTACCTGATGTTAGGAATGTACCAAATGGTGATAATTCTCTGATGCTATATCTAAAAATATATTTATAAATAAACAGAAATGAGAATACAGGCTCAAGCGTTAGCACACAGTCACACAAACTTTTCAGTTAATTGCATGCTTCCTGATACAGTTTGAACTGTGCCAAATCACATTCTTTCAGATGATGCTCAGACAGTTTGGGTCATAGCAGTTGTAAGAGACTGCTTAAAATAAGGAGTGGCAATGTCATCTCCCTGCTTCTGGGGAAAGAGGGCATCTGTGTGGCAGTGAACAATTTCAGTGCCACTCAGCTATGGATCCAGAGAATGGTTCCTAGGTGGTATAGTTGACGTATTTTTAGTAGCTTGCCTGTTTCACTTAGCAGCTAGATTGAAAGCAAACTTTCTAACACATTTTTTAGGAAGGCAAAGGTAAAAAGGGAGCAAAGACCTATATTGCTGTTCCCATTCACCACTTTAACCCTTGTAAATCTGGCTCTTGGCTGTACTCAAGGGTCATGAGACAATCAAGGTCTTTCCTGTGTCTCTTCTAAGTGTATTTTCCTTGCTCTGGTCATCTCTTGTCTCCTTTCAAGATTTCTTCAGTTGCCCCTTTGCCTTTCCAAATCAAGATATTTGTTCATCTATCCCTTATCTGTTTTTCTGAACCTGTGACAAATGGATTTGACCTGAGCCTGTCTTGGGTAGTACTGCAACAGAGGCAGCATCAAGTTGATTGGTAGACCTCCTTGTATTTTCTGACCCTTTTGCTTCCTGTATAATTGAAGACTGATTGCCTGGGAAGAATGAAAAAGAAGGAAAGAAAGGAAAGGAAATAGCTTGTTGCCTATCGTTGCTGTTTGCCTGCCTGGCAAGTGCAGGTGCAGTTACTGGAAAGGTCTAGGGTGAGTCACCATTTCTGAGATGCCATAAGCACAGAATGTGACATCCTGGATTGAGGTGGCGATACCACCGCTGCTGGAGCAAGCTCCACCTCCTGTTTGTATTCAGATGTTGTTACGTATATAACCCTAGCATAGACTTTTATTTAAACTCCATCGTTTGTGTTACATTGTAGTAACTGTAGTGGTTGTAAATAAGTGGAGAAAGTCTTTGAACACTAAGTGATGTTTCTTACAACAAAATCATGAAGTCTTGTGGTATTTTCTATATGTATAAGACTAATATTTTCATTATAGCATTGCAAATAGAGCTCTTAAAAAGATCTCTTGAGTTTTACGCGTGAATTAATAATGACTGCTACAACTAAGTGAAAATTTAGGCAGTCCTCTTGATTAGCTTTTCAGTGTCATGATTTTGCTGTATTCTGACCTCTGTAGAGAAAGGAAATTCTGACTTCTAAAAATAAAATGCACAGTTATTTTTACAATATAAAAAAACATGTTTCAGTTTGGTTAATGTGATTGTTTCAAAAGTTTTGTACATTTATATCTTTATACTAAAACAGTGGTATTGATGTAAGACTATTTATTTACTTATTTATTTATGCACATGTTAGGGCCAGGTCAACAGTCATGTTTAGGTTAGGTCAAGGTTACTTGTGTTTTAGCCAGTTATATTAACAAAGATTCAGTGTGACTCAGCTTCTCCACATGCTGTGAAGACATTGTTTAGCCCACAGCCCTGATGTGTGCTGGATCAATATTTTTGTGCAGTAAAAGACTTCCAGGTTTTATCCAAGTTCTTACTGCAGGTGCTGTTATGGTAATCACTAAGGGCTTCTAAAAACCTAGCTAATCTAGAAAAAACAACAACAACAACAAAAAAAACAAAAAAAAAANAAAAACCAAAAAAACCCAAAACCAGTCATGACTAAAAAAGGCAATTAAATTTAATTTTGAGGAAAATTCAATGATGAGTGAAAAAACAAAAAAACCAAAAAAACCCAAAACCAGTCATGACTAAAAAAGGCAATTAAATTTAATTTTGAGGAAAATTCAATGATGAGTGAAAAAACAAAAAAACCCCAACAACTCTCATTATTTCCTAGAATAAAAGCAACAGAAACTAACCCTTACAGAAGATGTGCAAAATTGTAGTAACATACAAAAAGACAGGAAGATGTCTTTTTTTCTTTTTCGCTCTTAACAGTGAGAATCCATCTGCCTTTATGTTGCAATTTTAATGTGTCTAAAGAAGTATTTTTGCAAAATTATCACAGTAACAGACTTTTTTGACTATTAGACAGCATTACTATTCGCAGTGAAACATCATCATTTTAGAGTACATTTTCCAGTTCTTCCACCTTAACTTCTTCAGGTCAAAGAAATTTATTTCTCATGTGGTTTTCATTTGACATAGCTACTATGCTAATCTTTCAAATACATAATTATTAAAATAAATTGGTGAAGAGACCTTAGAGAGTCTTATCTTTCTTTGAAGTTAATTTCCTTTCTAAATTGTGGTTTACCAGAAAAAGAGGAGGCTGAGTAGGTTGTCCATTCAGATAACTGTGTATATGATTTGTTATTAATTAATTTTTGAAAGCTTCACAATTCAATTTGGAAATATGTTATCATTTAGATATATCAAGTTTTGTAAAGTTTCATTTTCAATAAAGACGTTCAATTGTCACAATAAATAGAGTTTAAAATATAACTAATATTTTCTTTTGTCATCTTCTCTTTGATCCCTGTTTTGAGAACAACTGTTGATAACAGCATGGTTGTGGATGTACGTGGTTCAGCTCATATTTGCACGTGGAGGGACCAGTGCCATTGAACTTACTGACTGATGCAATGGATAGTGGATTAAATTAATTATTGAATACTTATAATTACATGTTCTAGTTGTTGAAATTTGAGTCTTTTTTTGTTTTTTTTTTTGGTTTTTTTTTTTTGTAATATCACTTGAAGGTTTTTTAATTGAAAATACAGAATTTGCATAATCACTTAGCTTCTATACGGTTATTGGTAAAATATTTTGGTGGATTTTCTTGAGATGTTTACCATGTCTAAGGGTAAAAACACTTCAGTCCTTGCTTCTGTTTTGTATCTGCTGTGTAAAGATCAGTGCTGAGGCTCCTTTTAACCCTGTGTTTTATGGATAGTCTGCTGCCAAAATGCACATAATCTGGGCAATAACAAATTATTACTTGAGATCCTGATCAGCAGTCTTTTTTATCTAAAACTATAATTTTATTTTTATTTCTTTAAAGTCTTATGGGTAGATAATCATGATGTAATATTTTTAGTTAATGAAGCCCATGATTTCAGTGGGCTTATTACAGGCGACTTCAAATGCTAATAATAACACTTGATCGTTTTACCATAAAAGCTACTACAGTATTGTTATAAATGAAATCAGCCAAATCTTATCAATAAGGAATTTTATTGATAATTTGCAAAAATCGAATTTTGGTACAGCCACAATTAAAGTCAGTGTCAAGCCTAGGGTAGACGCTGGGTGAACCTGAGATCAACCTCTGGTGCACTGTTCCCCCATGTTCACAGACTGGCCATCGGAGAGCCAGCTTTTATACAGTTTTTCAGGCCTGAGTCTACAAAGTCTTTATTTTTTTGTCCATCGAGTTGGATGCATATTCATTTTCTGCTGCTGGTGTTGATGAGATTTCCAAGAGGGGAGGAGTGGTTGAGTAGATTTTTGGGAACCTGGACATTCAAATTCACAGTCCTGATTAGCAAGATCAGATTGATATCAGGAGTTAATCGCTGAGTTGTTGGCAAGC
>WEIU01014770.1:8848-28003 GCA_013389925.1 Aegithalos caudatus
TTTTTTTTTTTTTTTTTTTTAACATTTCTCTGAATATAATTTTCTTCCCAATAGCTGGTATAGGGTAGGTTTGGTATTAGCACTGAATACAATATTGCTAATACAGAGATGTTTTGTTATTGTTGAGAAGGGCTTAAACCCAGTAAAGGCCTTTTCTGCTTCTTCAGCTGGCATGCTGATGAGGAAGCTGAGAGTACACTGGAGTTTGGAAAGAAACACAGCCAGGACAGGTGACCCAAATTGATCAAAAGTGTATTCCAGACCACATGAAACCACACTCAATATGTAAAGAAGGGAGAGACATTAGAATGATGGAGTTTTTCTTCCCAAGTGTGGTGGTTTAACAAGGAAGGGATTTTTCTGAGGAAGTTATAGCAAAACCAATCAGCGAATATGCATGAAAAGTGACAGTTAATATAGCCATTAGAAAGATGATATGGCTCTGCAAACACACAGGGTTAAAAATCAGAGAAATCATGGGAAGAGTCCCTTTTCCTTCCTGCTTTGGAACATGTAACAGGGTTGGTCCTGCTCGGCCACGTGGCCCCCCCGAGGCTTTGCGGGGGACGGAGCTAGCATGGGGGACAGAGAGGTCGCAGTCTAAAACTGAAAGTCAGTGAAGAGAGAGTAAAGTCCTAAGTTAGAGAAAGATTGAGGAGTTGCCTAGTTTGGGCTGGACCTCTCTTGTAAAACCATAGAAATTAAACTAAAATATCCCTATAACTTATAAAATGCTTTTTAGGGGGATGCAAAATTCAAGTCATAACAGTAGACTAATACCATTGTCATCTAATAGAGAATTTTGAACAGAAAATGATAGAAATAAATAGACACCCTCTGCCCCAGGGAAGAAAAAAAAAAAAAACAAAACCAAAAAACTTCTGTTTCTTAAAATGAAGATAATTTTAGAGATAGGTAAACACAACCTTCATTTTACACTAGAAGAGTCATACTTAAACAATACCCTAAATTAACTGATATAGCCCATTAGTACAGCTAGCGGAAAAGCTGGCAAATAAGAGAAACTTCACAAAAGCAGGTTCCCCAATGACTATTTTTCTCTAAAAATTAAAACCCACAAGAGAACTGTTCTATGTTGTCAGTAGGGAAATTCCATAGCAGACTGAAAGAGATTCCTCTCCATAACAACTGATGAAAAACTACCTTAAAGTAGTAAAACCAACCAAAAATCACAGGTTTTGTCTCTACGTTGTTAGTAAAAAAGTGAACAGTTTGTGGGGACAGAGAATTATTTTGAGTGTTTCATCTTGATTCTCATTTTTTTCTTTTCGTGTTTGTTAATAAACCTATCTTCATGCCTTTTAAGCTTGAAACACTCAGACCACTAGTCTAAATTTACACAACAAAAATTAGCAAATGTAAAACCACTACACCAAGTCACTGTTATGTGTGAGAGGGCCCTGCTCTCCTGGAGATGGCTGAACACCTGCCTGCCTCTGGGAAGCTGTGACTAAATTCCCTGTTTCATTTTACTTGTGTGCATGGCTTTTGCTTTCCCAATTAAATGGTCTTTATCTCAACCCCTGTGTTTTTCAGCTTTTACCCATCCATTTCTCTCCCAGAGCACATTGGTGGGAGAGTGGGTGAGTGGCTGTGTGCAGCTTGGATGGTTGGTAGCTGGGGTTAAACCATGACATGATTAGGGAAATTAGAAAGGGAAAGGGAAAGGGAAAGGGAAAGGGAAAGGGAAAGGGAAAGGGAAAGGGACATAAGATGCCAGTGAATATACAATTACAGAGCTCATTTTGGTGTAGAGTTCAGATGAAGACAGGAAATACTAAGGCAATTTTGAAGGGTATATATCCTTCCTGAGAGGTGGAACATTAAAACACCCAAATTCTTAAGGGGTGGAGCATTAAAAAAGCAAATTTTTCCCTTGTATTAGACTTTTGGGGCGCAAGCAGTGCTACATGTAATGAATTTAGGGATCTTATCAATAAGCTTATGGAATATACATTATGCACAGTGAGTTTTTCAGTTTCTTTAATTATAAGTGATACTGTGATCCCAAACTATTGCTAAAAAAAATTGCAAATCGTATCAGTCAGTTATTATCTAAACCTGAAACTGACTCAGAAGGATCATTGAGTCCAAATCACTGTTCCGTACAACTGCCTAAAAGTAAGCCACATGACTAAGAGCATCATCCAGATGCTCCTTGAACTGTGACCCTGGGGACCGTGTTCCAGTGACTGACCACCCTTTCAGTGAGGAACCTCTTCCTAATGTCCAATCAGCACTTTTCCTGAGGCAGCTTCATTTAATTTCCCGATGCTGGTCGCCAGGGAGAGGAGACCAGCACCTTCCCCACTGTTTTTCTTCCCCCTTGAGGAAGCTGTAGACTTCAATGAAGTCCCCCCTCAGCTTTCTCTTCTCTAAGATGGAAAAAAATGAGTAAATTCAGCTGCTTCTCATAAGTCTTGCCTTTGAGGCCTTTCATCATGCTAGTCTCTCTCCTCTGAACACACTTTAATAGTCTGATTTCTTTCCTATTTTTTGATACTACAAATCTGCACTCAGTATTTGAGGAGGGGCCATGCCAGCTTAGAGCACAGTGGAATAGTCACCCCCCTCAACTGGCTAGAGATGCTGTGCTTTATGCATTCCTGGATATGGTTGGCCTTTTTGGGTGACAGGCCATACAGCTGTCTACTACTGAACTTGTCATCCATTGAAAACCTCAGATTTTTTTTGTGCAGGGTTGTTCTTAAGCCCCTAATCCTAAAATTAGTACAAATAATTAGAATTACCTCATCCCACGTAGAAAATCCAGTACTTGCTCTTGTTAAATTTTATGTTTGGTGGTAGCTTAGCTGTCTAGTCTACCCAGATCTCTCTCTAAGACCTCGCTATCCATGAGGGGTTTTACAGCTCTGCCAAACATAGTATCAACAGCAGATTTACCTACTGTATATTCAACGCCTGTATCCATGTCACTTACAAAAACTTTGAAGGGCACTGGCCCTAAATCTTAGCTCTGGGAAACCATTTTGATAACAGGCTGCCTGCCTGATGCAACATCGTTTACCATAACCCTTTATAACCCTTTATAACCTGTCAGCCAATTGCTGACCAACATGTTACAGACTTGTCTAGTTGTGAGCTGGATATTTTCTCCAGAAGCACATTGTAGAGAGAAAGCATCTAAAGCTTTGTTAAAATAAATAAACCCCCCAGAACACATCTACTGGCTTCCCTTGGTCAACTAAATGAGTGACTTTGTCCTAAAAAAACACCTAAGTAGATTAAGCAGGAATTTCCTCTCATGCAGACTGTGACAAATTGCTGTGTTGTTTCTCAAGTGGTTTTTAATTCTCAGAATAACCTTCTCCATAATTTTACCAGGCACTGAACTGAGACTGATAGGCCTGTAATTACCATAGTTTTCCTTCTTAAAACTGGGACACCATTTCCCAGCTTCCAATAGACAGGAACCTCTCCAGAGTCCCAAGACTATTGGAAAATAATGACAAGAGGTTCCACAATTACATCATCCAGCCCTTTTGGTACTGTGGAATGGATCCCATTAGACCCCATAGATTTATATGCATCCAGCTGGAGCAGCAAAACTCAAACAATTTCAGAACTGGTTGAGAGTTCATTGTCCCCTCAGTCATGGTCTTTCAATACCAGGCTTCCAGGGTCCCAGAACTAATCACTGGTGTTAAAGCAGAGTTGAGGAAGAAATTAAACTTCTCTACTTTGGTGTCCTTTTTTTGTGAGGTAATGGAACTCATAAAATAACATCAATTTAATTTGTGATCTTTTGCTATTAACATATTTTTAGAAAGCCTTTTTTGTTGTTCGTCATAGCACTGACTAATTTGAATTCTAATGAAGCTCTGGCCTCACAAATTTTCTTCCTACAATGGTGAAATTTGTTAAAAAATCTTTGTCAATTTGACGAAAGACATTTTTCTTCTCAAATATTAGGATTTATTGTTTTACGCAGCACAACTTTTTGGCATAAATCTCAATGTAATGTTTTAATTATCTCTTTTCTTGTAAAGTATATTAAATAAACCCCCATTTGTGTGAAATACTATCTATTGCTTGCTTAAATGCTATCTTACTTAGTCACTTATTGCACAAAATAGACTTATTAAGCCATAAGGTAAAGAATTCCCACATAAGTCTTACCCTTTTCCTCCCTGCCCAATTCCAAATGAAAGACTCAAGCAAATTGATTCAGCAACTTCAGTCCAGTCTGAAGAAGTTACATTTTTGAAGTGAAAAACAGTCAAGTCCCATAAGTAATTCCTAAGGAAATGCACCTATTCTTAGTCTTGGAAACCATGAAGTTTCCAAGTTATATAATTTGAAAACACTTTTGTATAACCTGAAAAACATCTATATTACATTATAATATATTTTAAACTCATTTTTACACTGATTCTCTAAAAATCACACATAAATAAATATAAACTTATCTGTTTAAAAAAAAAAAATAAACGTTTTAACCATCAAACCACTTTAACATTTTCTGAGGTAACATGCCCTTGTAAAACCTTGGGATTTTCCAAAAGCGACTTTAATTTTGATAGAGCACATTTTGAAAAGAACAATTTAATGTCTGCCTATATGAAATATATGTCTTATTGAATATTTGAGTGATTTTTGTTTTTAAATTTCTCTGGTTTATACAAAGACAAATGAAGAAAATATAATGATATATAATGACATGATATGTAAACTAAGTGAATTTGCTACATTTATAATTCTGGCAGTATAAATTAGAATTATCAAATTATAGCAACATGCTTTTAAGTGTCAAATATGACATTGTGTAAACAGGCTATTTATGATGCTTAATGGTTACCTATAGAAATGTAGAAGATTAGCAAGATTGCAGAAAGTGGAAAAGATATTTGAAATGTATATCATTAAAAGGAAATATTTTTTTGAACAAAAAGTGGGAGGGCTCTCATGTTGGAAGTATATTATTGAAAAATATACTTAGAAACTGTATATTTAGTTAGAAGATATTGTAAGTTAAAATGTCAAGATATAAGAATATATTTAGTATGAGAATATTTTGGTTCCTTTTATTGTACCTATGACTGCAGATCCTAAAATAATCACGATTTTTAATCATTCCAAGGTGAATGAGCACTCACCAACTTTCCTTCCTCACAAACTATTCACACTCTGGCTATTTTATAGATAAAAAATGTAGCAATTGCAGGTGAGAAGTAGGAAACACCATACAGCTTGATTTTTGCAATTCTTTTGATACAGTCTACAATATTTTCCCCATAGGATTCCTATCAGGTGAGCAAAAACTTGATTGTAAAGCTGTACAAAAAGAACAGTTATTAAAGATTTACTGTGAAACTTGAGGAATGGACTGAGCAGAATTCAAAGGGAGCCTGTGATGGCTCTAGTAATGTTCAGCAGTTTTATTAACAGCCTGGTTGACAGAATTGCAAGTACACTGATTAAATTTACAGATGACATCAACCTTTTGGAATCTGCAAGCACATTGATGTTGGATTCAGAATAATTTTGAGAAAATGGAGAAACTTTCAGAAAACGAGATACAATTCTACAAAGACATTTGCAAGGTGGAAATAATCAGCCGCATGAAATGAAGACAGAGAATAATTGGCTAACTTATTGAAAAAATTGGGTTATTTTGTCCAGAAAAAAGGAGAAAGAAAGATCAAATAATAGCCTTTATATATAAAATATACCTGCCAAGAGTAAGGTAATAAGCTGTTTTCTCCAAGTCACCTGTAAATATGTTAAGGAGTGAGCACTACTTATGCCAGGATATTTTTTTAGCTATGAAAATAGTTAAGAGAAACTGCATGACCTGTATCACTGCAAGCATTGCAGTGTTTTGCAGCCCCTTGCCCCTCTCCTTGCTTCAGTCATACTACCAGTGGGAGCTGTTTCATCCAGGTTACCCTGGACTTTGGAAGATGAATTATCAATGTAGTTCGGGAGATGAATGGCAATGTGTGGATGAACAAGATGAGCAGCCAAGAGCTGTGTGGAATGGGGAACCCAGACATCTTTCTTGTAGAGGCCAATGCACCACCTAAACCAGAATACATGATGCTTCCTTGGATGGACATTCCCTAAATTAACCAAGTCGCTTAGGTCAGAGTGGGGAAAAGGGGTCTTCTCCTTGGGTTCTTTGGTTGATATGCAAACATAGCCCAGTTCTATTTCCCCAGTTGGCCCATTGGCCTTCCTGTCCCTTTTCTGCCCTATATGTCCCTTCCCTAGAATGTTCTCTCTTCCTCAAGACCCCATTGGTCCTATTTGGTGCAATCCTCTGCTCCTGTTTTGCCCCTGTTTCCCTATTGTCTTTCCTTGCACCTTACCCAACCTCTGCACCACTACCTCCCTCATCCATTGGTGTGTTCAGTGTCCTCAACTCTGCCCCTGCTACCCCATATACAAACCTCGGTCCCACACATGTGCTTTGTCTTTGTCCCTGGACCCCTTCATGTGCAGCTGGAATAAACCTTCTCTGTGAAATTTCACATGAAGACCCTTCCTGCTTCCTTACTGCCAAATGGATTACAGCTGTCTGGTGTGCGTGTGAGTGTCTGTCAGTGTGTGCCTGTGATGCCGAATGACTCCTCAGTTGGGGAAACTTCCAGAACGTTGCAGCACCCTACCACCTCCACCCGGCATGACATTGCTGGTAGTCAAATATGCATATAATTCATTCATAGAATCATAGAATCAAAGAGTGGCTTGAGTTGGAAAGGACCTTAAAGTTCATCAAGTTCCAATCTCCTGTTATGAGCAGTGACACCTTGTATGAGACCAGGTTGCTCAATGCCCCATGCAGCCTGGCCTTGAACACATCCAGGAATGGGACACCCACAAATTTTCTGGGCAATCTAGTCCAGTACCTAAAAAAAGACCTTGTCATCTATATAAATGGTGGACTCACAGGGCTCGTTGAGCTTTCCTGCACACCAGGATCTCATCTTGAGGAGAGACACCTCTCAAGACTACTACTCAAGACTTAGAGATTTCTTGCTGCAAAAATAAGTGACTGATAGCACAGTAAACTTTGAAGTTTAGGTGAATTATGTGGGAGATTCCTTGTGAATGTGTTCTTTTAGACATAAATGTTGACCATGTCTGGGACTAAGCTGCATGTATTCTCGCCTCTGAGATGGAATTTAGAATACAAAGGGACATTTCTGAATCTCATGACTCAGTGTGTGTGGAGTGTTTCTCTGACAGTTTTGTCTTATGCTCTCCTGTATGAGGTAAAAAATCAAGAATACCTTGCTGTTGAATCTTGATAAACCACTGTTTCATTTCCTATCAAACTCTGTTAAATCACTTTTTATATCAATGAACATATTTTTGCCTGTTCCCTACAAGGGAAGTGAGTCACTCTATCGACTACAATATATTTTTAAAGAAAATAGGAATAGGCTAGCTAATTTTTCCATACTAATTGGGTGAACTAGCTGACCTATTACTGATGCTTTTGGACAAACCTGTTTTGTGAGATTATATGTATGTATGTATATATATATATATATGCATTTGAAGCTCCATGCTTCATTGCAGCTAAGCATCACTTAACAAATTAACTTCTTATATTAGAAACTAAGCATCATGACTCATTTTTAACCATGAACCTTTTTGCCAGTTAAAGCTCAGATGTCTACCTGAACTATTGTAACATAAGAGTTGCTTGTCAGCTACACTACATTATGTGCATGATCTTAAAGAAAATTATATAGCTAGTTGTTCTTATTTTCATTTCAATTTATGTTGCTCTCTGCCTTAAATTATGTCACTCCAGAATATCTTATTGGGGGAAAAATAGATCAGAATCATATCCAGGACAAATTAATTGCTTAGCACCTTCTTAAAACTACTTAATTAGAAGCACATCCTTAGGATTTTTTTGTAGAAATTCTATATTTTGCAGTCTACTGTAGAGTACGTAAAGAAAGAAAATGACACGCTGATGTATCATACAGAGTTGCATGACATATATAAAATATTTTGGTTGGAATGTTTTGCTAATTACCCTTAACACCTATAGAGAAAAAGGTGTTGCTGAGAAGGAACTGCCATGAAGAGAGGTAATCTTTGTCAGTGTCTGCAAATGTGACCCCTCCCATTGTTCAGAAAATTTTGGCAGCTAAAAATAGTTCAGATAAATAGACTGTCCAGTCAGTATGACCAGATTCTATTTTTCATCCTTTTATTTTAGTAAGTTTGTGACAGACATTTTTCTTGCAATGAATTATAGAGGATACATATACAGAAATTTCAGTTGTTAGTGTAATGGTATTCTGAAATATAATATGAGGTTATATATGTAATATGAAAATATACTGATCTGATACATCAGTAGATTGGTTATAATGCTTTGATATCCATATCTATCACTGTTTGGCTCTCTGAAAAGAACTCAAGAGGACAGGAGAAAACATATATTTTAGCTTACCTTAGTATGGAAAACAAGCTTTTGGCAGCTTGGTCCAAACACAGCAGCTGAAAGCAGCTGCAAAGTATTCTCAGAAGATATTTGGAGCTGTATGGAAGTAGTCACTGGGAATGGATCAGCCAGAAAATGATGTATTCTCAACACTAACAGAAGGGCTTGACACAGACAAATGTGAATCAGACAAATGCGGGCAGGACACAGTGCCTCTATCTCTTTCAGTGTAGTCTGTGGATTGACATTTTACCAGGGATTGAAGATGTAACAATTCCCAGAAGACTGAAATGTCATTATACATATTTCACATAGGCAAAACTCCTATGTGATTTCTGTAATCCTTCATAAATTATCGATAAAGGAAGAGTCTATATATTCTCTATTGGTATCAGAAGAAATTCTGAAAGAGTATAAGTAAAATTATTATTTAATAAGTACTGTTTTGGGGATTCTGTATAGTTTTCTGTATATGGCTAGCCTGAAGTAATAAATTATCAACTACCTTTTTTTTTTTAAGCCATCAAAATACATCCCCAATACTTTATTGCAGCAATGTCAAATATAATATTGAAAGATGTATAGAAACCATATTTTCCCCAATAATTTTTAATTTTAGCTCAGTACCCTGAGTGCACCAAAACCTAGGATTCACATCTGTATCTTTATCAATTCTCTCCCTATGAGTGTGTCACCCAATTATATTTCCTTAATCTGAGACCAACAACCATCTATTCAAAGCTTTCTGTCTTGACTGCATAATCTTCTTCTGAAATGTCTACTGACTGTAATTAGTGGCTTTTTCTATATCTCATGCACATCGCATGTCTTCCAGCCTCTCAGACAGAAGTTACAGAATTTAACAGAACACAAGTAGGCCTCTCTACCCTTCTAAAATTCCAGGAAATCAATTTTTTGACACATTTGACACTATTTGATGGGCTACATTTTTCTACAAAATGAAATCTGGTCATGAAACACAATAATAACATCTCTCAGCTCAGAAAGTGCCACTCCTGAAATGATTTGGAGAAGAGTATAGTAGAAATTGCTTGTGATAAGAATACTTCAGTGGATAGCAGGCATATAATCCTTTAGTCCACTTTCATATTCTAATGCAGGCTAGGATTTGTAGATAATAGCAGGAAAGATGTCCCTTGGCTGATGGCATGGTTATCAAAAGCCCTAGTTCTTACTGTTTCAAGCACCTGAGTATATATTTAGGATATATTAAATACCCAGCTCATTCTAATCATGGGTATCTTGATAATTTTATGACACCCTGCTAATTATGCCTCGCTAATCATGAATAAAAAGTGTAAAGAAAAATATTACTATGACCTTTACCATATCTTTTCATGGTGTTGTTAGGAATTTTACAAAACAAAGAGCTTATGGAATTCAGAGGAAAAGGAAACCCAGGACACAGTATTTTACATGCTAAGAAATAGAAGGATATCATTAGTGTATGAATCTAGATATGGAACAAAGAATAATCTCATAGCAAAGAGGTAAAAGAAAAGGCATGAACTCTAGGTCACAGGGATATAAAAAGGAAAGTAAAACAGAATTGGGGTGAGGCTATAAGAGATCACTTATTTTGTGCTGATTATATGATTGAATGGGCTACCCCTATTCTGTATCAAACTAGCTCAAATGTGGTAAAAAGAGGTCTTGGTTCAACAGTACAAAAAGCTTTTATCTGGACATTCTACAGAACACTACCAATGAGAGAAGGTGTTGACAAGGACATAGACCAAAGGGAAATAAACAATGGGAAATGAAAAATTTAGGGAACCTGAGCAATGGATATGAATTAATTAACATAAATATGTTTTAAGTATGTATTACCAAATTAAAAAAAAAAATCTGAGAGTTATATTTATGCAATATATTTAAGAATTTCAGAAAGAACAATGCAGAAAATAATGAAATTTACAGTTAATAATATTAATGGATAGCAAAAAAAAAAAGTGGAAGGTAGAAATTGAAAACAAATTTGACCTCCAAATCAGTTAAGGTGACAAAATGAATATTTTTACAGCTGGAAATGATTCAAAAGATGATGATGCAGAAATGGATGATTCACCTTCAGAAATAAAACCTTAAAATTACAGTTTTGAGAGGTTATCTTTTTTAACCTTTGATAGGGGTTTCCCTTGCAACTATTACTGATAGTAAATCAGTCACAGATTTCAATGGGACAGTAGTCAACTTCAAATTATGGTAATAGTGTCAGTATACTAAACATGGACATTATAATTTTTTAAGACAAGCCATCTGGCATAGTCTGAGACCATGAATGTTTTTAAAGGCTGTGTGTATTTACTATGTTTCAGAATAAATAGAACTAATAAATACCATGTTTAAATGATATAACAACAGATATTGCTAATGAAGTTCTGATATAATGAACGTTCATTTGAAATGCACTTAAAGCCAAGACAATTGACTTTGTATAGTGTTTGCTTCATAAATTAGGAAAATGTACAGCTATAATGGGACAGGCAACACTCTGCTATCTTAAATTTAGCTTCAGTTTATCTCAAACACTTGTTCAGTCTCCCCTTAAACTTACATAGTTTTTTTTTATCCACAGCATTCTTTGTCAAGGAGTACTGCCAATCTGCTTGTTACAGTGTGGAGAATCAGTTGCACTTGATTAGTCTGAATCTCTATTCTAGTAGATTCAAATGAAGGCCACAGCAATGAAACAGAGAATAAACAACTGAACAGTTCCTCCATGCCCACTATGGCCCTCACAGGTTTGTAGAATTTGCTGTGTTCCTTTCATGCCATCATTTCCTTTTAGTTCTTTATACAGACAGTTAAGTCTGCTTGACAAGCTCCTGGTGACAGGTATTTTCTGATTACCACCTAAGTTCAATCTTACAGAAGACAAAAAGGAAAAATTCACAAGTAACAGACTCCATGCTGACGTTATAAAAAAGTCTAAGAATATACCATATTTTGTGTCTGTCATTTTCACGTTTGAAAAGGGAGTTAATTACTTCCTACGTTTTAAAATGCAAGTTGAAACTTACACACAATGATAAGAAAAATGCTGTCATGATTGGCTCTTGAATTTTATATTTTAATCTAATTTGAGCAGAAATCAACAAGGACAATAGATAACCTATCAGGCAAATGACTGGTGACAGGTTTTTTAACTTGAACTGACTTTTTGTCTCTGATTCATAAGAGTTGCAAAGAACTTTGGCTTAAGACAGCATCATGATACATGGGAAATGGCAGCACTAATGGATAGCAAAGTGATAAAGATAGCATTCTGTGGAGATGAATTCCTTAAAAGAAAACTTTAAAACCTTGTAATTAGCAAAGAGTATGATGTATAGCAATATGCTCAATTTTATACTGCGAAGTACTATATAAAGCACATCTATTGATTAACATAAATCTCGACAAAGGGTTTGACTTATGGATAACAATGAATTGTATTACACATGTACATTTTACATTGTTTCTATCACTGCATCTCATAACTAATAGTAATTCTCTCATTGGGATATTAAAAAGAATAGTAAGTGGGAGGACAATTTGATTTCTCTACTGAGAAAAAAGAATAACCTTAAAGACTTTATCTTCCCCAAACCTTATCTTTAAAGATCACTTTAGCTGTTGGCAATAGTCCTGTTGTAAATTGATGTAATGTAAAAATGCAATCAGACTAATTCTTAGTTTAGACAAATGGTAGATGGTAAATATTTTAAAATGGAATAATTATTGGAGCGAAAGTACTGTGTGAGAATAATGCAGACCACATAAGGTCTTGGTTGTGTTAAAAATGGCGTCCATCAAGGCATAGGATTTTGCGTGATTTCAGCACTAGTTTAATACAGAACTCCTGGAAGGCTAAGGATCTAGGCATATGTTTCACAGTTTCCTAGAATTTATAACTTGCTGCTTGGGATCTTGGAAAAGCATCAATGGAAATAGTTTCTCCAAGATCATCTGTGTGCTCTGCCTTGTCCTCAGAATCTCAATCTCTGAGGGCTATCTTTCAGTCAAATGGGACTTTGGAGTTTTTAGCTTGGAGAACTAATTAGTTTTCAGTTTTAGCTTGGAGAACTAACTCTCATATTGAGTCTGTATTACGATACTATGAATATGAGCTGTAATATAGGGGCAGAACAATGAATGTACGGCAAGTAGAAACAATACATTGAGAGGAACTGAGGATTTTGTGAGCTATTTCATACAGTCATAGAATGGTTTGGGTTAGAAAGGGTGCTTAAATTTCATCTAGTCTTAATTCCCCTGCAATGAACAGGAATATCTTCAACTCAGCCAGGTTGCTCAGAGCCTTGTCCAGTCTGACCTTGAATATTTCCAGGGATGTGGCATCTACCACGTCTCTAGGAAACCTGTTCCACTGTTTCATCATCCTTACTAAAACAAACAAACAAACAAACAAAACCAAAAAACACCATCCAGTAAAGATACAATGAGAATAGAAAACTGCACAAAACTCAGCTGTTCTAGTGTACTAATAAAAATTAAGACACTCAGGTCTGAATAGTGAGGGAAAATGCAAAACGGTGGCATGCTAAGGGAAGTGCCATCTTCATCGATCTTATGAGCTATTCTTTTGGTCTTTCTGATGACAATCTTTCCTCTCTTATAGCTTGAGTCAGCCAGGTCCTTAGAGATACAGCATGGAAGACTTATCTACTATAACAATTCTTCATAAAAGAGATGTGGACAATGGTGATATTCTTCATACTGGAGCCCAGATTTCTTTTACTTGAAGCAGTGAAGACAGACAGGAGGCTTAATCTGGGCAGCAAAGTGCTGTACTTAGTCTGTGTCTCTGGTATGCATACATATATGTGTATATATATATATTTATATTTATATGCAATGTTTATGTTGTTGCCACTTATGGTAACACCCATCTTCCAGCTGCTCATAATTAAATTAGCAACTGCTGATGTACTAGCAATGCTTCCTGTTCTCATTATTCCCTGTACCCCGTTATTATGTTGTTGAACCTGAAGGCTTTTTCACAGTCCATGTAAAAAATACTGGGGCCTCATGTTTTGAATGTTTTTGTGGAGTCTAGTAGCTGTTTGCTCATGAGAGGCTGGATTTTAGTAAATTTCATTTGTGTTTTGTATCATTTGTCCTCCATCATGTAAAGACTTATTAGATTGGTTCATTTACTTCAACTCTTTATAAATAATAAGAATATTTTGATCAATATAAGTAGCCAAGGAAAGATACTTTCTCCCCAGTCATAGTCCCATTTGCTTTGTGTTTTAAAGCTGAATTTGTTTCAGCAAGGGTGAAATAGAAAGTTTTTTGCATCTGTTTTTTAAATAATAGCTACTCTAAAAAATTTTTACTCTGTAGTGTATTGGCATTGGCTGGCAACCAAAGGCCCATCCAGCTTCTTGCTTACTTTCCCCATAATCAGGACAGGGGGAGAAAAAAAGGAAGAATAGGAGCAAGATAAAGAAGGAGACATTTGGGAGATTACTGGCAAACCAGACTTGACTTGGAACAATTTACTTAACTTATTTCCAATTAAAATAAATATTTAATTACCGATTCAGGTAGTGGGAAACAAAACACCCAAACAAGAAAGAAACCCAAAAAAACTAAATCCAGAATGAAACATTTACACACTAAGGGTAAACAGTTTTTCCTTCTCCTTTTCCAGGCTCTGCTTCAGTTCAGACACCACCCTTTCCCTGCTTGTTCTTGCTGCAAGTTGCACTCAGTGCTTTCTGTGAGACAACAGGCAGTGAGGTTGCACACAGGTGCTCCATGCTTCATGTTTGTTCTTCCTCTCTTCATGGGCTGCAGTACCTCCAAAGGGAAGGGTCTGTGCCTGATCCACCATAGAACGTCTCTTCCTTTCCCCAGCCCTTCTTTTTCTAGGCTCAACTTCACTCCTCTCCATTCACTCTTCTACCTCCCCTGGAGCAGCACAGGGGAATGGGGAATGGGGGTAAGGGTTAGTCCATGAAAGCTGTAGTTCCATAGTGCTGTAGTTCTGCAATTCTCATAGAAGTAGCTACAGACTTGTAGACTCTTTAATAGAATGTAAGAGGGAACATGGCAGATCTTGTGAGCTAAGGGCATAGTGTGTGTCACAGGAAGACCCATGGAAAAAATGGAAAAGATGAACAAATATGTAATTGAGAAGGTAGCTGATTTAATTTTAAGATTTTTTGAACAAAATAAATGGTTCTTCCTAAAGGTTTGGTATTTTTCAGGAACCATAGAAACTGATATTTTTCAGGCAGAACTTTTTACAATATGTAATGTTGTCAAGGTATATAATCTTTTAATCAAATGCTTGCCAGGACTGGGAAGAAATTTGGATTTTCCTGAACTGTCCTAAATCACTACAAGCTGAATATATTTTCCTATTGTTCTTCTGAAAACAAGCAGTGAAAACCCTGAGGTGTTTATTTGCTCTTGCTATCAGCACACATTAGCTGGCCAGGAGAAACTTATCTCATTAAAGTGTCTGTAACAAGTATGCTTGCTTAGAATGCCCTCACTGCTGTAGAGATTTTATACTGCTTAATGTTTCTGGAATGCTGTGAGAAGTCATAATGGTTTTTCACAATTTCATACCTGATATGTCTAAAAGCTGGTACTCTGCAGACATTGAGTAGGGAATGCAAGAAGTACTATGTTGGAAGGCAAACATATTTAAGCAACTATGACAGTATGGTTTTCTCTTTCTGTTAGACAATACTGAAACTACATAAACACCCTATATCAAAAAGCTTGCAGTAGAATTTCAAATGTATTAACACATTGGCTATTACCTGAATATATTAGATTTCAAGAATGTTGTTTTTACCTTTCTCTAGCTTTCCTGGACAGTTGTATGGAGTATTTCAAAGGAAGAACATTCTCTCCTTGCAATATCAATATGTTTGTTTGTTTGTTTGTTTGTTTGAGAGGATTTANCTGTCACTACAGAATTCACTATACTGAAGAATTTATGTAGGGAATGGCTGTACCCTTCATCACTGAAAATACCTATGATTTGATGCTGACTTGATTATCTTCAGTCAAAAACTTCTGCTTTCACTGGAAGAGTGCTATAAACACTAGTGAAACAGCATTATTTCAGAAGCAAATATCCGTGGCAGGCTTTAGCTATACTGGTGGACATCAAACCCAAGAGCATACTGAATAAATAAATATTCAGATGCTGTTAGAGGTCTCTTTTGTAGCAATTCTAGGCTACAACAGCTAAATAAACTGCATTCTATTATTAATATAGATGGTAAATTGGATGCATAAATATTAAACAAATTATGAAGATATAATGTTGGGTTTTTTTCTGCATCTGCTGTGCAAAGTAAGTGGAGACTGCTGATTTTCTGATCTAGCACAATTTATAATCCACATCACATTCGTATATTATTGATGTAAATAACTACAGGATGTTTAGATTTTTGAGATCAACCTAAAATTGTTACTTATAGGAAAAATAATTCAAGGAAAAGCAATTTTCTTCATATACTTTCTGGGTAGTTCTGAAGAAGGAATAATCTATATTAACAAAAAGTGCTGAGGTATTAAAATGCAGAAGTTGCAGCATCTCTTTCAAAGTTTGCTACATATAAATTCTTTAGAATTGGAATATGGGAGTGACTCGCCTCTGGATGCCAGGGCTCCCTATTTGCTGAGTCTTGTGTAATATAGGGTCACAAAGCTCACACATCCACTCCAGTTTCAGACTCCTCTCAACCACACACATGAACAGCTATGCGCACAAACATCATGGATCCTCCAAAGGAATTCTCCTAGGCTATCTGCAATATTTAGGTTGTGGGTTTTTTATATAATATTAAGGTGGAACTTCTGTTTTAGGATAGGAGAAGGAATATCGTAAAGAACATGAGGAAAACTCAGTTAAGAAAAGAAAAATCTTTGAGAAGTGAGGAAAAGACATTAAATAAAGTGAGTTGCTCAGAGTATGTGGAAGTGAATTAGGTACACCACTGAGGATTTTGCCCTGATCTTCATATAAAGTCATGGAATAGATGCATTTTCTCTGATTTTTATGCTCGTTATTGATGCATCTCGGAAAATAAGTACACAGCACCTGAATCAAGTGTATTTCAATAGAAAATGAATTATAATTGCAATTCCAAATTTTTCCCTCATATGCATATATATATTCATGAAATAACCATTTGGGTCAAATTGTCACACAGATGCAACAGTGATTCACTAGATGAGTATTCTGCTCCAAGACACATGCTGAAGCTTCTGTTTGGCCCTTTTTTCCTGATTTAATTCCATTGATTTCAGTGTAGTTACATAAGCAGAAATATGACTCACTGACTTCAACAAAAGTAATATTCATGAACATAAAATCAAAGTTTTGAGCTTCCAAACAGTTTGGGAAGGATTTAAAACAACATGAGACACTACCATATTTTAGATTCTCTTTCCTCTCCTTTGTATTCTTTTGGATAATATATTATGTTGAAAAAGACTTACCTAGGCTAAGGATCTATCCTAGTTTAATGAAATTTATAATATAGATAAAAGGTAGCTGTGATGGAGTTGATGATAATTAAGATGGCTGATGATTTCTGTAGATAGTCTAGGATGTTACCTGGTATTTTTCCCTCGGTAGCTGAATAATGAATCTTAACATCAAACTACTCTAAATTCAGAGCTGCCTTGTAAATAAAGTTAGAATTAAGCACTTTGAGATATGATTGTTATCAACACACAGTGGAAATATTTAGTGTTCTTAAATTATATTCTCTATCAATGACTCCATAAAAGACTGTTATCATTTTTAGGAGATACATGTATGCATCAAGAAGAGACTATATTCTTTTAAAAGACATTGAGCTTTGAAGAAAGCTATTTTTAGGCTTAGTGCTGAATGATGTCGTGTCAACTATCAAAGTAACGTATAACAACCATGGGATTAGAACTATTAAATGGCAAACTACAATTAAAAAAAAATTAGGTAAGACAATGTTGGCAAAATATATTGCCCATAAAAAGTGAGATAGCATAAAGAGTTTATAAGCAAAGCTAAAAACTGGTTTTAATGCATTGTTATTATTAGCAGCATTTACTATATTGACATTGCTACAGTTTTCCTGTATTGGTGTTTTTCTTATGTAGATATATTTTTTTCCCTCTGAAATTTTCAAGGGTAGTATAACGATGCAGATAGTATTTAAACAGAATATGAGACTATGAAGGAAGGACTAAATTTTTGCTTGCTACTCAGCCCAAGAGACATAGGAAGTGCAATGAAAATAACAATTATGTGAAATTAGTGTAGTCTGTATTTGAGACTATCACAATTACATAGGATGCCAGAAAGCTGCAGAAGCCTGGTGACTACATTTTGGAAACACATGCAAAGCGCTAGTTTCCAAAATGACATTTTCAAATTTCTTTCCTCTATTCTTTGAGGAAAGACATAGTGCTATGTTCGCCTTTCTCAGTTTCTCATTCAAAATATTGTTAAAATATGGCTCCAGCTCATGTGGCTATTTCTTGAATGAGCAAAAGGGTTCTTTTTACTTCATTGTTTTCCTCATAACTGAACATTGGTGTGCTCAGTTGCCTAGTTCAAAGATGCTGATTAGCAAAAACAATAGTAAATCTCCAATCTTCTGGAAATTGTGAGGTTGTCTAATGAGTCTCTTTAGAGCAATTATAAATCTATTTTGGTTCCAAAGAAACTGGCAATTGCAGATTAAGAGCAAAAATCTCAATTCTCAGTAATCTTGCCATTTCAAATAAAATATAAAGTGTGTCCAAATGTTTTTGCTTCCATTTGTATGATGGACAAGATGGAGGAGATTGAAAAGTTGTGCATGAACCCATTTATGCTAATATAATTTAAACAAAACAATGATGGATGATATGGGATGATGATGGTGACAACAATGACGACGATGATGAAGAAGAATACACCATGGCAATAAATTGTGTTTTGTGTAAAAAAATTAGTGACCTGTAAGAACTGTGTCGCAACGGGAAAGAGACAATGACTCTCCACAAACCATCTGGAGCCAGTTAACAATTTTTCTGGACTGATACTCTACAGGTTGCTAAGAAAAGCATAATCCAAACTAATGTTTCCTATGTTTCTTATGTCTTGTAGAGAAAGTGTTCTTTTGAAAGAAAATAGAAAAACTAGTGTCACTACTGTATGGATATTGGCTTTATGACCAACTTTCAGGAACAGATCTTTCAAAAATGAAATAACCTGTGCAATGCAAAACACAATTATCTGAAAACTTGAAATATTGATAACTTGAAAAATTGAAACCACAAGTTATACTATGATTGATTCAGTAGAAATGGCATCAACATTCAAACATCAGGAGTGTAAATTTTGTTGCTGCTTCTTTAACTAAACAATCACATATGCACTGAGATTAAATCTACTTATCTGACTAAAAGGAGCTCACACTTTAACAGGACTTCAAAGTTAATTTAAAATGTTCATATTCTCAAGACAGATTTTTTTTCCTCTGTTTGGCAAAAAAAAAGTTACCAGTTTCAGTAACATTTTAGAAAATATTTGTTTTTTACAATATATTGTCCTGGTTTTGAAAGACAGGTATCTGCCAGCAGAAGCTGGAATTTCCCTTTGAATAGAGAATATAAGCCCCCTCCCTCAAATTATTATAATTTTGCAATTAGGGGCTTTCAGACAAAGATTT
>WEIU01014771.1:14900-33329 GCA_013389925.1 Aegithalos caudatus
CTTGGGCTCCGCGGCTGCGAGCTCACCTGGCAGGCGGTGTTCGCGCAGTGCCGCGCAGCCGAGGCCCCCGGGGCCCCGCCTGGCGGGGGCTGCGTGTGCGCCTCTCAAACCGGTGCTGGGTTAGCGAGTGTCCGTGCCTGCTGAGAAATCGGCGGTGCCGTTTGTGCTGCCCTTAAAGAATGAACGAGAGGACGGGTGCTGTGCAGCTGGCACACTGGCTGTTGTGCCAGTCGATGTATCGTCACTGGCCGGCAGGGTACATACCTGTCCTTCCCAAGAAATAGCCGGGGGTGTTTCTGTGTTGAGATGCGTGAGATAGAGGCAAAGATGGAGCTTACTGGGGTGACCAAAGCGTTAAAGCTTTTTCACCTTGTATTAGAGGTGTATGTGTGTAAGTACTCGGTGCTGGATATAGCATCCCAGAAGTTGTCACCCATGCAGGTACTGCAGGATCTCAGGAAGCTTTAGCCACGATCTCAGCTGCCTCGTGTTTTGTCAGTCCATGAATAGAAAAATCCCAAACTGGCACAGGATGAGCTTTCATGATGCTACCCTCTGGGCAAAGCTGCTTATTTTCTTTTTGAACTGCAGATGGGTATGAAAAATGGATCAAAGGATATGAGTCTGATGTATTGTGCATTAAACCATCAAGAAAATTCGGCTTTGTTATTTAAGTGGTGACTTGGAACTATTTATAAGAATATCTTTACAGCCAAAGCTCTATATATAAGTCTGACTTTAAAGAGTGAATTTGGTGCTTGCAGAAAGGATAAAGGTGACAACAGAAGGGGCAAAGTTTTGTTTATTTGTTTACTTCATGAACAACTGCAATAGATGATTCTTCTTCCAGCCTTTGTTTCCAGGGGGCTACTCATGTGTTACAATGAGAGCTGTTTCATTATGGTAGCAAATCCTCTGCCTTTCAACCTCAAATATTGATGGTCACCTTTGAACACTCTATGTGTAAAAGGAGTGTGGAAAGAGCTATCCAGCATTACAAAATCTGTAAGCACTTTGAAAGTGGCACCTAAATTTGGAATCTTTTAAAGATTCAGACTCAACTCCTGTGGTCTTTCCTGCAGCTGTTAACTGCCAGAATGGCACATTAGGTCTTCTGTAAATAGAAACTACAAAATAAGGAATGCATTTGTACATAATGTCAGTTAAATATCTTTTACTTTGACCCTTTACTCCTGTCTTCTTTTCTTTTTAAAATTCCTCATAGTGTTGAGCAGGTAGAAAGGAGCACAGATGACCTCTTGTTCTCCCTTCCGCCCTCCAAGTTTTAGTTGTGGATTAGCCTGCACTGTGTCTCACTAGGATAAAGTGTGCTTGTTTTCCCTTGGAATTCTGGTTTATATTGAGATTGTATAGGGACTAGCAGCATTTGATTTGTCCACACAGATGTCACGTGGTTGCCATTTAAAGGTTGCTTTGCGAATTTGAGTGCTTGATGATTGAAGAGGGATTGTTAAGGGAATTTTCTGGAAAACATCTAGAGTTATTAATAGGAGTGGGAGCTATTAAAATTTGATCAGTCAAGTCATGATGACTTAATTCTTCTGACTTCCATAGATAACAGTATTTTGAGATCATGTATCATAGTGTCAAATTTAACCGAACCCTGGGTTTCTTAAAAGTAATTTCATAACTGAGGCAGCTGTGAAGGAGTTACAGTTTTGCATCAGCCATTGGCTGCTGAGACCTGAAGTGGAACAAGTATAGCTTGTGTAAAATTACATAAAGTGCTACTGAGCATATGCTCTGTAATTCAGTTACTTGCAGAATGAAACACTGAATTTTGTTTCTTTGTTAAAAGAAGTACTGTAATTAAACATTACTTACAAACAACTAGATATATAATGACAAGAATTTTCCAGTGTTGCTGTCTGTCTTTGCTCTCCCTGGATTTTGGTAATACCTCCATATTTATCTGAACAGGTGGTCAGTCATTCTTCAGCCGAAAGGACTCCATCCGAACCATCTACACATCTCTGCATAATGAGCTGAAGAAGGTGGTGACGACGGGTCACAATGCACTAGGAGGAACAGCTCCTCACTTGGAAGAGCTGCTTTCTCACCTGTCTGAACAGCTCTGTTTTTTTGTTCAGGCTCGGATGGAAATTGCTGACTTCTATGAAAAAATGTACACGCTCAGCACCCAAAAGTTCATTAACTCTGAGGAACTGGTAAACATTTTGGAATCCATCTTAAAGAAATACAGTTCAAGGTCAGTGCTTCTTTGCTAACAGTTCGTACCCAGACACATGATCTGTAATACCTGATGTTGAAGTTCAAAGCAAACCTAAAGACTTTGCTGTCCTTTGACTGCTGAACAGCACAGTCCCTTCACGAATTCATGTGTGAAGTCTGTGTTGGCCAGCAGCAGCAGATACATGAAGTTTCTTCAAAAGAAGAAAAATAACAAAGGAAGTCTGCTCATGGTGTACTAGGAGCCTTCTTCCCTATGCCTTAATTAATGCTCAGCATGTTCATTTTCAGGAGAGAGGAAGAGTGGTTTTCCTTTTATAAGATGCAAGGCTTCTTGAGCTTTTTCCTTGGCAGGGGAGAGGAAACAAGCCTTAATTTCTTGCGGACTTCAGTAAAGGTGACATAAGTAAAGGGAATACTTGTGTGACAATCTTACTTTTAGTCTAGAATATATGTCTCCTTAGATCTAAAAGCTATACCACAACTATCTCTCCTGGAGGGGCTTTATGGTGTTCTGTTACCACTTTTCTTCAGAGGTCTTGGAGCCAGTAGGAGGAGCAGCTCTGAGACTTTGGTCCTTGCCAATACGGTTTCTTGAAGTTAAGATTTAATAGTTCCTATTACAAAAATCCCGGGATGTTTCTGAATGAGGCTAGGATGGGTATTTCACACCTAACTTCTGTGCCTTGAAAGTGATGGCAGATTTAAGGGAGAATTTTTGAATGCTTGTCAACACACTCGATTCTGCCTCTTCATTTTAAACCAAACGAAGGTAGCCATTGTAGGAAGCTAACTGTCAGATGTGGTTGAATTTCTTTAAATTGTTGTTAGTGAAGTAGTGTCTGAGAAGACTTCTGGGAAGAATATTCATAGGTCTTACTTTTTTCAGTTATGATTTTTACAGTGTTCACCTAGGAAAAATGAAAATAATTCAGAGCCGCTTTCTGATATTCCAAATTGAAGCACTGCAGCTGATTCCCTTATTTTTTAAGGGATACTTTTGACAAAATGCTATGTAATTTTGCAATATGAAAATCAAAACTAGTGTATGTAATCTTAGTAGTGATGTTTTGCATCTCCTGGCTTGTAATAATTTTAAAATATCAGGGCTGTTAGTCCAGTCAAAGTCTGAAACTTAGATATATTTTCCTTGGTGTGATAAACTGTAGGGAGTAAAGGGAAGTAAGTTAAGGTTTAGGGTGTTTTTGCTGTTGACATTTTTTTGTTTCAGTTTTTTTTTTTGAAAGCTGATTTCACTTGCACACTAACAACTGCCATCTGTTCTGAGCATGTGCTGAATCAGCAGCACTGCTAAAAATCTGAGGACCAAAATTCTTACTTTGATGAAGTGACTGGAGATTATAACTGCTGACAAAATGTTTTACTATGCTATTTAAATACATTTCACAGGTACGTTTGTACTTCTAAGCCATCATATGTTATATAATATGTTCATATATTATATAACCATATATATATTATTGCATCTTAATAAAAAAATAAGTAATATTTCCCTGGAAAAAATACTGATGATCTTGCTTTGGGCTAACAAGCAGTTTTTAAGATGGAGGCAATCTAAGATGCTGTCAGAGCTATTTCAGGAGATGCAGTGTGCTCCTCCCCAGTGATGTACAGAATATTTCTGAAAAAAGTGGGTATAATGATATATTCCTTTAGTCCTTCCTTTTAGTTTCTTCGTATCCCAAATCAGTTTCTGGGATGTGTTCTGTTGTTATGCACTGGCTGCAAGGCATTTCTGCTTTACAGGTGAAAGATCAAATAAACTCATCCTTACCCAGCCTCTTCCCTCTGTCAATATATTCCTCATTTGTAGCTGAGGATGTGTGCGATTATTTCAGCCAGCTGTGCTCAGGCTGGACAGAATGTGTTTGTTTTTAGATAGGTTCTGGCCTTGGTTTCTTTCCTTTACATGTGAAAATACCTGGTCAGATAACGTAGAGGAAATACCTGGTTCTATTAAAGGAACAGCAGAACTGACAGTTAACAAGACATATTGCTTGTGTCTGAAATATCGTTAATTCTTGAACAGTTTAGAGCTATTTTGATACTATTTTATTACTTCTTATTGCTGACTTGTGCATGGCCAGTACTCAACTATTTCCTTTTCATTTTTCTCTAGACTACATTTGGAGAAGTAACTTCTGAAATTTTTAACTGTTGGTTTGGGTGGGATCTTAAATAATTAAAGCAGCATCAGAAGCAGAATCCTTTAAAAGCTTAGTATAAGATGCACGAGTAACTGTAGCGCCTATTTTAATGTAATAATTTTTAAATGTTTAATGTTTTTAATCTAGTCAGATTGTGTTATATGTGTGATCTCTGGAAGTAAATAAAAAGAAAATGTGGCTTCTTCACAAAAGAGCAAAACAAAACTACTGTCTCTCTGCTTTCAGGAATGATTAGGAGGGAAAAATCAAATTTCCAATGTGTTTTTAGGTTTTTGACACCCTGGCTTATGAAATATTGTAAAACTTTGTCTGTTTTACAGGATACTGAGCTTGGTTGGATGCCTCTATGTTATAAAACTCAATTACAGCAGATATACTGTAGTACATAACTTGTCAGTTTATTCTGCAACCCTACCAAGCTTCTCAGCTGTGCCTGAGGTGTGCATTTTTGGATTAAAACAGTTCAGCAAATCCTTCTAGACAGTGAAACATTAAGAAAGCCATGAAGCAAAGTAGAAGTGGGAAGCTGTACATCAGAATGTTAATCCAGGAGACTTTGGCAGTGCCATCTGAATAAGGATTTTAAAATTGATTTTAAGACTGAAGAAAACTTTTTTTTGATCTGACTGCAGATGTATTTAAACCACTGTGCTGTGTGTCATTTGATGGGACTGCAATAAATAATGTTGCATAATGCTTTCTGTACCCTCTTAAAATACATGGCAACAAAACTGTTTTTCTGGTGAATACCAAAACCATTGGATGTATTTAATGTTGACTGTTAGAAATTATTTTTTGTTGACTCTTGTTTGTACTCTTGTTCGTTCAAAGAAATGTAAATATGCTCTGGACTTTTCAGCCCACCAAAGTGACCAAAAAACACTGGATCTCTGCTATAGAGGTTGCCATGAGGGTTGCTGGCATGTGCTGTGTGCAGAAGGTGCCTGGTCACCCAGCCAGACTGGTTTGCCCAGCATAGTGCATTTTTTGCTGGTTTATGATATTCTTAATTTCATTTTCTTCAAATAAATTTGGACTTCTATCTTAATAACAAATCCTTGCAAGATACAAATTGTGACTTCCAAAAAAAAAAGAGGCGCTTACAGATCAATGATAAAATAGTCAGACATTTCTTACAAGCCAAAGGAAAAGTAGTGGAGAGGGTATGAAAAACCTGACATTTTCATTCTTCTTTCTTCTGGTCTACAACAAAATGAAGTGTTTTGGTCTTAAACCGACTATTTCCAAGACAGGTTGTATTTGTTGTGTCCTAGCAGCTGAGAGGAATAATGGCATTGCATTAGTTTTAAAAGTTGGAAAAATTCTGTATAAACTTTACTGTTTTAAACCAATAACAAGACCCAAGATATTTTTCTGAAGTGAGAAGATAAATCTGTCTTTACTTAAATGGAAATCAAGTCGTGTCTTTGAACTGTTCATTGTTCTTTATTAGACAACTCTTTGAATCCTAAATGCCAATGAGGGAACACATTTACTAAAAAGGCCACTTCTTTCTAAAGTTACATGTTTTACACTGTTTCAATTAAGTTATGTTATTGATGATGTTATAAATTTGCAAATAATTTGAGTATCATGGGAAGAGAGGTAGACTGCATCTGTATTTTTTCTAAACATCAGGAAAGAAAAGTGAGAAGAGAAGGAGTTAATTGTGGTTCCAAAAAGCAAAACCAAGCTCAGGTTGGCTTCCTCATAGTTCCCCTATGTGAACAACAGATTTATAACATAATTCCTTTGATTTAACTTAATGTCTTACTGCTATTCCAGAACCATCAAGACATGTATTACTGACAGGAGAGATTTTAAGTTGGAACAAGATCATCTGAATTTAAAAAGAAATAGTGTTATAGTAGTTCATGGATTAAGATAAACCGTGATTGTTCTTGAACTGATGAAATATAACTCCCTTATTTTGATAGAGAAATGTCTGACAGGTGTTTTTTTATCAGATAAAGCACTGTTTGTTCATGAAAATATTTACCCTAATTATGTAAAAAACCCTGTTTTTTAAGAATAATATTTTTGTTTACGCTTTGCTCCGCTTTGATGTCTGATCTTTTTCTGTTAACTGGCACATACTATCTGATTATTTCACTGTTGTGTACTGCAGTTCTCATGTCTTGACTAATGTTATGTTTTCTAGATTTCATCATCCAATCCTCAGTCCTCTTGAAAGCAGTTTCCAGCTGGAGGTAGATGTGCTTGCACACCTCTTAAAGGCTCAGGCTCAGATCTCAGAGTGGAAGTTCCTTCCATCCCTGGTCAACTTGCACAGTGCTCACACAAAGCTACAGACTTGGGGCCAAATTTTTGAGAAACAGCGGGAGACCAAGAAGCACCTCTTTGGAGGGCAGTCTCAGAAGGCTGTGCAACCTCCACACCTCTTCCTCTGGCTGATGAAGCTCAAGAACATCCTCCTTGCCAAGTTTAGTTTCTACTTTCATGAGGCCCTTAGTCGACAGACAACAGCATCTGAAATGAAAACTTTGACTGCTAAAACAAATCCTGATTACTTTGGGAAAATTTCCAGCTTCATCCGCAAGTATGATGCTGTCAATGTTTCCTTAATTTTTGACAATCGTGGATCAGAGAGTTTTCAGGGACATGGTTATCATCATCCCCATTCATACAGGGAAGCCCCCAAAGGAGTGGATCAGTATCCTGCAGTGGTGTCTCTGCCCAGTGACAGGCCTGTTATGCACTGGCCCAATGTGATCATGATTATGACTGACAGAACCTCTGACCTCAACAGTTTGGAGAAGGTTGTTCACTTCTACGATGACAAAGTCCAAAGCACCTACTTTCTGACTCGCCCCGAACCTCACTTTACCATTGTAGTTATTTTTGAGTCCAAGAAGTCAGAAAGGGACTATCATTTTATTTCTTTTCTCAATGAAATTTCACATTCCCTTAAGAACTCCAAAGCTTTTGCAAGCTTGAAACCTGGATCCAAAGGGTGAAGTACAAACTACTTAAAAGTTGTCAAGGCGCTATGCCGGTCTTGAGGGAGCTGTAGCTTTCAAAATTACATAAATTTGTGCATCTCAGAGTCCAATTGAAAAGGAACAAATTTTTTAATATAAGTTGTTTTGTTGTTATTTTTTTTTTAAGCTAACAGACACTTGAAGAAAAGTATTTTTGGGCAGTACTGAGTGGGGCAACTTAATTGTGGGATGGTAAAGGGCCACCATGGGGGGTTTTTTTTGGTGTGGTTTTCAATTTCCGGTATGATTTATTTTTTTAGTCCACAGTTGTTGCCTGCATCAAAAAGGAATATATGCACTTTATCATAGTCTGATCATTGACTGCCTTCTACAGAGTTTATTGAAAATGTGGTGAGGATGGAAGATACTGTCTTTTCAGAAAACTGCATTGTCTGACAGGAATGATTTCTGGGAACTAAACACTGATGCAAGGGAATATTAAAAAAAGTGAACCTGCAAAGACACATTTTAAATAAAAAATATGAGAATCAGAAAAGTCACTTTTGTTAATTATGATTTAGTTTCCAAATGGTTTAAAATTATAATTGAGGTCTCTCACACTGTTAAAACACTGGTAATCTGTTCTAAAGGCCCTATGTTGTAAAGCTTGATTGTTGTTCCTGGACTTGGGCTGGGCCAAGAAAAGCTGCAGCATGGCCTGGAAGGCTGATATTCTCTGGAGTGCTGTGTCAGTGTGGGCCCAGTCTTGGCTCAGACTAACTGAAGTAGACAAGCTGAATTAGAGCAGGTGTTCTAGAAGAAACAGCTCTATGGAAAAAGCACCAAGGCTCTATTCAGTTTGTGCTTTTGTCTGGCTAACTTGGATGCCCTTTCTAAATGATTTATTGTCTAATATGCTGTTAATGTCAACCTAAATTTGTTTTCAAGTTTTTATAACTATTTTCTTCCTCTCTGTTCAGTTTGAAATAATTTCATAATTAAGCCAAAACACTTTGGGGATTTGGATTTAAATATATAGCCTATGCAGTATGTTTACCTCATTCTTTTCACCACTTCTAGGCTGCAGGGTTGGAAAAAGTATGTTTTCTAGTTACCCTGAAAGTGCTTTAATTTGGAAATCAGGGATTCCAAATACAATAAAGGGGTCAATTTGGCTGTGCCTCTAGCCTTACATTGCAGGATTCTCTGACTGTTAGCTATGCAGTTGTGCACGCACTTTCATGGGGGTTCAGGAGAACTGGTGTATATATGTGTAGTAAAGTAGGGTGGTTGTTTGACACTGTGTAATGTATAGTAACATCATCAGGTTGGTTTTAAAAGGGAGTTTAAGTAAAAATGTTGGCTTCTGTAAAGATTGAACTCTAAAAGATACTTTTGCAAATGTGTCTTTTAATGATTCCCTTTCTCTTTCACAGAAGGTTTTGGTAACTTGTCTTGCCTCTCTGCAAATGCTGACTTTTTACGATCATATAAGCGTATAAGCATGTCCTGTTGTTGAAATAACAAGCTCTGACTCCACTCTGTACCAAATGGAACCTTCCTTGCTTTGCTCTAACTGTGTGTAGCCTGTTTTGAATATGTGTGCTACTGCCTTTTACCTGAAGTCTTGGTCTGACTGCAGCACCACTTGAAAAAGCTCGGTCTGCTCTTTGCCAATAGAAAATAACGGGGCTTGCAAATATACCAGCAGCTGGAGGGCAAAGAGTGTTACCCTTTGCAGCTTGAGTTGCAGTTTAACAGGACAAAGTTGCAAATGACAGTACTGGGAGAGTTTGCGTGCTTCCCTCTATGGGACAGTGACCTTGTTAATAATGTGTAGTTTTGACTTCCTCAGCCTGAGTAACACAAAAGAAACTGTTGCCAGAACTGATTCCCAGTCTTCAGCAGTGTAAATAAAGTGTTGTACAAAATCTGTCTGCCTGTACAGTACTTCCCTGCCGTAGTATCTGTGGGAAAGAGGATAGAAAACTGGAGGAAGAAACTGTCGTACTGACACGTTCATTTGTGAATTGCAGGGGAAGAGTTGGAAGAGGTGGAAGGGAAGTCTGCTGGCCTTTGAAGCAGACCAGCAGCTTTTACCTGTTGCTGAAGTGGCTAGAGGCTGTTTATATGGGGAAAGGAAAAACAGGTGACTGTTCAGCAGACTTGGTAGCTCACATCATACTCCTGTCTGTTCTTGGCAAATGGTGTCTCAGAAGGGAAGGGATTCTGGGTGATGTTTCTGTGCAGGAGGAGGTGGTTTCCTGCAGTTTTTTGTTCAGAGGATCTTGGGGAGGCAATCACAGGAGCCTTGTGACTCATGGATAAGAATTTCTGAATATTTCTGTGGTTGAAGTACCAAAGGGAACCGTAACCATTACTCTTGTGGTGTGTGAAGGGAGGGAATGGGGAAGATTGTCAGGCAAAGGGTAGAAAGAATTGGGTGCTAGAGAAACTTGTGGGGCTACCTCTGAGTCCTGTCCCTGTGGCTCTCCTTGTAAGATCTCAGCTTTGAATTACTATAACACGGGGAGCAGAAAACTCAGGCTGTAGGAAGTCGCTTTGATGAAGACAGGTGAAGCTGAAGATAGGTGACATACAATCAATATGAAACAGTGTTGCAGAGTTGAGGTGTGCTGTGACCAAAAACAAAGTGTGGGGAGTGTGAGCATGTGGCATGAATGAATTTATAGACTTGTCAGATCCATGAATACTCACAGCACAGTTTCTTATTTGATGCTTTATGGAGTTTATGTTTTAAATTACAAATGAGGTAATGGGCAGACTACATTGGGTTCAAACTAGAAGATATGTGGAAGAAGTTCTTTGCTATGAGCATGGTGAGACATTGGAACAGGCTGTCCAGAGAAGGTGTGGTTGTCCCATCCCTGGCCAGGTTGGATGGGGCTTGGAGCAACCTGGTCTAGTGGAATGTGTCTCCAGCAGGGCCTTGAATGTAGATGGTCTTTCAGATCCCTGTCAGCCACAACCATTCTGTGATTCTGTATCTATGATGTAAAACTGGCCAGAAG
Organism: Aegithalos caudatus; assembly: GCA_013389925.1. Lineage (NCBI taxonomy): Eukaryota > Metazoa > Chordata > Aves > Passeriformes > Aegithalidae > Aegithalos > Aegithalos caudatus. Next base: position 25,275 of record WEIU01014771.1, read on the forward strand.
TGAAAACCTGCATAATTAAGCTGGTGGGGAACACACCTGTGGAGTGAGTAAAGAAACTCAGTAACTGGAAAAAAATATATTAATGACTAACACCAGTACTGGAAAGATTGATCAGTGTCTTTACTATAAGAACTGGAAAACAAATAGACTTTTGCTGAACTGAGTGACACCCCATCTGCTAGCTTTTCCTCTACACCAATTTAGCTAAGGTTAAATGTTCTAATGTACTTAGAGAGTCATGTATAAATGACTGCTTTAAATGCAAGATGTAAAGATACTTATGATAGCATACTGAAAGCCATTGCTTCCAGACATATTTAAACATTTTTAAGACGAGTACTGAGATTTGATATTCCCAGTGCCATTCAGATTGCTTAGAATAGCAGTGTTGAAGCTTATCTTGTAGCGAATTTCATGTACCTCATAATTTGCTTGGGTCCGTGAGGATACTGGGGGAATATTTAATTTAGTATCCTTTGCCTGCAGTGTGATTTTGACAGTAAATGTATTCTAAGAATAGTCTTAGATATTTTATATTTATGTCTTGTAAGCTGTTTTCTTTTGCATGTGGTATTCAGGTGTTTTCTTGAATAAGACATTCTTTTATTTCTCATCCCTTTGCATAAAGACAGTGCAGGGAATAAAAACTAATATATTTTGTATTGTGCTGCAAAAGACTGCAACATATGCATAATGCACATGATTTTCAGGCTTTAATGATCTAAAAGTAACAGAAGCTCCTCATATCTGTTTGAATGCTAACACCTTGTGTTTATCTAATCCACTTTTAAAAATATATTTTCACTATAGCAGAAAGTAATTTTATGGCACTCACAGTTAATCACTGCTCTGGTCCACTCTTCTTCATATACAAGCCTTTTGAGACATATGTAATCATTCTAGTGGTAGTTCTTTGACATAGTTTGTCTGAGGCTTCTTTGTGTATTCACACAAAGCTTCAGGTCGGCCTGCTGCTGCCTGTACACTGGGTCCTAGTCTTCTCATAACCAAGCTTTGCTTGAGAAAATCAGCAGTTTGCTATATACTTCATTCCTCAAGTCCTGTTTTTTGGCCCACTGCCTACAACTCCTCATCTTGTAGAAAGCAGGACATCACACAGCATGGCTGGTCTTGGGCTTCTGGTGAGCTCTGTGGTTTCTTCCAGAAGTGCTGGCACTAAGCTGACTTAGTTGGCTGCAAGGTTTGGTGTTTCTTGCCCTGTTTGCTCCCAAAGTCCTGTTTTCAGACTCCCAGAGATGCAAGCCAGCTCTGCACAGGTGGATGCAGCAGAGGCCAAGCGCTGTTTATTTGCTTGGGCACTGCCTGAGCCTCAAGAGCAGTAGGTCACTGTTCTGCCCATGGGAATTGTGTCACAGCAGGGATGGCCTTTGACCTGCAATTGTGTGAAGGTGAGAGCTGTTTGTTGGGAAAAGCAGAAGAGGCTCTGGGAATGAGAATGCTGACGAAGTACAGCAATAGTATAATGCTTTGCAGAACTGGTAAAAATATACAAGTCAAATGCAAGATGGAACTGGACTCTGATTTCATATTAGCAAATGACTGATTAAACATGAAGTCACCTTTGGAGAATAGAGGTAACAGGTTTTTGCCATGAAATTGCTTTAAGTACTCAATCATTTTCTCCAGGAACTGCTTCTTTCCCTCTGGTGCATGCATGCACTCAACACATGGCCTGACTTATTTTGATCATTGCTGTGGAGCTTTTCTGGGGGAGTTTGCCTGTTTGAGTACAGTTCTCTCTTAACTTTCAACCTGTTGTTGCAGCTACTGGGTTTGTGATAGAACAGAATTCTCCATCTTGCAGCTGGGACCTGGCTATGCTGTGGTAAGAAGGGCAAAATGCAGGAGAAGGGGAGACGGGTCACTACAAGATGGGCTTGGACAGCTGACAGCTCTGGGAAAGGCAGGGAGAAAAGGGACGTGGAAGGGCTGCATTGCAGATGGACCGTGAGCAGAGCATTTTTGTTGGCCTCTCTGCATTGCTGGCCTAATTTCACAGGAATCTATATAAATTTTATGTACTAGACCCCACCTGTAGTTGCAGCTGCTTGTTTTATGTGACTATTTTAAAATAAATATACCCTTTCTAGGAGGGCGGTGTTCCATCTTTTCATACCAGCAGTCTTGGCAAAGCAGCTTTTTCAGGGCAGATGATTATGACAAGCTTTGTGGCATCCTGTTATTAGATGGGATATGCTGCTACAATGCTACAAGCTAACATCTGAATCTTAAGAGCAGTGAAATGCTGTGCTTCATTTGTGCAGCTTACTGCTGATAAGATAAAATATTTAGCAGCACTAAGTTTTTGGCTCTGATGCATACATCAGAGCTATAAAGGTACTGAGAGGCTTTTTAGTGTTTTCAAGTTGAATTCCTCACATCAGACCTATAAGGAGCCAGTGTCACCATGTACTGGGATGCACAACCTTGAACAAAGAATTGTAAGGTTTTTGTGGGAAGGATGATGTGATCCTTGGCAAAATGAGGGCCAGTTAGAGATTATGAGGTTAGGCTGGGGGTATTAAAGTGAATTCCCAGCCTTTGATTTTGTCTTGGAGTTAGTTCTCTAAGGGAACCCAGGCAGAGGGAATTGCCTACCACAGTATGGAATAGCCTGATGGTCTCCTAAACATTTATTTAGTAAAATGTCATACCCAGTATCAGTGTTGGCTTTGACCTGCAGAATCCAAGTCAACCTCTCCCTCTTCTGTGTGATTATGCAGATGTTCAGCAGAGCCTCCAGGTATTTCCTTTACTTTCTCAGGTGAGGAATATCCCTTGCCCTGGATAATTCTCTTGGCAAATGGGGGAAGAGAGGTTAAATTGTCTGAAGAGGGGAAGCTTCTGGGTGGGTGCAGCCCATTCAAGTCATCACTGTGAGCAGTGAACAGCCAGAGGGCCATGCTGCTTTCAGCAGATCAGCGGTGGCTGCTCCAGCCTGAAGCTACAGGTTCTCCCAATGAAGTTTCTGGGTCTGGTTCTTCAGGGACTGGGGGTGATGCTTCACCAAGGACTGTCTATGACTGCCTGAGACCTCTGTACATCACCTAGAGGTAAAGCTCTAGGAAGACAACACTTAAAGAGTGAAAACTTGGGCTATAATACTATGCCTTTCATGTGAGGGCTCTGCATTAGACTTGTAGTGGGAGAGCTGAGGCTGCTTTTGCCTCCAGCAGTACAGCTGGCTCCTGTCCTCAGTCTGAGAGATGCCAGCACTTGTCAGGGGGTTGGGACAAGAGATTGGGAGTACTAACAGGTTCAGCTTTCTTCTTTTAATCCTTTGATGCAAATCTGCCCTAACTGTTTTGAAAAATTGACAGATTAAGTCCCATTCTAGGTGTAGAGCTTGTTTCTGAGTAAAGTGTCTGGAGCTCTGCTGAAAGGAAGATGAAAGCAGGGAATTAGTGCAATGAATCAACTCTCCACCTCACCCTCCTATGCAATTTATCTACAACTTTGCCTGCAAATTCAGTGGAATTGTGTGTAGCCGATCAGCCACCTCCACAACGAAGATACACTGTGTGATCAGGCTGGCTTTGTTTGGAGGACTTCAAAATTTTCTATACTGAATTTTCCCAGCATTGGAGTTGCTTCAAGCTGGCTGACCTTCTGACTGTACCTTGCAGCAGGAAAAGCAGGAGCAAGTTTCTGAAGCTGTGTGTTACTCACTTTCTATCAAGTATAAAAATAAATGGGTAAAAATCATGCTCCAACCTAGTGGGATTTGTGGCACTATCTAATTTTTCTTGCTATCCCTGTAGACTGAAATGATATCCCAAATTCTTATCCCAGAAAATGGAAGGCTCTCAATACCTAAATACACTCTGGGTGCCTCAAGCTCGCCTCTGCTTAGGACTGATTTGTTAAAATAATGGCTTCTAAGTTAGGAATGGCTCATTCTAATTGTTTCTATCTGAAATTGTCAGAACAGTTAAAAAATCCCACCACCACCTTACAGATGAATTTTTTGTATGTTCAAAAAGAAAGTGCAAGAAATGGAGCAGTCACAAGCTCTTCCTACATCTACCTTTAAATCTGTCGAGGAAAATATCTTTAGGGGCCTAAGATAATAATATATTGAAACTATAAGGCTCATACTTCAGAATGTAAATTACTCACCAAACACTGAGGAATTAATCTGTCTGGAATGATATTCTGCAAATGTGCATTAAAGGGACTTTATTGTTTTATGCTTTTCATGGTAGCATTTTCTTAAGCCCTTATTTTTATACATTATATTTTAAATGAGCCAGATACAGCTTTTCCCAAAGCTACAGAGATTCAGAGACTGCAGAGTGTGGGCTTGAAATTCAGTGCAGGTCAACAGAATCCTATTGGCAATTTTTGTACCGCTTCTTAGTGCATTTGATTTATATGTTAAACCACATTTTTGCTTCAGTAAAGCAGGAAAAGTGCCACTAGAGGGTGGTATTATTACAGAAAGAAAAAAGTAATTAGTAATTCCAGAATAAAATCATTCATACTCTCCTCATACACATTTATAAACATGCGATAGATTTTGCTGCTCTAGTCAGATTTGTTTGAGTCTTCCTGGCTTTTTTCCCCATAGAGTGATTTGTAGTTCTGCTTTAGCTATAAACAGCAATAGCAGGTATCTAATTTCATACCTTAATGTATATATGAATACTAAAATGCTTTTGTTTCATCTTCTCTGCAAGAAACTTTTTTATTGATTGCCAAAAAAATCTGTAAAAGACCTTTCATGATTTTTTTTTTTGAAAATTAGCCATTCACTTAAACTTGCATTCCAGTTCAGAAAAGGTGGAATGGGTTTTTTCTTTCTTTTTTTTTTCTTAAACAGTGAGAGAATGAAAAAAAACACTGTTTACCAAGGCTGTGCAGTATAACCTGTTAAAGGCCTCATAGGGAGCATCAGGCTAGGGTTTAAGCCTAATGCAAAGTAATAGGATTTTGATAGTCTTCTGTGGGAAGAGCTACTGTGGTATATAAGTATAAATATATATAGCGTAACAGTATGTGTATGTGTGCACGTGTGTGTGGAGTGTGGTATAATCATATGTGTGTGTATGGTATCACCACATACACCTGATAAATGGTTGTACTGTACCAGCCATAGTATGGCCAGAGCACTGGGCAGTGGAGGCTGAGGGGCAGGGAGGGGGCACTGCAGGGGCTGGGTGGCTCAGGCCCTGGAGTCAGTGTCCTTGTGCTACTTTGGGTTGTTGTAGAATCACAGAATGGTTTGGGATTTGGGGTTGGGAGGGACATTAAAGATCATTTAGTTCCAGCCCCCTTGCATGGGCAGACACCTTTCACAAGCCCCACAAGATGCTGCTGGGTTTGTGCTTGGGCACGAGGGCTGTGGCAGGTGCCTGTGCCACCCCACTGCTGCCCTTGGCATGGAGGGTGGAGCCGTGGAGGAGTTTTGCCAATGCTACAGCCTGCACCAGTCCCAAAGAGAACCTGCAGGAGGCAGAGGAGGGGGGAAAGGAACACAAGGGTCAAAGGAGAAGCCAGCAGGACGTTCTCTTTTCCCATCTGTCCTCCAAGAAGAGATCAACCCAATTTCCTGGCGCTTTCAGCATGATTGATACACCTGCACCTGGGGGTGCGGGCTTCCTGTGCCCGGGAGTCAGGTGGGCACGGTGTTCTCAGACAGCGACAAACCCCTCCCAACCTGTTGCAACCTTTTGTGATGACAGCCAAGCTTGTGCTTCACCCTCTGTCCCCAGTCTGGGTCAAACCCCAGTAGTGATGGTATTTATTTTTCCCTCTTTGATGTTGGAAGGTAACTGCATGTAAGACATTACCTAGCCACAGCCTTTGGGGCTTTGATGTGACCTGAGGAGCATCAGTGTGCATTTCCCTGCTGCTGTTTTACATCACTGCACACGACTGTGCTGCTGGGGGCAGCGTTGCAGCCTGAGCTGGAGTATTGAAACGATGTTGGCATGGGGTTTGGTGGTGCACAGTAAATTCATTCCAGCACCATGACAATGCTGAAATCCTGGCTCTTCAGGGGACAGGACGGTGCCTTTGAACTGATTCTGCGACTGCGTGCATAGGATGCAAACACAGCACGCAAAGCCACCCTGTGGTGCCCTGGATTAATAGAACAGATTTCCAATGAATCAGTGGGAAGATGAAATTTTCTACTTGCATTTAATCTTAGCCTGATAAATCACTCAGTAGGGCGGGGGGGGGGAACCCCACAAATCCCACAGTAAAATGCATACAATTAGTGCTTCGATGATGAGACGAACTTGGGTTTGGAGAGCTGACCATGCTGGGGAGCTTGGCTGACAGTGTGGGGCTGGGGGAACATGGAAGGAGATTGGATTACACTGCAAAAAGACAGCTTGGGGTGGGAGCAGCAGCAGGGCAGAGCTAAGTGCCCTGGTGGCTCCTCCTCGTTCACACGCTGGCCATTGAGTGTATGGTTAAAAACTAATAATGTTCAGCCAGTTACTATAGCAATGGTGTGGCACGAGTTGTCATGGAGATGGAGCAGAATTTTTCCTCATGTTCCTTCAGGGGGGTGATGGATGCCATTCTGGGAGGCTCTGAACCATTTGCCTCATATGTACAGAAACACTTGCACCTGCTGCAGTCAGTGAACATGCCCTTCCAGTGCCATTACCTGGTTTTCCATGTCCTGATGCTAAATTTTTCTTTCACATTTATGAAGTTAAGAACACTCTCATAAACCACAAATTGCTAAGTCAAACCTAATTATGTGCACTATTATTATACAACGTGTGTTAATAAAACATAGTTCTGGCACTGGAGCTGTTCCCAAACACTTTGTGTGTGCTCTTTACCTCTGTATCTGCCAACGACACAACTCAATGGGGAATTAGGTGCCCATTTGAAAAAAGTAATTTTAAGCTGCTTTGCTCCAAATACTCCCATTTAAAACAGAAAAAAAAAGTATGTTCTGCATTGGAAATGCATTTTTTTGCAGGCAGTTTTATTTGAATTGCCTTTGTTTTCCCTTCCTCCTTGGACTTTAAGAACAATACATGGTCTTTTTCCCTTACTCATGAGCTAGACATGAATTCCTCCTTGTCAGGGACTTTTTCTTATGGGTGATCAACAGGACCAGTGCAATGTGTGTAAATTATATTGCTGTCAATGGTTCTTTCTTTAGGAGACTGGGTGTAATGCCTAATTTACCCCTGTAGGAACCAGGAGCATACTTATCAGCTATGTTTCTGCAGTTGTGCAAGAAAGCAACCCCCTAGACTGCAGAGCACATCCAGCAATTTGGTTTTGTAAGGGTAAAAATGCATTCAACTTGACTCAGTGATGGCTATTTTAAAAGAACATAATATTCTGTTCATCAGCTACTTTTAAAAATCCCTACATCCTTCACCACATAAGTTTCTGTGCTAAACCATACACTTCAATATGAAGTCTGATAAATGGCAGTAGGGGTGTTTCACATCAGGTCTTATATGTTGCTTTCATAAACAGTGATTTACAGGCACCAGGAGGTCCAGGGAAAGGAAAATCTGAATTTGGGGTGTACAACCTAACAGCACCAATATTTGATAAATGTTTCCAATTTCATTTTGTCCTGTGCTTTTTTTGCAGGTAAGTTTTGGGTGTGCCAGCAGAACTGTATTAACTGCCAGGGAGCATAGGAACAATATTGGCTTGGAAGCATCTTGGGAGTTGGACCTGTGTAGTGCTGGGTAGGAATCTAGGCTATGCTGGAGGCTGTGTCACTTTGGATTTAGGAAAGTAACCAGAGATATGTTTTAAGTCCTCTTTTCTTTAAAAAAACTCTGATTACTGTGTGCTTCAGCATTCTACTGACATGAGGAGAACTCTGGTTACATGTTCTGGAGTACTTGTTCTAGTTCCTCTAAGCAAAGTCCAGCTCTTACAGCACCACTGTTGACATCTACAGAAGCCAAGATTTGGGGTTTTTTCTTCTTCTTTTTCTTTTCCCCTTGTTTGGAGCTTTATAATTACTCCAGTAAATGATTTCAAACTCCTTAACCCAAAGAACTAAGTTTTCAGAAATTCACTGAGCTGTGTGGTTTC
>WEIU01014771.1:33376-108365 GCA_013389925.1 Aegithalos caudatus
GAAAATGTGGCATCTGGTCAAGGTAAACTCTGAGATACAGGTTACTGAGCTAGCACTGCATGCTGATTCTGGTTTTCCAAAATATCCTGGATATATCCTTAGATATATATCTATATCTATATCTATCTATCTATCTATCTATCTATCTATCTATCTATAGATATATAGATATATAGATATATAGATATATAGATATATAGATATATAGATATATAGATATAGTCCCTTTCAGTGATTAGGTACAGAGCTACAGCTCAAACCTGGTGGAGAGCTCTTTGACTTCTTAAGCTCCTCAGAGCCATTCGTTTTACAAGGAGCTGTGTAAAATATTGGGAAAATGTTGTTCCATCTCATTAAAGATCTGGCAAGCGTGCTCTGTTGTATCATCTCATTGTACCATTTGTTTGCTTTTCATACAAAATATTTCAAGCTTTTGCTTGCTTGAATCTTTCAAGTGCTGGACTTAAAATCCAGCGTCTCCTTGGGTTGTCCCATTGACACTAAAAAATAATAACAGAGTGGGGGGTTTGTGGAGTGCATCTTATTCTTCTGATGTTGCATCAGCCTTGGAAGCCTTTCAAAGCCTCTTCAGATAGTCCCTGCTCTCTGCTAGGATCTGCTCTGTTTACTTTTGTTTGGGTTAATGCAAGTCTGTGGTCATGGGGAAATTATTAATAAATGAAGTATGAAAGACTTCAGAGGATCTTTATTTGGATATCTAGTCAGGCATAAACTGTGATGTCAGTGCAGCTGTGTCCCAGATTGGGTGATGCCAGGGCATAAAGATTTGTAATCTGGGCTATTGTTCTGCAGGTATAATATTGTATATGAATTTTGGCAAGTGACCTCAAGAAACCTCATACCAAGGTGATTTCTTTCCTACCTTATCAGTCTTTCTGATGATAAAAGAAAACTGGCTTTTGAAATCATAAGTGACTCTTGCATTATGCTGGTAATCTGATAAGAATATTTATGCCCAGACTTGTTGAGTACTCCCACCCCTCTTCCCCCTAAGTAAAAGACATAGTTTCTGTCACTGTGTTTTGAGAGGTGGATTTAACTGTGTTCAGCTGCTGAAAAGCTTTGAAGCTCGGTGAGACGAAGGATACTGTTGGAAGTCGCATGACTAACTCCTTACAGCAGAGACTGCTCACAAGATTAGAGGATGTGCAAGTCCACTAATGAGTAAATTTGGGTTTTATGAGCTCTGAGGAAACTCTTCAGTGATGTTAAACTAACTCTACTAGATACTGTTAAAACCCTTGTCTTTTGGGAAAGTGTTTATTTTCATGGACAGTGTTGGTTCAGAAATTGTTCTTGTGCTAGAAGGAATATTGCTGCAAATATTTTAATAGGAAGTTCTGATGAGGAAATGTTTGTCCTAGAGATTTTTCGAAGATGTTCAACAAACTATTGCAGTTAGTAAGTTAGAAGAGGCAATTTTAAACAGAAGTGAAACTCCTCTGATATGTATATCAACTTCTACTTTACATGGCAAGGAGTGTTAATGAGATGTTGCAGCATTCTACAAGGAGCTACTGAAAGAAATTGGCCCAGTGTGGCCCACCCTTTTTCCTTCTGTGAACAAAGTCAAGCAAGAGGTGACAGGCTCTCAATGCTCTGCCATGAATGGACTGCAGAACATGGCTTGTTAAAATGCAAAGTCCAGGAGGGAGAAGTTGGTATCCATGTGAAGGAAACAGGGATCCCCATGAATGGATTTTGATGGTGGAAAAGACATGCACTGCATCAAAGATGATTTCAACATGGGATATTGTCCCCTTTAGTCTTCCTAAATATGAAAATACATGTATATTCATAAAACATAAAACTGGTTGGTGGGTCTGATGGCTTAGGGAAGATATTAAGAAAATTTGCAAAAGCCTTGGGAGTGGGAAACACCCGTCCTTCAGATTTGGGGTAGGGGTGTGAAACCTGTTTGTATGTGTGTGTTCATATGTGTGTGTAATGGAGACTGGGAGCAGAAACCAAGAGATACTAATTTTGTCCTTGCAGAGATCCAGAAGTAGTTGGTTGCACTATAAATGTGAGAAATGAAAAAATACATTGTAGCAGTTTAATCAAGTGGCTTCTAAAAAAAATGTGGCTATTATTTCTCTATAAACCACTCTAAGTTCTCACCAAGGGACACTTGATGTTATCAGATACATACAAAAGGAAGAAGTATCGAAACAGTAATGTTTCTGAGAAGTCAGTGGCTTCAGGACATTTGCAAACCATAAATGATTAACAGATGGAGTTTCAAAGGCAGTGAATTTCCATCCCTTCCTGTGGTGTTCACAACTGAAGGAAACACATAGGAAGGATCTTTAGGTAGGTAGGAGATGAGACTCGTGAGTATGGGGAAAGACTTGCCACTTTTAAGAGTGTTAGGAAAACCTCAAATTATATGACTTATAAATATACCTGAACTCCTCCTTGGGGTCCTGCTGAGCTATGGGCAGCTGGGGCTGCTGGAAGGAGGAAGAGCAGTAGGGTTTCAGTGTCCTCAGATTGCTGAGCTGAACTCTTTAAATAAAACACAAGGCTGCTAAATTTTTCATCTGTCTCTCTCAAATAGAAGTTCTTAGTCTGACAGCTTCTCCTTTGCATCCTTAAGTATTACTATTTTAATAGCAATATTTGGTCCCCAGCGCCCTGACTTGTACTTGGGTTTTCTCTGTGTGCCCTTGAGGCTTTCTCTGATGAGGGAGCTGAGACATCCCAAAGCTGTTAGCCAGGACTGACCTGTGATTTTCCAGTAAGTCATCGTGCCATCAGGAAATGCCACTTTGTGAAGCTCAGGATATTTCCTGAAGACATACTTCACAGCAGTGTTTCATTCTAGAAAGAGCAAAACAAACAAAAAAGCATTTTTCTTATGTTAAAGCAGAGTTGTTTTATATAAGATTTTACAATGAAATGCATTTTTTCCTATAAGCATGAAAAATGCAGCAAAGCATTCAATAAAATATTTCTTTAGGAACAAGTTACAGAGGTTCTTTTGTCCATTTTTATTATGGAAAATATATTTAAGCTTGCAGAATTTGCTGTGAAAGGGGAAATCCTATTAAAGCCAGCTTTGTTTACTCTCTCTGAGCTGCTTTGCTTTGGTTTGTCTTGTATTAATGAGGTGTTCATCTGTGCAAAAAAATAACGTTTTTCTCAGTTTGTGGTTGACTTTTTGATTGCTTAAACTTATTTGCTGTATGATATCTTTATAGTCCAAGGTTTTGTAATTTGTAACTTAGGTATACAATACTTCACAAAGATGCAATGTAGAGTTGATATCCTATATATAGAATGAGAGATGCAGTTGAATTTAACTCTTGAATCTCTTAAAGGATGGCAGGACTTTCTGGTTTGGTGTTTGAATCAGGAAGGGAGCATGTCGCTTGTAAAATAGTCAGATTTAAACAGAAGTTACTCAAGGCCTTTTGGAGGATTTTTCCCTTAAAAAGTTCAGAGTGTATATTTTGTAGTACAAGCCAATAATAAGTCTTATCTTCCTGTATAGGTTAACTTGCTGGGGACTGGGATTTTGCTTGAGGCCAAATGCCAGTGCTTCCACCATGAAATGTGCATTCAGCTCCCCTTAAAAGGTAAACCCCGTGGAAAACCCACACAAATTATGAGAAACCGTTACGAACTCTTATGAACTGAACCATGAATTTTTAATATTCAGTTACCCTGAGGTATGAGCTAGAGCTTAAAATAAATTGTTTTATATTTCATACTCTGAGTAATGCATGCAACAGTACATGAAGGGAAATGAAGTTTCGAAAGGACTCTCTGCTTTGGGTTAAACAGGACAGTTTTACAATCTTTCTGGAGACAGAATTGTGCCAGATCTGTGTGTGGGCAAAAAATCTGCTGGTGCCTTTCATTGCCTGTCCGTGTCTGGTGTCTCACCTCCTGCATGATCCAGGCTCTTTGCACAGCTTCAGTGGCCAGCTCAGTGTGGGCTGCCACTCCTGCCTGCAACAACGTGGCAGAGGACACAAAATCACTTGTGGTGGATAGGAAGCTTGACAGGCATTCAAGTGTCACTTTTCACCTGAATTACAGTGACCTTTTTTTCCCTCCCCAGTCTTCTAAGTGTTGAAACATCAGCAACTTCCCCCAGGCCCTGCTGCTTCCTTTCCCTGCACACTCTGTCCTGGCAGCAAGGATACCTAGCAGCAAAATATCTCCCGGCACTGGGTACACAAGATAAAGTTGGAGACAGCTCATAGCCTCTTTGGCTGAATCTTTTGTCCCTTATTTTTGCCACTCTAGTGCAGAATCATCTTCTGCCCAGTTGAAGAGCATCCCATTCTCGGGTCCTTCCCCTGTCAAACTCTGTCCCCAGTGGAGTGGGAAACCAGAGGTGCTGGGCAGCATTTCCCGGAGACAGGAATGAATTACAGAAGCCCTGGAGAGAAGACAGCAGTCCCACTTCAGTGCTATCTCAACAGAAGTTATAAACAAACCTGATTATCCCTCACTCTTTCTCAGACTACTGCAAGCAACTCTGGAAAATATTCCTGCACATAAGCATAACTCAAAGCTATTTGTATTTCCTTTCGCTGAATTACAGCACCTAATTCTACAAGCATTTCTGCCACATGCAAATGGGTTTTTTCCCCCTGCTTGATGTGTTTTATTTGATACTGGAATTCTTCCTTTAGTCAGATGAGACATGATTGTTGCCAGTGCTTTGAAAAGTGGATGCAGTGGGGAAACTGAGCCACTGCAGGCACTGGAGATGTTTGTGTTTGCTTTAGCAAAGAGGGCAAAGAGCCTTGGGGGTGATGTGTGACACTCAGTAGCCTTGTAGGGATGGCATAGGTGACATATTTACCTCCAGTCCTTCTCCAAGGGAGCAGGTGTGGACTGTCTCCTACTGCATTTGAGTGCTGTGCTTTGACCATGACACATGGGATCAGAGTGTATAGAGGAGTTGTACAGATGTGAATGCTCTCACACCTAGGTTAGCAGAGGGGGAAATGTCCCTCTGATATTGTGGTGACCAGGGCTGAGCCCTGGAGGTTGCAGTGCAGGGACCAGGGTAGTGCTGCCACCCTGCAAGGGCACCCTCAAACAGGGCTCCTTCTGCAGCTGATATCTGGGGCAGAGGCTGCTGAATTTGTAAGGCCTGAGCAAAACTCTTTGTTTTTTTTCACCAAGAAAAGGAAACATTGGGAAAAGTTAAATTATCTTCAGGAACTGCCTTCCCATAGATTTTATTAACTAAGAATGAAAAGCACATTAGGCATAACTGAATTATTCTATGACTAGTGTTACTAATAGATCTCTAAAGAAATTGAGTTTTCTTTGAGGTAATAATAATTCTACCCGGTACTGGAGATGGAACTGTAGTGCACACAGAAATCATGTTGAAGTGCTGGAGCCTGCTGCTGTGCCTATAAAGCAGGAAAAAATTAAAACAGAGAAATGGAAAACATACAAACTGTTTATATGATGGCATATAAACAGAATATCAAGTTATTTCTATAGAGGCCAAACCAGAGACACAATATTACAACATAGGTACAGAAGAAACACAAGTTTTTACATAAAAGCTTTTAAATCAGCTGCTGCTTCACTGAACATGCACATTTTCAAGTGCACAACTCATGGATGTACATGGATACAAATGGCATTTAGGCTTACAGTACATAAGAAATACTAGTTCCGAACTTCCAGCGTTTGACAAAGTTAAATTTTAATACTTTAATAGAGAAATAAAACATGAAACAAGGCAATGTACCTGGTCCAATGCTTTCAAGAAATGATATATGCATGCATTTATATTTATTTGCTTTTAATTTGTAATTTTGGGAGGGGTACAGAGGAGAGTTCCGAATTACTACATGATTCAGCAGCCCCAGATTAGCCAAATTTCAATCTCTGATTGTAACACTGTATGTAGACTGATTTTGTTCAGTATAACTTTGACTTAATCATAAAATAACTCTTGTGATGTGTATGACAAATTTAAAAATGGTCTTCACACAAGGTCTGAAATTAATTTTTGACATATTCTTTTAGTAGCTTGCAGGAAAAAAAAATTAAATAGCTGAGAAAACTGTCCAGGTGAAATTCAGCCTAAACCTGTGAGTGTTGATGGATAATCCTGTTTTATAAACCTTGATGTTCTTTGCTGGGGGTGCTGGGGTGCTACTGTAATGTCTGTCTCAGAAAAGATTGTAGGCAGGTAAAAACCCAATTAAATATGTGTTGCAGTGAGTTGTTTTAAGATACTCAGCAGTTGTAGGTTGAAGTAATGAAGGATTTTAGGCATTTTCCACCTATAACACATTTAAATTCTCTATTCATGACTCTGGTACCAACACCCATGTTAATGACATTTCTTTGCAATCAAAAACTCACTGCCAGAAGCCTGATCATTTAAATGAGTGTCTCATTCACCTCCAGAGGAGTGCTGGGCTCAGTGATTTGTCTCTCCCAGAGCGTAATTCATTCATATAAATGTAAATCACTATTTTATGTTGTTTGGTCAGGGTTTATAGATGTCAGTGTACACTACTAAAAAGGCACATGGCAGATATTAAGGGAGGAATCGATGTGCTTCACAGAGATGAGATCAGGCAGGGGTTTTGGTTCTGGTTTATCCATGGTGCTGCACTCAGTGCAGCTATTATTGATTTTGATCCCACAAGTGTTCAACCTCCTTTGTAGAGTGCAACTTGTCTATATTTTACAGCTGAATTTTTTTTTTTTTTGCCTTGTACTTCATGTTCATATTCCATTAGTATTCTACTTGAAAAAAAAAAAATCAATGCAGTTCGTTAATTAAAAAAAGGGAACCTCAACCTCCAACCCTGAATCACTAAGCTGCTCTCATGTGTCTGTGGTGACCAGTGTGGCCTGACCCTGCTGGTAGATGGCAGTGACACAGCTGGGCATCATAGAATCATAGAATTGTTTAGGTTGGAAAAGACCTTTCAGGTCATCAAGTTCAATCCAGCACTGCCATGTTAACTCCCAAACCATGTCTCCAAGTGCCACATGTATATGGCTTTTAAGTACCTCCAGGGATGGTGACTCAGTCACTTCCCTGGGCAGCCTTTTCCTGTGCTTGACAAACTTTTCACTGGAGAAATTTTTCCTAACATCCAATTTAAACCTCCTGTGATTCAACTTGAGGCCATTTCCTCTTGGCTTATCACTTGTTACTCGGGAGAACAGACAGACACAGGGCACACTACTTGTGCAGCCATGGGGCAGGGGCTCAGCTGACTGCAGAGTTACAGACTGCATTTTTAATTTGCATATATGCATTGAGAAATGTAAGAGAAAACTTGCTGACCTGTCCAATTCTGCCAGACCCAGATCATGCCATTCAACGCTATTTAATCCCTCAGTCAGCATCAAATTGTGCATGTCTCTTTCCAGCCCTTGGGCCTGCCAGCTCTGACTGTACCTGCTCTGTAAGAAGGTGAGGGAATACAGAGTTCTTCTCTCCCTTGATTCACCCTAGTGCCACTGCACAAGTTTTGCTCTCTCATCTGGTGGGGACAGTGCATCAGGCGGGCTGCTCCAAGGCCTGCCATCTTCTGTTTTCCTTTCCACTGGTTTTAGCCTTGCTGATCAGTGGGATGGCTGGAACCAAACACTGTGCTAGGGCCACAGCCCTGCTGGGGCCAGGAAAAGGCTGAGGGGTGGCAGCACCTGGGGCTGAGGCCGAGGCCGCTGCAGTCCAGGTGAGCTGCAGCACTGCAGTGGAGAGTGAGTGACACTGCCAAGCCATAAGAGCTTCCTGGCAGGAAACACTTGCTCCGGCTGGGTCTGCTGGAGCTGGAGTACTGGCAGAGACTGGTGCTACCAGCTGTGTGATCTGCAAATGCCCTTGTGGAAAATGCAGAGACAGGGAGCAGCTGCAGTTACAGTGGTATGTCTGAATGAGCGGTTGGTTTGTTTGTTTCTTAAACAATAATGGAGCTGGTTCAGCTAAATGGGCTTTAGGATGCTAAACTGTTGATCTCTTTAGGCTTCGATATATTATAGTAGTATTTTTCCCTCAAGATGCAAGTTCATGGAAAAAGCAATATTCCTACATACAAGAATGGTACCTTAATCTTGTACCATCTCTAATGAATACTTTTCCTGTTTCAGTTGCTCCCCATGTATGAGTTCCATCCAGACTAACATCAAGGCTTGTTCCACAGGGTAGCAATGACTGAACAGAACAACTGTGGATCCTTCTGGTCAGGGTAAATCCATGTGAGCCACAGAATAAGAAACAAACTGTGTATCTCTGCCAAGGAGAACTTAAAACCTGGGTGGATCCTCTGTGGTTTCCTTATGCTGTCTGAGGGGGTGTCCATGCAGGCTGGGGCAGTGCCACATCCTGGAGCTGCAGGTGGCTTGAAACAATGATTTGCAGCAGTGGCCTGAGAGCTAAACACTCTGCTGCCACTGCTACTATTACTCTGTTCAGCCAATACACTTTTCTCAGCAAAACATCTCATCACCCTTTTGCTTTTTGAGCACCAGTAGAGTCAGTAGTTCCTCCACCACCTGCCAAAAGTTTTGGCTGTCTCTGTGAGAGCTGGGCTTCTTTCCACTACAAAAACTGGAAGGAAGTTAGGAAGTCAGTACTGTGCAACACTGAAACTTTGTATTATGAAACAGGAGGAGACTCCTCTTCTTGTGTTTTCTTATTTATTTTAAAACAGAATAAAAGCCACTACATAAGCCCCTCCCCTCACCAGTGAATGATATGACTGTGGAAATTGGGTTATACATCCTCTGAGCTGTTCAGGACATTGAATGAGGAATGACCTTTGCTGTCCCCTCCTGCGTGCCTTAGTCAGCTTTTGTGCAGTGGAGGACTAGAAGAAATGCCCGAAGTAGGTCGCTGGACCCTGCGGTGCAAAGGCTCTGCCGCGGGCTGATGGATGAGCAGCCACACTACGGCAGCTTTCTCAGGGAGAGCAGTGACAGCCCTGCTCTGAGCCAGGCTGGCTCTGTGCCCCCGCCCCACACCACCCCACGCTGCCCAACAGAATCACAGCATGGCTTGGGTTGGAAGGCACCTTAAAGATCACCCAGCTCCGACCCCCTGCCACAGGCAGGCACACCTTCCACCTTAAGACCTGATTGCTTGAAGTTCCATCCAGCCTGGCCTGGAGCACTTCCAGGAATGGGGCATTTGTCTTCTTCAGGCACATGGTGGTCCTCAACGACAACCAGGGATGACTGGTTTGGGGTATTTTTAGCAAGGATTGGGAATGCATTTCCAAGTAGCTCTTCTCTCCCTAAACTTCTAAGTTGGACAGCATGGCAAGCCTATTTGGGCAGCTGTAGTTCGAGCCCAGGAATTGTCCTTGGTAACATCTGATCCATGTATAGCACAACATCTCTCTGCAGCTATCAGCCTGACAAGCAGCGACCCCCTGGCTCCTGGAGCCAGCTGGGAGGTTGTGTATTGCCACCATTTCTCAGACATAAGGTGATTGAAAATAACCCTTAACTGTTGCACTCCCCCCACCCCTCCCAACCTGACAGCATTTCTTCTTTTGTTCCAAGAAACATCCCCATTTTAAGAAATGCCACATTAAAAAGAATTTTCACTGTTTTTAAAATATGTAAACTGAGGTATTTTCTTCTCCCCATTTTTCCTGTGGGGAGCAGGAGGTGGGGTGGCAGGATATTTGGCCAAGTGGGTGGCAGGGGGGTTTCCTCAGACATTGTGAGCACAATTGACTATTCTTGATGGGTGCTCAGACAGAACAATGTGAGGTTGGTGGCTCTTTGTGAAGGGTCTTCAGATACAGAGGGACTTCTAAGCTAGGCAAGGAACTTTCCAGGAACAAGTGCTTCTTCAGGCCAAGAGGATGATAGCTCTTGATGCAGTGTGGGGTGTGGGTAGCTGGGGGATGGTTGTGTGCTGGATGCTCCTGTATGTGGGAAGTAGATCATCAATTGGTGGTGGTTTCCCCAGCAAAACTACACACACAGACAGAACTATCTTCTTTATTATAAAGATACACTATGAGGAACAAACTTGAATGTATACTGAAGCTTGTAATGGTACATGCCAAAAATGTACAGTACTATACATAAAAGTGCATTGTCACAACAGATTAACAGTACATTTCTCTTCCAGAACTGTGGATTTTCCACGTTTTTATTTCATCTTCAAGAGTGGAAGGAATGCAATGGGAATGCAGCCATACACAAACAGGAAAGGGTGCAATGGAAATGCAACAGTACAAGAGCAAAGCTAAAGCTCCTCTAAAATTTAAAGGCACTTTCACATGTACATACTACAGATGTACATTGACACAAGTAGGTAACAGTCAACAAGCAGGAAGCTACCAGTACTGCAATTCATCAAACTTGACAGTAAAGGACAATACTGATTGGATTAGGTGTGCAGGAGTTACCCTTTAGTATGCCTGTAGATGTAGCAGTCTTTCCTGTTACATATCCACTTACTATGCTTTAAAGTATCTATAATAACCATCAAACTACACATTAACTGTGTGAATGCACTAAGTGGATGCATTCACTAAATGCACTGTTTCTAATATTTTCTTTTGCTAAACAATTTCTAATATAAGCATTATGGAGTCCAGTACAGTTATTTAAACATACAAAATTCCCTATGCAATTTAAAGATACAGGTATCCATCTCAATTGTGCCAGGTGGGTTAATTTAAAAATGCTAGACAAAAACTGTACGTAAATGAAAGCAGAAATTCCAGTTTTGTTCCACTGAGTCTAGTAACCTGGGGAACGACTTGAAAATATCTCTGGTCCCAAAGAAGTGAGCAGACCCTACAGACCAGCACTGGTCTGCAGCTGGGGCGGGCCTGGCTTAGGTGCTGGCCCTGGCATTAGGACCAGGCAGTAGAGTTGACAAGGATGGAGGTGTGCTGACCCATGCTGCACAGCCCACTGCGGTAGATTAAGACTCTGCCTCTAACCTAGATGTGTGTGAGGTCTGTGACTGGATTGAAGTGTTTGCAAATACCAGCAATAGTTTGGGGCTCAGAGGCAATTCATGGGGTACTTCTCACACCTGGAGCTTCACATTGCATCACCTGTGTAAAGAAGGTGTAAACCAGAGCAGGAATAAATTGCTCCTAAATAACAACAGAAAATTACTCCTGTCATCTCAGCAATTGTATCTATCAAACTTTGTCACTACTCTTCTCCTCCCAAACTCAATTGTTTATGTATACTGAGTTGTACAATTTCAAGCTTTCCAAAAGTGAGATCTTACAGAATATGTGGACAGATCTTAATTACAGCCAGTCAAACTTCTGTAGGTGGACCACGAGTGATTTTTTCCCCCATTTTATTAATTGAAACTTCTTTTATGGGTTGGATGCTTGAAAATATGTTCACAGAAATAATATTATGGCTTATGTTGCAATGTGCAAAACAGCTGTAGGTTTAGCTCAAGCCTAACAAAGTTTAACAACAGAGCACTAAGCAAAGTTGACAGTTGCCACTCGCACAGACATAAGAAAGGTACTGATTTCTGTCATTAAAAAAAAGGGGAAGTGGAGGGGAGAGGGGTTATGGAAAATTTTAGTCAGCTTGAATCTAGGCAGTAGAAACTCAGCTGCCTGTCCTGTGAGTGACCCCTGCACCACTGGCAGGGGGTAGTCCCTCTTCTGAGTCTTGCTGCTGTCAGCACAACCGAGCATTTGCACTGTGCAAGGCAGTCAGCATGGCTGGGTCAGCTCGAAACTCAGACTGTTGCAGCCCAAATCACGTCCTTAATTGGACACTGAGCAGTAAAGTCAATGGGATACTTTCCTGAATTACTGTGTAGTTGATCCCTTTAATAGCCCCTCATGCTCCCTAATGGACCAACAGGTTCACGCACTCCCCAGAGACTGGTTTCTGTGAACTTCGAACAAATTTAGCTCTTGTAAGAAGCTGTGGTATCAGGGAATGAAGGTCTAGCTTCATGGGAAAAGGTACACTACTACAGAGGGCAGCAAAAGGAGTTTCTAGTTACTATCCTGGAGATGTGCTTTAGCTGTGTCCTAGAATGCTGCTTTGTATCAGTGAGAGCAATGTGATCTCCAGCTCCATACAGCACTTGCCTCTAGTGAGACTGCCAACAAGAAAGCTAAAACTTGGTGCCAATTATGAGTTGTGAGGGTTTGGTGATATTTTTGTGTGTCTTAAATAAGAAATGTGGCCTGAGATGACTTAGACATTCCACACAGACACTTAATCCTCACATGCTAGATTTCAATTCTTACTAACCTGCTTGAGATTTGGTTTGGTGACCCAGAAATGAGAGGCTCCATGTCCCCTGAACCCCCTCCCGCCCCTTAGTTTTGTGCAGGATCTGTTATTATATAGCTACAGTAAGACTGTGAAGTATGGTACAACGTGGCAAGCTGTTTGTGATCTGTGTTGGTTTTATTACAAATGGTGCAGCATCAAGTTTTCAAGTAAGTCTATGTTTGTTTTTTAAAACTATGCACAATTGTCCAGTTTTTAGTTTAATCGAAACCATACAAAATACAAATGCCCATGTTAACGTAGCTACTTTCAGACAATACATTCAAAAACACTGAAAAACAAAGCCTCTCCAGTTACAAACATGAACAAATGATGTTACGGAGCCCTGACTTCTATTGTTAATCCATCCCTTTCCCCGGCACACCCCAGCTGGGCACTGTGGGTGGCTGAGCTGCCTACATTGTGCAAGATTTGTCAGCTGGACCCTGGGAAGGAGGAGAAGGCCCTATGCTAGGATTTGTTTTTGGAAGAACAATAGGTTTTGGCCTAAGAGCAGGAGGTTTCAGCTGCACTCCCATTCTAGGGGCGACCATGGGCTTGAAAGTACTCATGGTGTCACTGGAAGAACTAGTGCTCCGGCGGATCTGAGGCTCGGAGCTCCTTAAAACAACACTGTGGAGAGGGCTGAGCGATTCTGTCGAGGTGGCAGGGGTGGGGGTGTTTTTCATTTGCTCCAAGGTGTCCAACACCACGTCAGGGGCATGTTTGGCCGAGCTCTGCCGCTCCAGCTCACGGAGCTCGTTCAGTGCTGTGTTCATCGTCTCCTCGATGTCCTGGGTCAGAGCACAAGAGAGAGCAGCATGTCATTTGTGTTGCTACTAAATGCCAGAGGAGCAAAAGAAGGTGGAAAGAGATGCATTATTTAATTCACCAACCATCTTCTAACAGCTATGATAGTGCTAAAATCAGTTTCCACCAGATTTATTTGAAGGACATTATGATTGACAACATGGCAGCTTTGGGTGGACATTACAAACATTTAACCTTCTTCATATGAGAGAATGAAAAAAAAGCATTACACCAAAATCTGCAAACTATTTATGAAGTGATTGTCAGGACGACTGATGTTTGCTTAGCAGTGTTTTAGTGGTGAAGATTTCTGTTATCTCTTGGGTACTGACAACTGTAAAGATTTTAGTCCATTTGCTCACTCTTAGCTAACTGCTCTGCTTGTCTAAAGCCTCAGGTGTTCAGGGTCTGTATTCCCTCACGTGGATTACAAAACCTAGTTTTCTATGGAAATAAAGTTTGCATGCCTATCAGCTCTTCTCTCCTCTTGTTTCACTGAGTTAAACAGAAAAGCCTGTAACATATTGGTCGGTATGCACACCTAAAAAAAATTACTTTCTTCATGAGGATTTCAGGCCTGAAGGCTAAAAGAATGCACCAAGATACTAGTTTACTCCTCTTCAGTGGTATTGAGATACAATTAAGCTTAAAATATCATGTTCCCTGCCTGCTCACACTGACTTTCACATAGTTTAATCAAAGTTTGGGTTCTCTTACTGCCCAGTGATCACCAGTCTAGGCATAACAAAAAGATATCTCAAGCCAAACAGTGCTGTTCCAGGAAAGTAAATGAGTATCTTAGAATAAAACAGTAAAAACACTTGCACTTCCTAACCTTAATACATGGGTTCTGACCTAAGCATGCTAGTCCCCTCTATTCCTCGCTGGAAGCGAAGTTTGAAAGCAAGCGTTATTAGTACATTAAATTTTAAAACATGAATGCCAGTGTTATTATTGTAAAATGTGTTTGCAATCACAGAGCACCCTCAGGGTGCTCCTAGTAATCACGTTATCCTACCTAGACAAAATGCGAGTTCTGAAGACAGAGATATCTATTTACTCAAGAGCTGTTACCGGCTCAGTACAACAGACCTATTTGATGATCAGTGCTCCCTCCCTATTCCATTCTCTTCACCTCTTCACTGCCAGGAATGAGACTGGTGACCATTCACACAGGCGTAAGATGGCCCACAATTCATGCAGCTGCAACATCTTGCACATCAGGTTCTACTACACACATCAAATCAACGCATAGTACGAACTGTATGAAAACTATAAAATCCACAAGACCATGGACTGTAAATCTGCTTTGAATGGCAATGGTCACTATTAGCCAGTCAGAGCACTTTTCTGTTTACCACAATATTGAGACATAACTGAACACTAATTACACGCAAGTCAGAATAGGCCAGCCTTCAACAGAGCACGGTGATCTATGTAGCTGTTATAATACTGTCCTAGTGTTCTGTATGGCAGAGGCAATTTCATTACAGTGTAATGGAAAATAATTTCTTTTTATTGCTTCTGCAATGTTTACTCCCCTTTGTGCTTCTTCTAGTCAGGATTGCTTAATGCATCTTCCTTCACACACACTGTTTGGAAAGCAAAGTAGGATATCCCCCTGCACACACCTTCTCACCAGTGCTCTGTGCTGTGCTATTCTACAAGATTTGCTGCTCAGAAAATCAGACAGTGCCATAAATAAAAAAGACACAAACCTGAGCTATTGACTCTGGGTCCAGTGGTTTATGGTCATTGAAACCTGTGTACTGACCAGAAGATGTAGACCTTCTAATGGGAGGGCTATCAATCTTCTTCAGCGAGTCATGCCTGCTGATGTTGGTGAGGCTGCCGTGGCCAGGCCTGCGCCGCCGTTCAGGGCTGTCGGCGTTGAGGTTGCGGTTCTGAAGG
This sequence comes from Aegithalos caudatus, assembly GCA_013389925.1. Taxonomy (NCBI): domain Eukaryota; kingdom Metazoa; phylum Chordata; class Aves; order Passeriformes; family Aegithalidae; genus Aegithalos; species Aegithalos caudatus. The sequence continues at coordinate 48,359 of WEIU01014771.1, forward strand.
AGGGCTCTGGGACTGCAGTGAGTTGCCAGGCTGGGGGAGCCCAGCTCCATGGCCGAGTTGGAGAGAGGGTGAGGTGGGTGTACGGGGCAGTGGCCGTCACTGCTTCTGCCTGGGCGTCTTAGGGGAGGTGGAGGTTCCGATCTCTTTCTTTGCCTGCACCAGCGGAGAAGTGGTGGTAGAACAAGTTGTAGTGACCCAGCATAAGCATGTGGAGGAGCAATTACTGTGTTAGCTGAGCTGTGAGCAGGACTACAGAAAACACGTTATGCTGAAGCTTACCTTCCTAAATACACATCTGAGTGACGGTCAGTAGGAGAGTTCATATCCTTTGATGATGACTTGTCCTCAGTTATGGGTCCGCTGCTCGCCTCACTGTCTGCTTTTTGGCTCAGTGTATCTGAGAAAGTATCATCCCTGAACAGAGCACAGGTGAGATGAGAAGTGAGTGAGTGAAGTATGACAGAGCATCTTGGCACTCTGAGATTTTAATCCCCTTAAGAAAAGCAAGCACACAAAAAAATGCACTGCAGCCTTTGCACATCCTCCAAAATTGTTTATAATCCTTCTGTTTACTGAGCTCTTTACACTTTGAGTGTATGTAACCTTTCTGTAAAGAACTTTGTCATCCTTGGCAAAGCACACGCCTAATACTGCAAAACAAGAGGTTCAGGGCTGCCTTTCCCCAGCTCTTGCTATTCTGAAGTCAAAAGTCAGCAAGGTGCAGCAGTATCTGTCTCTGAATGCACTGGGAATCTATCCATAGAAACAGCTTAGCCTAGAAGTAATTTTTGATGGAGCTTTCAATTCAGGGCAGTAAAGACAGGTATCCCGCATGGAAGGCAAATGTTAAATATATCTGACCCCTCAAACCACCGACCCATTTGGAAAACACTGCTAAGCACTTTAGACTTTACACCCTGTCAAGAACCCAGTCACACCAGACACTGCTTACATATCCTGCACCACTATGTACTGGTGAGGGACAAGGCCATCAATTCCATTGTGCCTTCCTTCCCACCAGTCTTCAGATGCTCGGTGATAGAGCAGAAGGGAAGCTCCTTTCTTGAAAGAGAGTTCTCGTGCAGATCTTCCAACATAGTCAAACTTGGCAATAGCTTCTATGGGCTCGCATTCTGGGTGGGAAGAACAACAAGTATCAGACTCCGTATCACTCAGTTTGGTTTCATAAACCCCATTTTTTGCATTTTCTCAGTGCTCATTCTGACAGAGATCAGCTGAAGGAAGGCAGACTTCAGGCAGTGGTTACAAGGTGTCCCTTACAAAGAAACATAATCAATTCCTGTCCCAGGTGTGAAACATCTGGGTTGCTTCAGGAGCGGCAGAAAGCAGCATACTCAAGTATGAGTATACTCAAGTTACAACTGCCTCTGAGAGAGAGGCCTCTGCCTCCTGCTGGAAGGGCTCCTGCATGGCTGCAGAGTGGGAGGGAGGCCAGGCAATAAAGACTTCTGAAAATGAAAAGAACAAACTCAGATGAATAATCAAAGGGCCAAGGAACCAGTGTGATAAGGAAAAGTAAATAGGAGTGCTTTTACCATCTGCAGTGGCAAAGGAAGCAAGGCAAGATTAGCCTGTGCATGAGTAGGCATACCCTGCCTAACTGGGCCATGGAATTTGTGTCTTTTACGTGATGAGCATGCAGACCTACTGAAACCTAGTGTTTTACACAGCACCAAAGCCTCGTGCTTTAATCCACTTCCTTAATGCCCTTTTGATGTGAGACAAGACGGCTCCAGACCACAGGGACAGTTCCCTGTATGGCCTCAAGTTGCTTAAAACAGCTCTGCCTCTTCTAAAATCCTGAGCTGCCCTGGTTTCTGCAGGGGAAGCTGGTGTTTTCTGAAGCCAAACACTTGCTACAGCAGTCCTGGCTAATCCTCTGTCAGAATGCTGGCAAATTCAGCCCTAGGCTGGAAATGGGCTCCATCCTGTAACCTGTGGATGGAGACCTACTGATGTCAGCAAAGGGGGCCTGCAGGTATGACCAGAGCTGTGCCCAGGCATCCAGCGAACACCTGTGATTTTCACAAGCTCTTATTTTGTCTGCATAAAACCAAAAGCACCTGAGCTCTAACAGATTAAATTTTGTCATCAAAGTCTCAAAACATAAAGAAAAAACTGCAAAATACAGGTCTAAAAATCACATACTCTGATGATTCTAGTAACTCAAGAGTCCCTGAAAAGACTAATTTCTTTACATAATTAGAGCAATATTTAGATGGAAATTAACATCTGGGCTAATGACTAGCATAGCAACTTTCTGTGTGGTGCAAATTAAAATTGCTGAGATTGTAATTCCCCAAAGAACCAGACTGGTAATGAAAGCCACTGTCCCTTTATGACAACATTTTGCACAGGAATGTCTTTTTTAAATTAACTTTGTTCTACAGTGTGAAAACATAATGACAGCACCTTTATTGAGGTTATAGTTTGCAGCTCATTTTTTTAATAACTTGGCCAGCTGCAGCAGACTGTCTTGTGGTTTGCTGCTTCTGCAGTCACGTTAAGCGTTCCTGTCAATGACAAACTGCTGTGTGTTTAGAAGTTACTAACTCAGAAACTTTACAGAGATGGAATACAGTGATATGGGGAATGCACTATTACAAACACAAAAGTAATGTATGATGGCAGAAATTATTTCAATTATAAAAATACAAATAAGAACCTAGCAAAAACAGTATTCGTTCCTGAAAAGGCATCCCTACTGGATGGCTGTAGAAGAACCATATTCTCTTTTTGTTCTTTGTCCCTTTCCTCTCTGTCTCTCTTTTGCTTTGTCTCACAGCCCCTGCTCTGGACCATTGACATGGCAACAATAATGTGGGAACTAATCACTGGAGTTATTTTTTGTTTTCTTCCCTTGTCTTGCATGGGCAAAGCACAACTATCACATTCTACCCCATACTCTGCTTTGAAGTTTGCTGTAGGAGGGAAGAGCACACCAGCCAGCACCTTTGAATATCAAATGTACCGTGACTTGTGAGTCAGCACCTTTGGTTGAGTGTTGTGGGAGTTGAGAACTTACTGAAGTGTACTGTACAAAATTAAGGGCTTGTTCACCTCCACTTTTGTGGAAGCCTGTTGTAAGAAATTTAAGGGTGTGTTAGCCAATACCTTTTGAGTCTAAATATTGGGCTGGTGGCCGAAGTTATGGTGACTGTACAATAAAACTAAGAGTTCCCTGATACATGTCCAATGTCTTTGTTCAGCCTGATAAGAATTTGTAACAAACATCACAGTCCCTACGAATGTCTCACTCATCAGCATTCCCTGGTGGGTGGGGCTGAAGGGTTTCTTGGTTTTATGTTTTTAAGCAAAGAAAAGATAAAGTTGACATGGAAAGAAACATTCTGGAAAATTGGGAAACTCTAATGGTGGTGTGGTATTATGATATGCTACCTTGTTGTCATTCCTACAGTCTCTTCCTAACAGAAAATGCAGATGCCACAAAGCAACTGTAAGGCATAAAAAACAAAAAGAGGTAAAACCAAACATGCCTGTTTATCTTGCATCGTCTTTAAGAGGACAATATGAAATGGCAATATGAAATGGCAATAACGTAACGCTGACAAAAGAACACAGTTCTTCTCCTATGGTGTGCATTGCTCATGGAGTTTGTCATAAGGAAACACTGGAATCAGGTAGGATTGAAAAGAAGCAGACATTTGAATGAACACTGTTTTCAGTTTACAGCTAATTTATGGGTTATGGTACAGTCAAGAATTCAGAAATAAAACCTCCCAGGCTTTGGAGAGCCAGTCATTAATAAGCAATACTTTAAAATATATTAAAAAAATTAAGTAAATGAAACAAAAAATGTTTTACAGTAAATCATAAAACCCCAAATTTCCTGCATGTATTTTCCTTAGACAATCTCCACAGTTAACTGGTAATGCCTGTGAGTACTGGATTGATGGACAAGCCCCTACACTGATTAGCTGTGGAATTTCCTGTTTCTCTGCTGACCTCAACAGACCATACAGTATCCCACAACTGAGTATACAGGTCTGTTTATTTATGAATTAGTGGACTAAACTTGAAATAGTTCTATCTTGCTGAGTGGAATTACGCTCATCTAAGTGATGAGATGCACAATAAGAATCCTGTTTATTGTATCCATCTACCACCTGCAAGACTCACGTACCTTCCCAGAGGTCTGAATGATATTGTCCCACTGGAACCAGCTGTATGAACTGTTAATGTACCCATAATGGATGTGACTTCTGAGACATGTACCTCAGATTGCCTGGGTAACAAATACCACCTCCTCAGGGAGGAGTGCCCCATAGATTTCACACAGATTTCGTGACGAGGACAAAAAATTAGTTCAGACAGGTTTTCCTACTGTGAAAGGGGTGTTTTCATTTCTTTATACACAGAGATAACTTTCCTATAAGAAAACAGTACTGAGACTGCACTTAAGTAGTAATTCACCTTGCTACAGGTCAAGCTTTAATAGTGAAGACCAAAGTACCATGACAGTTACTCCTAGACATAAAAGCATTTTGGAAAGTTAAGCCATTTAATATCAAGGTTACTGAATGACAGACGATTATTTCCCAAAAGCTAAGGCAATGAAAGCTAAATTTGGGATCTGTAACTCAAACCCTGTGTGGTACTGAATGTCTAACAGTAAAATTGACAGCTAAGAGGGAAGTGTAATTGCAGTGCTCTGTCCACACCTGTGGGCATTCACCTAAAATAGCAAGAAGTATTTGATGACATACAGGATCTCAACAGCTGTCATCTCTACTGAATAAGGCAATGCTGTGGAAGTGAAAAATTAGGACAAACTGAAGAACTGTGGGAAAAACTTCTGCTGCTTGGAAGAGCAGAAAGGGCAGAAGAAACATAGTTTTAGTTTTGGGATTGGAGTGCCAGATGTAGACCCAACCTCCCTACAGAGGTGACGGCACTGAACTGGCCCTGGGCTGCCCTCTATGCCTCAAGGCACAAGGAGTTAAGGAAAGGAGGGGACACCATCCCCTGCACTTGTTCTAGGGGAGTTGATGTTTCTTTGCTCTGTACTTCCTCAGTTCTCCCATGTGTACCCTGTCTGTAGGGAATAAATTATGTCCTTGAGCTCCCCAGGAAGATGCTATCTCCCTCTATCTTCTTCTGCATCCCATCAGAGAATAGGGTGGTTTTGCAATTTCATAGTCCTGTCCTCAGGACAGCAGTTGTCTGACTGGGAAGGGCAAAAGCAAAGAAGTGTTGCAAGGCATTGACTAAACAGAATGTGGCAAAGTGTCAATCACAGCATGCACTACTGAAGAGCAAGAAAATGATTATGTATTGGGAACACAACAACTTACAATCTGACATGTCCCTGTAAGTTTTGTTTTCAGAAGAAACACCATCTAAAGTTTAATCCTAAGTTTATGAGGTATCTATGAAGAGTATGGTATTAATTTTATGTATGTTTTCCTAGGAGAAGTCCATCTGTCTAACTTCTTCAGGAAATGTTTACTTCCTTTGCAAACAGATCTAGTCACTCTTTACCATATGACTCCAAGAAGAATAAAAAATCTCCATCAATTTGAAGGTAAAGGAAATACACTAACAGCTCTTTCAGTAAAACATGAACAATGTCCTTTGAATCTTTACTGAAGAGACATTTTCAGGTAAAGGTTTGTCTGCAGCAAAGCTATGGATAGATTTTTTTGTGTGTCTCAGCTTAAGTACAAATGTTCTGAACTTCACAAATTAAATTCCATTTCCAGATTTAGGAAAATGGAAAAACTTGTATGTTTTCTGTATCAGGATATCTTATGCATATCTAAAAAAGCCTGAAAACACCCCAGTAAAACACAGCTCCTTTTCTTTCCTTCTTCTCTTTCCAGTGATCAGCTAAAATGCATGAGTATCAGTAAACTTAGGGGAAAATACCCTAAACAAATTATATGCTTAAAATAAAGCAGTTAGGAAATATTTATATGCTCCTTTATATGTGCTAGTCCTTTCCCCCCCCCAGTCTACTGCATTTTACCTCTGTGGATATAATTTAATTTTCAATTTTTAAAGTCTTGATTTTTTTCTGAATTAAAATGAACATTTCTAGCACTACTGACACAGATGGGTTTTTTCTAGTAGGAACAGAGAGAGCCACTTGCAGTTTAACTTTATAGCAACAGTAAGTACAATAAATCCTTTTGGTTTTGATCATAACCTTTGGATTATGTTTCAATGACCCTGTAATTCCTGTGGTGTAGGCTGTTCGGTCTTATGTATGTATACAACATTTTAGCATAAAACTAATCAGATTTTCAACGTGAATAAAACTCCATTAGCATTTACAGAATCTGCTTCTTCCATGTCCTAACAGAGAGAACCATGTAAGTACCACGTGTCCGATCAATATGGCAGCAAAGCAGCACCTCCCTTCCTCTCTCTCCACATCCAGCTGGCAGTGATGCATCCAGTTTATAATCAATGAATCAATCACATTAAACCCCTAAAATACTCCAGACTCTTCAGTGGAAGGGTTTTTTAAATCCAGCGGGTGTCAATCAGTGACTCTCATGAAATTCAATAAGCAAAACGAAAAATTCTCCTCTCTTCTCATATCTGGTGTAAATAATATTTTTAAAAGGAATTGTCCAGAGCACAAATACATGAATGTATGTGCAAAGAGAGAATGCATTTAATTAAAAGTCTGTAACCTCCATTAGAAAAATGTGCTATTACAACAGAAAGCCATATTCATGGAAAAAAAATGGTTTAGAGCTTGCAGGCTGGAAATTGAAAACCAACAGGTTTTGTGTGTGCTTCAGGCTTGTAAATCTTCAGCTTGGCAGCAGTATTTACCTAGCTTACAAATATTTTTGTGCTAACAATTATTTCTCTGTAAACACAAATGTCCGCTTCCTTTTGGCACTGAATTAATAAAAAAGGTGTGATGAGACAACTAGAATTAAACTACTGGATGATCTGGTGAACAAAAACATGTCTTGAGCAGTTAAATCTTTTAACAGAACTTTGTCCTGTTGACAGGTATTCTCTTCAGGATTTGTCTTCCCCAGTGACAGTCACAAGACAAGTAATACTACGACAGGAATGTAAAACTGGTACAGCAATGCAGCGGTGGGGTAGAGCCCATGATGATCGAGGCACAAATGATGCATCATGCGATGCCACAGTCTGCTCCTCTGGATCCTGTTGATCTTGTCTTTCCTAGGCACGGCTTTGAAGTAACTTTTTGATGGCTGCTGAAAAGCTGCACTTCTTCTCCATGTCCACTGTGCCTTTGTCTCCCAGTTTGGTCATGGGACCCTGAAGCTGGCCCCAATATATTGAACTGGTGTGTCATCTACACTTCACTTGTGCTCTAAATGAGAGACAGGCAGACTTCCTCAGCTTCCACTCTTGCTTCATACCTCCAATGGAAGAAGGAGTTCTTCTAAAGTATAGCTATACTGTCTTGGAAAAACAAGGTGCAATTATGAGTTTGTTCACACTGCTTAGAAGAGATGTGTTGTTGAAAGATGGTGGGCTTAGTTGTATTGAGCTGGTCCCATGCACAGCCTGTCCTGTAGAGCTGCTGGTGCTCCCTACTGCACAGGCATGGCTATATACCCAGGCAGAAGACCAAGATTTCTCTCCTACTCTCAGTTTTCCCCCCTCCTGTAATGTCTGCCCACCCAAACGTCCCTCCTCTTCAAACAGCTGCACTGATAGACTCTGCTTGCCCCTCCTCACCATGGCAAAAGGGAAGAGACAGACAATCTGTCACTGACAGCTTGCGTACGTGACAGAGCAGACGGGTATAGCTAGAGTGGAATTATTGTTTACTTTGCTCTGTGTGCAATGGGACCAGTGTAGCCAGGTTTCCTATACATATACCTTCCGGTTTCCCGCCCTACAGCAATTGTCCCAGCTCCTAAACAGTATCCCTTATGACATTATTTTTAAAAAAATCCTTTTCTGCTGTAGCTCTTTTCCTCCCCTTTCCTCCGCTCTGTTGTTTCCTCTTCCTTCCTCCACACATCCTTTGAAAGGGACAAGGGGAAGCTTTTGTTTCTACTGCTGCTAAGTGCACGTGTGTTGGTTGCTCTGTCTGGGCTGCCTGCTGCTCTTCTCTACATGGAGTGTTATTCTGAATCCTTTGCCTCTAATGGGCTACTAATTCTCACAAAAATAGTAGCTATATAACAATTTTGAGAATCCTTTTCTATCTGTTAAATTTGCTTGAAACTTGGCAGAAGTTACTATGAAGGATATCTGAAGGATGGTCAAACTGTCATAGTTGAATACATGTTTATGACCTGCATATAAAGAATTAATATAATAGAGTTGCATCAATTTTTTCATGGATACCTCTCATACCCAGAGGTATATGTGATTGATATTTACAGAAAATTATTACTGTTCAAAAGTTTCATTGTGAGGGGTACACACATGTTTTTCAGTTGTTATAAATACTTTGGAGAAAGCAGCATTCAAATTCATATAAAAATAGAGCCTGAATGGCAAATATCCTCTAGCTGCAATATTTAACTTTTGAAAAGTTTAGTTTCTGTAGATGAAAGAGTCACTAAAAATGTTATGTTATGTCAGAAAATAATATGTGCTGACTGAAATAGTTTCTCTCTTGCCCTTCCTGTGACTGGGCAAATCAGGAGAGAACAAGGAAACAGCTGGTCAAACACAGATGAATCAAGAGTGCAAAAGCACACAAACAGAGATTCAAGGTTTGCTATGGAACACCAAGACTGAAATTTCCTTCTTTCAAATAAGACACAATTAGGAAAGGAAGAAGGTCTCCTGCCTGGAACACCTGTAGAACTTACTCCCATCAAAGGCACAGTAATGTAACAGACTCACCATCTTCACTGGTGTGGGGCTCTGTACTGGCATCCTGGTCCACCTCCTCTAATGTACCATGTTCACTGTATGGGCTGTCACTGGAGACAAGCAGAAGGTTGAGCAGAGACAGGAACCATGTACATCAAAAATATGCCAACTCCATGAGATTATTTAAAATTATTCTTATAATGTTACAAAGTTATTATTATCTAGTGTGCTACAAATACATAATTAATAAAGAAGGCTATATATGTTTCCTTGAAACAAAATTTAGATATTAAGTCACCTTCAGAACATTTGATTATTTTATAAATAAAAAGTGTGTGCTTTTGCTGTGTCCTGGTGTGTCCTGGTTTTGGCTGTAGAGTTAATTTTCATCCAAGTAGCTAGTACAGTGCTGTGTTTTGTATTTAGGGTAAGAATAATGTTGGTAACACACTGATGTATTAGTTGCTCCTGAGCAGTGCTTACACTGAACACCCCAGCCCACCTGCAAGTAGACTGGGGGACACAAGAAGCTGGAAGGAGACACAGCCAGGACATCTGACCCCAAAATGGATATTCCAGACCATGTGGTTTCACGCTCAGTGTATAAACTTGGAACAAAGCTGGTCAGGGGCTGCTGCTCGGGCACTGGCCGGGCACCCATCAGTGATGATGAGCAACTGCATTGTGCATCACTTGTTTTGCATATCCTAATTATTGTTATTTGCCCTTTCTTTTCTGTCCTATTAAACTGTCTTCATTCTAACACATGAATTTTACTTTTTTTTTTCCTCAGCTGTCTCCCCCATCCCACTGTGGGGGGCGTGAGTGAGTGGCTGTGTGGTGTTTAGCTACCCATCCAGTTAGAGTACAACAAAGAAAAGGAGCAGGTATCATAAACTGAAATTTGATAAGGTGGTTCACAGCCAAAGAAACAATTTCCTACCTGCCTGTGTGCTCTGTACACCCAGAATTCTAAATCTGTCCAAACACAAAGCAGCTTCCTCCACAAAATGTTGTAGGAAACCTCATCACAATTGCCTTTGCTTCACTTTTTTATACTTAACACTTTACTGTGTGGACCTAAAAGCTCTTCTCATTTATCTTCATACTTCTATTGTGTGCAAAAGGAATTCTGTATCACAGGAGTTATCCAGATAACCAGCCAAACAATTTTGTTTAGGAGACAGAAGGATAATATTCTGACTTACCAATAGTCATCTCCAGCCATGCATTTTTCATACACGGGTCCATCAAGTTCTTTCACATCTGGAAAAATGGCCTCGTGATGGATGATGATGGTTTTGATTATCTCGTTCACATGTGCCTGACAAGACACCTGGTCTTGTATGTCTGGAACAGGCATTAGGGTTGGCCCAAAACAAATGGCCAAGTTGTATGGATCCATCATGTTTTCATCACTGTACTGTGAAAGGCTGTTATAACAGAAAAATCAATAAAAATTGACTTTTCCACTGTGACTAACCTTATTCTGAAAACTGTAGAAAACTTTTTTAAATCACAGCTTAGAGATTTCCTGTTGTCATTGACAATCCCACGTAAACTAATGGAACAAAAAACCAAGATTTCTTCAATAGGGTATATACACTATAAAGTGAGTTTATACAACATATATATTTATGTATATGTATATGTATGTGTTCCCATGCTACCACGTTGAGTGTATGCTGACTTAATGGGCTAACATCAACTGCTGCTGCTTCTATCTCATCTGTGCTCCAAGTGAACTGGATGCAAAGTGGGTATACATTTCTCATTGGACCTTGGTGCATCTCTTTCAAAAGCTAGCTACACAACTTAGGCACACCGAATTGTCTTCTGAAGGCACCTAAGTTCCTGGATCTTGCAAGGGCTCTTGTGACTTTTGGTTTCTGTTTCTGTTTACCATACAGCCTAAAATTCCTAAGTACCTTGCCTTCTGCCCACAAACTCTCACAATAGTTTCATTATGTAAGTGTCCAAATAAAAGGCTTTCATTGTTCTTATTAATCAACTTTTGCAAGCTCTCCTTTCTTCCAGAAACTGCAATGTTACTAGTTTTCAATTTTGAATGAGAAGCTGCTATCGATTCCCCTGTTTAAAAGCATTGGCATTTTTACTGGAAAAGCTGGCTTTTGAATGGTTCCATGCAGGGGCAGTCAAGCAGAACCTGAAGAGCTGGGATGCCCTATACTATGCTGTCCTGTACTCTGAAGTAGCATAGGAATTCTGATGTCTGGCTGCATTCAAATGCAACACCATGTTCCCTCTACAAAGGGAATTTTAGAGACTGTTTTCCACATATAAACAACACATATGCAGGAGGCAAACCTGCTAAATGACTACTCTCATAACTAGCTTTTAGAATTAGTCATGTTCGCCCCTTTCTTATGCCATGATTTACTATCCTGTCCCGTGTGTTAATTGGAGACATCTTGTTCTTCTGATTTATCAGGTGGTTCAGACTTTATACATGCAAAACTATAAAAAAAAAGATTGTAACTATCATCGTGAAATGTGAAGTTCTGCTGATGGTTGTTAATATGCAGTGCTCCTCAGGGCCCAACAGCAAGGCTGGTGCTGTTCAGCATCTCCATGGATGACCTAGACAAGGGGATGGAGTGCACACTCAGCCAATTTACAGGTGATGCCATGCTGGGAAGGGGGCAGTAAATGTGCCAAAGGGCAGACACAGGGCTACCATTTAGAAGGACCTTGACAAGATGGAGGAATAGGAATTCAGTCAAGTCCAACAAGGATGAATGCAAAGTTCTGCCCATGGGATGGAAGTCATTCCACAGCATTTGTGCCTATATTAGGAAGAGAAAAGCCAGCAGGTTAAGGGAATTAATTATTCCTTTTCCAACTGGTGCTTGTGAAGTTGCACATGAAGTTCTGTGGCTAGTTTTGAGAGACTGACAAACTGGTACAAGCCTAGAAAAGGACCACTATGGAGATGGCTGGGGAGCTGAAGCATATGAATTATAATCTAAAGCAGAGAGAACTGGGTTTGTTCAGCCTTTAGACGAGAAGGTTACTGGAGATTTTAACTGCAATCTCCTCCAATATATATTATAAACAAGAGCAAGACAGACACAGGTGCAAAGGGATGAGAGGCACAGCAAGGGATATTCCAATGAAAGCGGAAAAAAAATTCTTTACTGTAAGAGTGACCAAGTACTGGGACTGATTGCCTGGAGAGGCTGTGGAATTGCTGCTGTTTGAGGTTCTTGACTGGCCAAAGCCTTGAGCAACTTGATCTAACTTTGGAGCTTTGAATGGGAGGCTACATAAGGTTAGCTCTGCCATGAGACCTGATGACTTCATGCAGCCAAGCAGGCATAACTGCGTATGCAAAAATCAGAATGGGATTTGCAGGCAGTCCAATAATGAGAATGTTTTTCGTGTGGATGTACCAGGAGCAATTTGGAGGCAGTAAGGCATTTAGTCTGCTTTCCAAACTGTATGCCTGTGGAGAGCACAGATGTAGCTAACATGACCACATAACAAGTACAACCCCATACAGCTCTAGTTGATCAGTATGTCTCTGCAGAGGAGAAGCTGTGATGTAAGCTTTTAAGTCATTTACATGGGGCCATTTTTGGGGGTGGATTCAGTTTCAAAAGAATGGTTGTTTTCATAAAACTTTAGATCTCTGTCCCTCTCTTACAGACTTCTTGAAAGTGGTTCAGAAATTGCTAGAAGAAAGGAAACAGCAACAGCTGTGACTACAAGCATTAACAAATAACCTGGCTCCAAAAGACCCTGTTTCTATAGGAACAGACAGGCTGGATGAAATAGGGAAGGTCACAAAGACAGAATGAATCAGCAAAGGGCAAATTTAGGAAAAAAGAGGAAAACAGTGATATGAAAACAGATATAACAGGAAAGAGAGAAATTGACAGTAGAAAGAGAAAAGTTAGAATCAGGGCAAAGTGCACATAAGCAAAATTTTCTGTGAAACCATTGGGGTCAGCAAAACCAGAGAGGGTCATGAAGGACTGGAGGGAGAAACACAGTTCAACTGCCCAACCTGTCTTTTATTTTCTCTTACAGAAAGAAGTTTCTTCTGGGATGATGAGGACATGAACACCAGTTCCCTCTCACACAACCCTTCTTCCAGCCTGTGTTTTGCAATGTGAGAACCAAGCTACTCTACATCAAAGCATACACAGGGGATGTGTGTTCTCTATCCTCATACTGCTGTTATCAGAAAACAGAAGCAGCAAGACAAAGTCTCACCCTGGCAATGCCTAGCAGCAAACAGGTAACTTGTAGTGCCTGTGTTTCTTGAACATTCTGTTTGTTTTTTTTTCTTTTTTTCCCATCAGGAGAAACCAGCTTGAGATAAGGGAAAAAATGCATTTTTAAATTGCATAAACTAGTTTTAATGTAGCAACAGTTTGTATTTGTTATTTTTCTTATTGGCTTATTTTGTTGCCAGCTTTAATGCTGTAGACTGCACTCCCCATTTCAGACAACACTTAATCTGTCTTGTTCAATTTTGGACAAATGGAATTTTTATTTGAATGAAATCCAGCGTTTTCATTCTATTTTCACTGCCAATTAGAAGATCATCTTTTGTGTTAAAAGTAGCTTAAATGTGAATTCTACATAGAGTATGAGTAAACCCAAAGAACTTCAACAGTAGCAAAGGAAGGCATATAAAGATGCAGTACCTGGGGTAAGTACTTACTGATTGAGGAAGGCAAAGAGGTATCTCATCACTATCAGGACCGACCTGGGCAAAGTAAGGAGAAGTTTGCGGATGTGAAGAGCCCTCTCATAGAGATTGTCTATTCCTGCAAATAGAAGAAAGTGTTTTATGTTCCCTTGTATATGATTGTCTGAAAGAGCATTCAGTCAATTTACTCATTTTACATTGACTCTTTATCATCACATGCCTCTAGTCAGTATTGTCTAATTTTGAAAAATGAGATCTGAAAGTTCTTCTCCATCTCATTAAAACCACACAGTTTAAAAGTAACAGTTTTTAAAGAAGATAAAAATCTGTCTAAGTCACACACTGGCCACCTGCTGAGCTTGACAGCTCACAAAACCATAAATAGTATGTAAATAACCTGAAGGAAAGATGTTGGCTATTCCTTTCAAATACAGATGCATTCTCTTTATTTGAATGTTCACATCAGATATGTAATCCAATCACCAAGCTTCTCTAGCAAGTTCTCTTCATCAGATGTCCAGCTATAATTCTCTTAGTGGCAAAATAGGAGAAAGGCCTTATTTATTTAGGTATGGAGGCAAGAAACGCAAAGATTGCATCCTTCTCAAATGATTTTATAGCAGTCCACAGAAATTCTTCTGAAGTAGGAAAAATCATCTGATGAAAGTATCGGTTCCTCATGTCTTGTAACAAGGATGCACTATCTTCTATGTTGATCAGAAAGACTATGTGGCTGCAAGTGGGGCAATGGGTTAAAAGCTTGAACTGTTTTTCAGAATAAGCAGTATCTCGGTTTTTAACTCTGTGTTTTCCGAGTCCACAGTAAATAACACTGTTGGAAACAACCTCAAATTTCAGTAATGCTTTTTATGTGAGCCAAGAAAGTATGCTGCAATTAACAACATCAAGGGGAAATCTTAGCAGACTAAGATGAGAAATCCTGTCCTGTGGCACTAAAGTGGATATTCAAGAATTTGGAAATCAGAAAAAGAAGCTGATTCCAATACCTAAAAAGCCGATTGTACCACAAAATGTGGTATTTAGGAGTACACAATTAAAGTAATTACTTATGTGAATATGTGGTAAGTATAAACAGAATTACTGATGTGTATTACTTATGTGCTCTTTGGTATGGCTATTTCAGTATTTGAAGATGCAAAATGTGGGTCTACATTTCTTAGAAGAAAACTGGTATCACTAGATATTTAATTGTTGTATTTAATTGTATATAATTTATATTATATTTAATCGTATATAATTGTTATTTTGGTATTAAAAACTAAGCATTAGAAGAGCATGCTGGCAGCAAGACTTTTGGTTGCCACCTGGAAGTGTTACTATTCACTAGGAAATGCCAGTGCAGCAAAAGGGTGTGAGATCTGCTCCCACATCAGCATCCACAGGAGATTCCACTGGCTCAGCACCACTAGTGTGCTGGAAACAAAAGATTCTGGGATGGGGTCAAACCGGCCTCTATCAGAGTTTCTGCAGAAGGACAACAGCCTACCATTGCTTGCGTGAACAAAGTCCGTTTGGATTATGGTAACTACTGCAGGGGCAGTATAGAAAAACTCAGACAGGAAATAAAATCCTATTCCCCAGCAGAGACCCTGAAGGCTAGACAGTGTCCCTGGTGAGCTGCTGCAGAGCTGGTAGAAAAAAGGACTGCTGACAAGCTGTATAATTTATAACCTAATAAGTCACTCTGAACCCAAACACTAGCTGGAAATCAGTTCAAGACATCTCAAGTGGAGCACGGGACCTGAAATTTATTTTTATGCTTTTTGTAAACATGGACTGCATGAGTCAAGAAGTATTTCTGGTTACTGGTTGAGAACTGGTGTCCATGGCAGGGACATGCTAAGTCCGGGAGCTGCCTGCACAGTGAGGATCCACAGAGCAACAACAGTTGTCCTTTACCATTCCAATGCATCTTTCAACACTCCTGCTTCAGCAACACTGTGTGCTGCACGTGGGAAGCTGGAGGGGAGTTTTGATGCAACACCAGGACCTGCTTTTTGCATTACAGCCTTTCCTGGCCTCCTCCTGACAATTCTGGAGACTGGCCTTGGGCCAGGTTCACTCCTTGCTGAATTCAAATCAGACCTGAGAAATGCACCAGGCTGGGACCCAAGGTGGGTTCAGCAGCTCCTTCCAGCAGTCTGCTGCCTGTATGGCTGTAATAGCTCTGTCTAAACTAGGGAGCTAAACCAGGATGGGGCACACTGGCAGGCAACTACCATTCAGTAGTTATCACACTCTCCAGTGTGCCTGTGGTCCCTGCTGACTAGAATTTTTCCAAGCAATTCCTAGACAAGTTTGACAGGATGCATGAGTTAGGAACTAGTCCCAGTAGGCAGCACAGAGATGGCAGAGTAGGTACAGAGATTCTCGCTGTGTAGTTGTCTTGGGTTATGGAACCAAAAATGTGTATTCTATTTCATCTGTTGAAAGCAGCTGGGGAGATGTTTTTCTTTATCTCTGTAACTCCAGGGGGGAGGGGGGTGGATGCCTTCTGATAATGGCCCAGCTATTAAAACCAGGTGGGGCAGTGTTTCTATCTTTTTCACCACCCACCCACCCTCCCTCCAGAGGGGATATCTGCTGATAATGGGCCATTAAGGCTCACCAATGACTGAAAATATTACATCATCCCACTGGGAGATGTTCCACCCAGTGGGGGGAGCCAGCCATTCCTACCCAGATAAAACTGAGACTCAGGAACACCTGGACAGCCTGTTTTCCACTGGACTCCTGAGGAAGACTGGACCCATCTCACTTCCACTGGACCCTTTTTCTATGGGATCATCTCTACTCCAACAGAACCACATCTGCCACTCCAGGAAGATACTTTGGACTGCTTCCAACACCCTGACCAAACAGGGTGTCAGGTCATGTCCCTGACTCTCTCAGGGTTTCTAGAATTTTGTTTGTTTGTTTTCTTGTCTTTTTGTACTACTACATTTGTATTTCTAATATTCCTAGTAAAGAACTATTATTCCCGTTCCCAAATCTTTGTCTGAAAGCCCCTAATCGCAAAATTATAATAATTTGGAGGGGGGGCGTTTACATTGTCCATTTCAAGGGGAGCTCCAACTTCCACTGGCAAATACCTGTTTTTCTAAACCAAGACAGTAGTCATGTTTAGAACTATCACAGCTGTTCTCCCAGGAGCATGATCAGTATGAAGTACTAGAAGCGACCTGAACTCCATGCTGAAACAGTTACAAGTCATACGTGCTTGAATGACGTGTGTGCTTCCAGTACTCTCCTGGTAACCTGGACCCAGTTTCCATGAAAGTCCCTTTACTGAAAATCCAAACTACTGTCAACTGGTAAATTTATGTGCTTTCCACATTATTTCAAGAGGCTTTAATTTCCCAGCACTGATTTGGTTTAAAGGAGCTAGGCAATGAGGTAATATATTTGCATGTTGCTTTTAAATGTGGAGCTGAATTTCATAGTTGCTTGAGTATATGCAGTACATGAGTGTTTGGGTACTTAGGAAAGATGGAATGAATACAGAGCAATCTTTTTACAAGGAGGCAGAAAGCATTTGCAGCTCTGCTGCTTCTCATGCAGAGGAAAGCTAAAGCATTGTATTGCCTCCACTGGCTTTGCTGAAGAGAGCCTCAGGGCAGAAGGGCCATCCAACCTATAGGCTGGCTGCTGCAAGGAAATACTGGCAAGCCCAATGCTGGAGAAAGCTGGACATGCCTCCCTTCCCACAGTACTTCTGTTGGAGACACTCTTCTCATTACTCTGACTTTTTCCACCTGAGTGCCTGGTGAGGCACCCATTTATTTCTCAGCTAAGAAAACAGAAGTGCTTGATATTACATGATTTATCCTAGTAAGGCAATTTAACTGCCAAGCTGAAATAGAAATCAGGGGATTTGAAAACTGGTTCATTACTCTAATGATATGATGAGACTCATATTCCCAAAGACAAGCAAGAGGACAAGCCTGCGGCAAGGCCAAACACACTGAGAACTAATGTGTTTTTTTCTGACTCTGGAGAGAGACAGGGAAGAGAGACCTCTATGAAGGACACAGGAATATCAACTACAAATCAAGACTAATGTCAAGTAAATATCACACAGTGAAATGGTTATTATTTTCTAGTTCCCAGTTCTCAGAGCAAAGCAAAACTTTTGGAGCTCTGGTCTGACACATCTGCCTTTCAGACCCATGTCTGCTATAGGGGTCAAACCCACGAGCAGGAGAGCTTCCTGTCAGCAAAATGAGAAGCTGTTTGGTGTGGGAACACTGTGCTTTTGTCAAAGCAGAGCACAGGAGATACTTGTAGGGTAAAACAAGAGGAGGGGAAGGAGTCAGCTTCTGGAGTTTCATGACTATAGCACTTTGTGGAAGAGCCAGGCACCTGAGCCCAGAACTACTAATGCATTTTCATCAGACAAAAGCTTCCACCACTTACTACAAAAAATGAAAAACAGAGAGCTCAGAGGACTCAGAGTCTACAACCTTAGCCTCTGACTTCACTTTAATCCCCTCTGTCTGTTCTAATTGTTCATAAAATTGTCCAAAAAAGGTAGATCACAAGCTCCACAAGAAAATCTGTTGAGGTGCAATCCTGCATTGCTCTTGGAAAAGATTTTATTTACTGATCTCACACGGACTTTCTCTGCAAAGGCTCCATGTTCTTGATCTGGATGAAGGAATCCAGATGAGATTAATGTCATTACATATATTTATCAGCTAGCTGCCTCTCTGTCAGCCACACACTAAGGACTGGTCCTCAATTGCATGAGATAGATCTAAATCCTAGGCACTCAATCCTTGAAATGTATGATCTTCTGTCTCCAAGAACACTGGAACCTTTTCTGGAGAGGCACTGTCACCTTCACTTACTGTAGAGACAATGAATCTCTACTTTTCTCTTCTAGGAGAAATAACAGTTTTAACGACCTCACTCACAATGAGGTTTTTGCAAAGGTAACTCTAGACTGAAACAGATCAGAAGTGAACAATCTACTACAGAAGAGTAAAAGAATCCTGAGAGGGGAGAAAACACAATTGCCAACAGAAGCCCCCAAACACAGATAAACAAAAACTAAATTAGAAATGAATATAGGGGTATTTTCATCCCATGTAACATTAAGAAAATGTAAATGAAAATTTAATTAAACAATAACTCAGAGGTAGTGGAGCACATAAAAGGCAACATATTGAAATATATAGATGCAGTGATGCAGAATACAAATCCTTTGCAAGAGAGAAAATGCTGGTTGTTTCAGAGTATTTTGGGCCAACTGAACAGCTGCATACTACTCTGTCTTTTTAATTTAAAGAAGCAAAAGAAGCACTGTACTTGGTCATACACATGGCCTCCCCTGCACTGGAGGAGAGACATGGTTATCCAAGTGAGAAGGTTCAGCTTGGGAGCAGGCAGAGCTCAGAAACATCAATTCTGGATTGTGAATGTTTGACCAGACTCTCTTAACAGCCAGTCTCCATGGGCCAATCTCAGTGTGAACAACAGGACTACCAACATTTGGTAAAGGAAGAGAATATTGATTAAAATATGGCTATGGGAAGAGAAACCCGGTGTCAGGAACTAACAAATTGTGTTACAACTAACATCCAGTGCTGTGCAAAGTAAGCATATTTCACAGCAATGGTAGCACAAAGGAGGAAGCAAACAATGATAATTTAAGATGTCTCTCTACTTTAGGACCACAGTTTCAAAGGATAAAATCCAATGTAGTATCTCTTTGTGGGGGTTACTTGCTATTTCCACTTGGTGTGGTGCCTACTAATAACATAGTGAATGCCTTAATGCATATTTTACACACCCTGTGAATGTCAAATGGGACTGAGTTACACTTACAGATGTAATTTTTATGGTCAATTTGCAGCTGACAAGTTATCTACATGGATATGTATTATTGCTGAAGTTAACAATTTGTGCCTCTTTTCATTTTGGTAGATGAGTCTAATCCAGCTCAAAGATACGTATATATCAACTGAGCAATGCCACTTACAGCTCTTTCAGATCTATTTAAGAAGGCATTACAGGAGGACAAACCCAACAGTCTCCACTGTCACTTCAGGAAGAAAACACTTCTATTTTGTTGAAACTTTTTCATGGAGAGTTGACCATTCAGAATAGTTTTTCACTTTTTAAATAACAGGCAATAGTCTGAAAAAGCAGTAAAAATTTCTTTCATAACATTTATGTCTTTAGGTAAACAGGAACTGCTGGTGGCAAGGAACTAAAATGATAAAAATCAGAAGGAAAAAAGATGTAAGTTTTCATTTATCTTGCCATTTTTGTCTATGAAATTTAAGGCAAGGGAGATGAAACCATAAAGAAGTGTAATTTCCTGTGCAGATGTTAAGCAGCCTGAATAGCTGAGGTGTGTCTGCTGCTGCACGGCACAGTTATCTATTTAAATGTGGACTTAAGTAAGCCCTGTGTGTAAGAGCTCACACCAGGAGAGAAACTGCAGTCCCCCAGCAGTGAAGCGCATTACAGCCCTACTGAGCTCAGCTTCTGCACCTTCTGCCTCCATGTAGCTCCTGTTACAAACACTTTTCTTGTCTTTGGCCCAATCTCTTCCTACAAAGGGGCAGAAACAAGTGCACTGCGACTCTCTTCCTTCCCACCCCAATCTTGGATTGTCCTCTGGATTACAGAATGCTGCTGGGACCAAGAGCAGCCATTACTTAAAAAGACAATAAACAATTATAGCCCATAATCAGATGGATTCCTTATGTTCTTGTACTACCTTTCACACTTGCTCTGACCCAGAGCATATAACTTGGCCCAAATTTTATCTAAATTAGATCATAAGCCCAAACAGAATAACATTGTTCTCATGAGTGTAATTAATACAAATTGCCACAAAAATCACAGTAATTTCGCATTGTTTCCACTGTATTTACAAAATGGAAAGCATTAACTCACAATGCTCTATTTCATTTGGAAATATATGCATAAATGTAAAGGAATTTCTCGGTGGCTGTACTGAGGAAAGGTTCATTTTGCAGCTGTAGCCTCAATTATGCCTGACATCCATAACTAAGTACTTCAGTTTCAAGAGGTTTTTCACTGGCAACACTACATTTCCATATAAAATGTGTGACATTCTGCCCTTTTACGGTTTTATACGAACATTAACTTTACAAATTTGCTTTCTCCCTCTTCCCTTCTGTAACAATTTCTGCCAATGATTAAGAAACCACACTGACATTTATTTTGAAAAACTATTTGAAAAGAATGTTTATTCTTTTCCTCACTGTTTTTCAGATCATGAATGCAATATGAATTAAGACTATTGAAATGCTTAATGAAACATGTGAAAGTTTTCTGGACTTAATATATTAATTGTGATCTAAAAAAGTTACAGTGACCTAAGTTCTCACAGAAAAAGGGAGTCTGGCCCTGTTCCCATTAGCAGGAAGACCAAGGTACGTAATACATGAGGCCACGTAAGCATAGAAAAAAACCCCAAACTAACACAACTATGACTGAAGCAAAGTCTGAAATGAAGGAGAAATCTTGCCCAGACAATTTTCCTTTTTGCAAGATATCCAGTGTTAAGGTTAAAATAAAGCAATGGAAATGGTGTTTTAGACCACAGTTTATGACAGTATGTACATGGAGGTGCTACATAGTGTATTTTGAAATGCTGGTTTGTTTTGGTTTTTTTCCCCAACAAAGCATTCTTATTCCTTGGAAGTGATGCACCATTCAACAAAGCACATGGAATAGCACACAGCTGTAAAACTACTCCACCTCAGGCTTCTCTGATAACCAGAATATGCAGCCACACAGCATATAGTTCTGGGGCTGGCTCTGGGTGCAAGGTGCAAGAGCTGTTTCTTTTCTCATACTTTATTCAAACTCCCCCCACTGTTACAACACGAAGTAAACTCACCCCCATGTGCTCAAAGAGAAAACCTCCTTTGTCCCACCTTGCTCCATACTTAACTCTCCTCCCTGTGCTGAAGGCATTGATATGCAATTTCACCGTGCCCCTAATGATAATCTCATGAAAACAAAACCAAACAACACAATCATCCCCCTCATGCTTCTCCCAAAACCTGTAAGAAAACAGATTGCAGACTCTTATAACATATTATCAGACTAAAATCCTCTGCTTTCTTGTACAACAGGAATAGCAGAAGTCAATGTTAGCAGGACTTTTGAGTCATTACACCTTGTTTTGACAAAATGTCATACAGATGACAATCCAGATTTATGACACCATCAGAGAACACTCAGTCTAAACCAGGATCAGATGGCAACACCTCTTTCTCAACAAACATTTTAAAATGTCATTGTGAAAAATGGTGACTTTGTTCCAGGCTATTGTTGTTACTGATTTCAGTTCTGCTGGATGACACTATTATTTAAATAAAAGGTTGGCAACTCTTTCACAAGAAAATAATTAATTGCCTACTAGGAACATGCAATAGTTGGACATTTCCTATGGAAAACAAGATCTACCACTAGGGATCTAGTATTCACAGCCATTTTTCTTGAAGTTCTTAACAACAAAAGAAGTACTTTTTTCATGATAACTGAACTGGAACCTCTCAGACAGTGATGGTGTGAAAGTTTGGTGAATCTCTCCTGCGTGTGCAGGTGCCACATATATCTCTCTGCTCAGTCCATTGAACTTCTACCCCTCTTTCCAAATACCTCACCCCCTTTTCTGCACCTTCAACGGTGAATGAGAACTCTGAAATCATCCAGGTTCCTCTTCTTGGAACATATTTAAAAGGCTGTTTTGGGCAAGTATCTTTGTATCTCCTGAGCATTCACTTGTATAACCTCTGTAAACTGAACACTCATTCATGGTATTTTACAAGTTAGTTTACAATTGTATCTAAAGCTCTTCAACACAACAGGCTGAAGTAACATCTTCACATGTATCTTCACCATTTGTATTTTTCTTAATGCTTAAGTCAAAATAATGAAGACTTTATAAAGAGATCAAATGGGCATAATCTGACAGCAGAAACTTTGAGAAAGAAATCTGGTACAAATGTTTCATGATGAAAGTGATTATTCTTTTGGACAGCTTATCCAAGAATGTAGTAGATTTTGTATCAACTAAAGCCACTAAATCAACAGTTTTTTTCCAGCAGATATGCTTTAATTCATCCAGAAGTTATGGATGAATATGGCGCAAGACTATTAGGTAAAGTTCTATCATCCCTGTCATGGAGAAAACTAATCAGTCAAAATGATCCTTTTTTAGGTTTCAATTTCTATGACTTGCAGAGATTTTCTGGGCTGTGGCACCACAGTCAGTTAAAGCTGAACTGAAGCAGAACCAGGATTATGCTTCTTGAAAAGATAGTGTCCCCTTCAGCATCAGGGATCAGACCATGGTTTTCAGGTCTTTAGGACTCCTCAGTGCCACCACATCTGTAAATACCAGCAGCTGCAGAAAACCCTGCAAAAAAATGAAACAAAAACCACCGCACATAGACGTGGTCACAGTGATCCACAGATTTGTAACCTCCTGGAGGAATTAATGCAATCCTCCCTATGTGGGGAGCAAACCACACACATTGTGTCCCCCAAGTTGGGAGACAAAAACCACACCTGATTGCCAGCCTGGGACACTGTGCACCTATCAATTGGTGGCCCTGCCTGTTGGGCTGAGACCTTGACCAAAATAACAGTTTGGAGAGCTTGACCTAATTAATATCCCAAAGGACTGGCTCTCATTACCTGTGAAACTGCCTCTTTCTCCATTGCATTGAAGGAGGTAAGTTATAAAGGAAGGATAGAAAGGAAATTCTTCCTCAAAGCTCCTCTGACCACTGTGCCCACAGGGAATAACAAGTCTACTGATGGCTGGCACGGCCTCACTCCTCAACACCTGCAGGGGTCAGTGAACTGCAAGAGGCTTTGTGCATGTCAGAGCAATTCACTCATCACTGACAACTTTCCAAATTACTCCAACCTCTCTGTGTCTGGCTATGAGCACCAGCAGGGCACAGGTCATGTGCTGCTCCTCCAAGGCATCCCATCACAACTCGTGTGGGAAGGCAGAACAGGCTCTCCCGCAGACAACACTCAGCTGTTCCCCTCCGTCCCTGCACCCAAGACTTTTCTGGGTTGGATCGGTGGTTTTCAGCTGAGCACAATGAAGATCCAGAATCACACAATGTTAAGCAGTTAGTTACTTATTCACCAGTCCTGACCCCAAGTTGTGGGGCATTAAAACCTTGGAAAGTAACACAATCTGTTTGCATGTTCATGACTTCATGCACTTCTATCTGCCTCAGTGCACAGAGGAAAATAATAATGTGTTTAAATTTAACTATCCCTTGTATACCAAAAGATATTCTTCTTGCCCTATTAAACAAAGAATTGTACTGTACATTAATCCCAATGGAAAAAGGAAACAACCATGGCTGTGAGTATGACTAACAACTGAGCCAGACTGCTACACATGGCAAACAATCTCAGGAAAACCTGTGAAGTTAGCACTTTTTTCATGCTACTACTGAAAGCAAAATTCTATTGAAAAAAAACAGAAATTTCTACTTACTGATACAAGAAATAAGATCATTAAATCTTTCCTTAGGAAAGACAGGATTTTCCAGCCCTCGGAAATAGAGCTTCAGTACTCCAGCAACTGAGTTAATGTCATGGTTACTTTGGTCATCTGCCAAAGGATTTTCACCTTAAAAAGTAAATAAAGTGAATGAGACACATATGCAGAAGCATGGAACATTTTTCTGGTTGAGTGACATTTTGGGCGGGTTTTGTTTTTAGTGTGTGGGAGGTAGCAATGCAAGCATTCAAGTAAGATAATAAACACTGATTTAGAAATCCCAGGCTATGATTAAACTAAAAAAAGGCAGCCTAAGTAAAGCTTCCTTAAAATTACATAACTTAGTGATCTCTTAGGTCCTGAACTTCCAGCTAGGTATTTATGGACATGCTGTGATTTACAGTTAGTAAAATAAAAAAGCCAAATGCTCTTAATTGAATAGAGTTTTGCAGACTTTTATTTGGAATCCTACATAAAACAAATGGAGTTAGATCGCTCATGAATGGAAAATGTTTCTTCATTCTAAAAAGTCAAAACATCAGGAATTCATGCAACCATTTTGTTGAAAACCTAACTGAAATCTCAGCCATGACTGCACTATCTATTAATGTAATTTTAAAGGCCTGATCTTTATTTTGAAACACTTTAAAATGTATGGATCTTCAAGGATAACACTACTCAGGAAGAGGAGTTAAGAATAAGCAGATTTAAAAGTTTTAGAATGGAGGGATGTGGCTTCACTTAGCAAGTGAAAACAGCTGCTTTATGTAACTTGTCAAAGAAAAGATCAGGTTTAACAAGATATATAAAACTAATACTAGAGAGCAAAATACTGTGCATATTTTTTCATGCTTTTAGTCACAAGACTTCTTGCTCCAAGGGTTTTGTCATTAGCAGATGATCTGCAGAAGTTTTAATTTTCCCTAGAAATTAAAACAACCCAGCTTATAAGACTCAAGAAAAAAAAAAGAATGCAGGATTAAAAAAAAATAAAAATTGTAACAAGTATTGCTTTAACACAGTTGGAAGATGGCAGGATCCTGCTCTCCATAGCAGAGCAATCCTAGGCTGGATGTTGCAAGCCACTGACATTGAAATGGCTGCTTTTACTTCCTGGCATTTTTCGTTTAATTCCTCCTCTGGGGCTGAAGTTTCTTTTGGGAACGAAAAATGGAATGACCCTTTTTTTTTACCCCCTATTTTCCTGCATCACGATGCAACTTTGGCAGAGGGAATAGAAAGTCAGGCACTTGTATTCCAGAAGATCAAGGAACAGGACTTTCAAATTTCATTAAGTAGTCTCTTGAATCCAATTAAATCCATTACCTTTCTTTTATGAGAATCTTTAAAATAAAATATATAAAAACTATTATTTGCAGTTTACCATTAACAAAAAACTAATGCTTACAGTTGATAGAAGAGTCATATGTCTTGTCTAAACAAAATGTGAAAAACCCTCAAGCTCCTGGGACATAATGGGGGGAAAACACGCACATGTCATCATTGTACTTCACGTGTAAGCATGTGATAGTGCAAAGTTTTAGGTGCAGTACACACAGTATAGACAACCTGTCTAAACAGCCAAGAAAGTAATTAGAATTTAAAAGATTTTTAAATGTCAGATATTAAGGCGCTCAAATAAATAAAAATCCAATTACCTCTCTCAAATGAATTTTTAATATCATTGACTTCCACCTGGGAACCAGACACTCTGAAAATTCCCTGATGCTGAAGACCTGCAGGAAAGATGGGAGATAGTGGTGAAAAATTAATTTATTTTTAAAGATATTTTAAATCTGCATTTTAAGAACAAAGCTGTGGTGCTAAATGAGTAATGTAAAAGATACACAAAAAAGGGCAATAATGAAGTGACAGTTTTTTCAGAGCTTACCATATAAATTTATAAATCTGATACAGCTCTCCACAATAAGAGGAATGACTTGTCCTGAATCCTGTGAAAACAAGAGCAGAATGAGTGAGGTGCAGATCAGAAAGAGGAAACCTCCCTGCTATGGCCTCAATATGAAAATGCACTTTCTGGGTCAATCTAGATGGACATACAGTGCTGGCAAAAAAACACCTAAGAAAAAAATACCACCTCTAGCAGAATTCTCTTCCCATTTAGGGAGGGAGGAAAAGGAATAGGTGAAGGAAAGGATTTTGGTTCTTAAAATCATTTAATTGGGAAATTCAGTTCTCTACCTTTGTCAACATATCTGGCTAACACTGTATGTGACATCTAAGCTCATGCATGCATTTTAGATTTTTGAAGCAAAATGAGTTAAAGCAGCAAATTTACCTTTCAAAAAGATTAAGAGTAATATTCATGATGAAGATGACCCCTTGGCATCCATTTAACTGACCCTTCTTTTCCTGGTGAAGAAAATTCTACATGGACCTAATTACACAGGACCCAATTCCCCAATGTGGTGGTGGGTGGCGCTTTTTTTTTTTTTTTTGGTAGGGTTTTTTGTTTGTTTTGTAAAAAGAAGTTTATCACAAACAATTTACAAGGCTTTTCTGGATTTGCTGGACTATCAGAACCATTCTTGGAGCAGAGCCACCAAATGACATTGCATGGGGTACTGCAGTGTCTCCCTCCTGACCGAGAGCACTGCTATGGGCTCTGCTGGTTTGTGTGCCCTACCAGGGGGCAGATGATGGCCTGGCTCTAAATGGCTGGTAATCCCCAGCTGGGGAGTTGCAGCTACTTTGAGCTGAGCGTTGGTATAACTGCTTCATCTCTATGCACAACGCTACTGGGAAAGGGGGGTCACAGCCTACAACTGAGCCCAGGAATCACAGCTCCTCATCTCAGCAATGATACAGCATCAGGTTTGTAGCTACATTTTCAATTACACAGAAGTGTTTTAAAAAAGGATAAAAAGCACTAGTGATAGGAGGGGGTGAAGATGACTATACACTAAATTTCAGTGAGTTACTTATCTTTTTTTTTAAACTGCTTACTTTCCAAAAGAACCTTTTGTTTTGGCACTTTAAAAATGGGTATTTTAACCCAAGCACACTAGTGACCACAAATTATCAAATATAGATTAAAGACATAAATAGTATGATTAAAAATTATTTGGAAAAGTTGGTGCTTATGCTGCAGAAATTACTGTTTCCTAAATCTTAGAATTTCTTGTCTTAGAAGCTGTAATTTTTCTTTCCAAATGAATTTCCAATATGTAAGTGCTCAGAGAATTGACTAATTCATTTGGAAGTTTTGTATAAAATCAGTCTGAATTATAAAATCATTAATTCAAAATCACGTTGTAACTCAGAATACACATTTCCTCTTACAAATTAGTATTTTGTTTTCATGCTAAACTACACTAATGGGAAGTCCATGAATTAAGCTCAAGTTGAAAAAACAACTAAAAAGTTCGAAAAATAACACACAGTAATGCAATGAAACATTGCACTTCCTGAGGTAACCCAACTCCCTAACCTTATGTGTACTCTGTGATGTTTTAGTGGGGCTTACAAAAGACTGTTATCTCTAACTATGCTATTGAAATTGTGGCTTGTTTGTCTTTTAAGTGAAAACCTAGCAAAGACTGGCTAGCCAAGAACCAGTAATAGCTGGATTACCACTTCCTCTTTGACTTGTGTCATGGTTCAGTAACAACTAAATAAAACACCCCTTGAAACACATCAGTTGTTAAATCCAGGAACAGCGTCATCTTCACCAACACTGAGCAGCCTGGCTCTCCAGAAAAGCAGAGTATTAGAAAAAATGCACAACATGCACCCCACATCTCTTGTTAGTACACTGGTTCATGCAAAGAATGTAAAACCTAGGAAAAGATAGTGTTTGCAGTAAGAAATTACAAAAAAAAACCAAAACCCAAATCACTTTCATACTTGGTTTTGGAGGATCTGTTCAGAACCACACAAAACTTTGTACTTAAATAATACCTTGAAATAATCTAAACTAACAGGTTTGCCTTTTGGATCTAATCGAAGGAAAATAATTTGAAGTAACAATCTGTTGGTGAGTGTCAGGAACAGTGACCCTACTGCTACTGTGATTTTAATCTGATGTGTGTAGTCAGTGAATGTACGTTTGTGACTAGTTAAAATTTCTTACAATGCAAAACTAACAAAAAGCAGTTTGGCATGATACAGTATTTCACTAGCTGTGCCTGTCAAAATGACTCATCCCTATCAGGAATGACATGGTCTTTGGGCAGAGATGCTGTCCTAAGGTAATTCCCACATTGGCAAATCTGTTATAAGGCTACTGGGTTTTCTGACCTTTTTCCTTTTGTGAGACTAATTATGTTGGACTCCCCACTTGCAAGTAAGCCCTGTCAGCCACACTGCCATGTGTAATAACCATTGTCTCTATGAGGAAAAATGATGGGGTAGCATTTCTCCTGATTTGCTTTGTCCTTCTCTAGTCTAGGGCCTTTCATTGTGAGAATTTCTGCTTCCCTGCTTACTTTCACCCTTAAGCAAGAAACTGCTCATGATCCTCATCTATTTCACCATGTGATGACTTCTCAGTCTTTGCATTTCACGGCACCTCCCGTGTAACAATAATAAAAAAATAATAATAATTTTTTCCCCTTTAGTTGTACTGAGGATGACTGAAAGTTTGATTCAAAGACCGCTAAATCACTACAGTGCCACTGAGCATGGAATTTATTCTGCAAAATGTTTGCCACTAGCTATACTGAACAAGAAAACAGAAATCCCTGTAACATTCAAACCCAATTCACAGAGCTTGCAGTCAAGATTTTTATTCACTGCATTTATAAACGTATTTTTACAATTTTTAAAAGATTTCTTTCCTGTAGCTGTGTCAGTTAGCATCCAGAGGCACAAACTGTGATGGGTGGCTCCTTGAAAATGAGTAAGAAAATATCCATCATTTAAGACTATAATCCCTCCAGAGTTCTGCTCTGGTTTAGTTTTGCCTGCTATATTTGTACACTCATTTCTTAATGCAAACTTCTCCCTCCAGGTCTTTGAAAGAATTTATTTTGAGCCAGGCAGGAATGCAACCCGTGAGCAAGGCAGAGCTGGTTCTCTTGTCACCAGAACTATACCTGATGTCTCGTGTGAGAGTTCCTTCGGCCTCGGCTAGAAGCATTATTAGAAATAAAAGTATGAGAAAGAGGAAGATAGTAAACACAGCAAAGATACAAGACCCAGAATAGCGGTGATCACAATTTCACACAATATAATAAATTCCCAAAGTCATAGGAAATCAAAATCTGGATATCAAACCCAAGGAAATACTGCTTCTCCACAGACTTTGAACACTGGATGTTATGAAAAGAGCAAGCAGGAAATTGTGGGATGCACCACTACATCCTATCTTCTGCATGAAGCTAAGTTTCCTATTAAAAGCAGGCTGACAATACTATTCCTACTTGATTAACAAAACTGTAGGGAGGCTAATGTGAGAAACCAATCCCCCTCTTTCCCTGTGACTTCAGGAAGTATTATATTGATCAACTGGGAAAGAAGAGCCCCAGGACAGACTTAAACATAATGATCTGCCTCAGCTTTTGTGAGGTGGTGACCATTATAGTAAGAAGTGTTGAGATCAGCCACTGGGGTGGCTGGTGCCAGTACCTTGATGAACGACTCCAAATCACCATTAAACAACTTAGCACTATACTGTGATCGGGGTCTGGGCTTCCTGTGTTTCTGGGGCTTAGGGGGAAGATTTGGAGGCCTAAGGGAAGGGAATATGATTACTGAGCAAGATAGAATTAAGTCACACGAAAAAATGAAATGTCTGAAAGCTCATGGCAAAACAACAGAACACTGTAAAGGGAGCAATAAACATAGTACTTATCAAATAAAGACTTTCCATCAAATTTAAGTGTCACATGTTAAAGAGTGGAGAACTCCCCTATTAAAAAGTTACTTATGGATAAATAATGACATTCTTTATGAATCCCTGTTTTACAGTTTTACCATATGAATTTATTCCAAACATTGCACAACTGGAATGGCCTTTTTTGTTGTGGTCATGCATAAAATGTGCAGCAATCACTGGAATTCATCCTGCCAGCCATGGCAGAACACAGACCACTCAAAGTACTTCTTATCAAGTAAAAAGTTGCTTCATGCTGGAGAAACTTCAAACGCAAATTAAAGCTGCTCAGCACACTCCTAAGATGCTTCAAAACCAAACTGTCTGCATTTTCAGCTAGAGCTAGGAAGGTTAAACAGCTTTAGCCTTGCACATCCAGCCATCAACAACTTCACACACGAAAAGAAACACCTTGCTAATTATATAACAGAATTAAAAGTATATCAACTTGAACAAATAAAAAAACACAGCATAACATAAAGAAGTAAAGGAAGAACACAAAACTTCGGTCTGCAAAATTTTACCTAGGGTGTTACACAACAGTGTGGTGACTACAACTGAAAGAGATTACAGGAAATACTGTTCTCTAGGTCACAAACTATTCTGTGAATGTCATGCCAATAGCTACATGCCAACAGCTTCCTTAGTTCCCATGCACCAGCAGTTTCTATGGGCTTTTCTGGACTTAGCAAAAAGTCAAATGTTTGTCTCACAGTCTGGAAACATAACTGAACCTTGGGGCAACAGGCAGGGCCAAGCCAAAGCCCAGGAGGAACAGCCCAGGAGGTTCTTGGTGCTGAGGAACAGAGGGGTAGGCCCTACTCCTCAGAGTATCTTTCTCTACGTGACCAGCTGTATGAAAATATGAGGTAAGATAGCGTCACTGCTCCCTCACTTTACTAAGATAAAATCATTGCTAAATCCACCATCTCCCTTCAACTGTATACACAGCAGGGAACTTAGGATGATGTGAGCCTCATGAGTCGGCTGCACTGGAGTCAAAAAGGAGGTTTTTCTCATTAGACATAAACTTGTTGATTTCCATGCATTCCCAGAATGGTAGCACCTGGAGGCAGAGTTAAAGGTACAGTTGTCAGAATTAATGTAAGCAATTGGGAAGAATGCTTTGATTTGTAACCGCTTTTCAACTGAGGTCATGTAAGGAAAGTAGTTAAGTCCAACTTTACAGAGCTAGAAAAGAACATGGAGTGGTGGGAGAAAATCTGGTGTACAGTCTGTAGAGATGTCATGGGAACACTGGGATCAGGAAAGATTGTTCTTGAAGGCACTGGGCAAGGTTGTATTGCATGGAAAGTGAAGGGAAGAGTGAGACCAAGCAAGCTGGGCTGCTTTAGCAGGGCAGACTGCCTGTAGCAGCGATATATACAAGTGGCAGCTGCAATTCCAAGCAGTTGCCATTGCTCCTTCCTAGTCTCTGGAGGTTGCAGAGCTTATCCAGGTTTATATCTGGAGGCAGCTACAAAGGTGTGGGGCATTAAACAACTGAAAAAGTACATGCAGTCCAAAGCTGGGAGATATAACACTGAGTCCCTCCTCTTCTGTGGATATATAGAGCCATTTAAGTATGGAGCACACGGGTGCTGGGGCAGGCAGGTATTTGTGCCCAGAGCTAGGTTCTCAAAGACACAGCCCATTGCCCAAATTGATCTTCCTATCAGGTTCTTTTAAACTGTGTATCCTGACCAAGTGAATTACAAATATGAGAAGCAAGGTATCTCTGACAATTGAAAAATAATTATTTTTGAGCATTAAAGTGCCCCTGCAACTTCCAAATTTGATGTGTGATTCACAAATATTTTTAAGGATCTCCCAGCTTGTCCCACCCTTGACACTGGCCAAAGAAGCTCACAAAAATGAGGATGATAACAGTCTGATCCTTTACGCATCAGCATGCTGAAACAGAAATGCTGAATGTTAAAACACATAGGTTCTGTACACAATTTATGTAACAACAGCAACAAGCCTTACGAAGTTGTTCTAAAATTCATAAATTCTAAGATTTTACCTATTTTTAAACTCTAAACCAAGTCAGACAAAAAAATCTTACCTTGTTGTCATGTATTCAGCCCTGTGACCTAGAAAGTTCAATAAACAGGAAACAATGATTTGTAGCTTTTATGTTGAAACTCTTGTATCTAAATTACATTTAGCAAATTATTTTTAGCCCTAACTTTTGTACTACCAGCAAAAGATACACAACTATACAACAAAGAGGGAACTGTAGTTACCTACTATGTCCACAGTTCCACTTAAAATACAAACACAACCCATGTTATGGAACAACTTTTAAGAAGCCTGCCCAAAGACATAGAGCCACTTGATACTGTAAATAATTTCAAGTAAAATTCCAAACAATGTCTATTGTTGGTGCTCATATGTTTCAGTGGCTAAATCAGTATGGAAATAGAGCTGTGCCAAGATTAGATTACATCTCCCCCTGCGCCCTGTGCCTAAACCTGTTCAGTGCTGAAAATGCAGGGCTCTAGACAGGAGTAGTTATTAAAAGACTCCCTATTCTCTTTCCTCTGTGTATCGCAGGAAAAAACTACAACACTATCACTGAGAAACACCACAGAGAACCACAGGAAATTGTAAAGAAGCAAATATCATATTCCAGAAAGGCTCCTTTGCAGATCAACGGACCAGTAAATCAGGCATGACTGACTCATCATAATGAAAAGCAAAATAATGAAACAGGAAAAAAATCATGGTATGGTAAGTTCCAATGAGCCCAGCACAGAATGTGTCCTACTAATTTATTTAAAATCTTTGAACATGTCAGTAAAATACCGGATAACAAATAATTAGTTCAATTAGTCTACTTAAGCTTTCAAAGGCCACTGATAACTTTCTTCACAGGAGGTGACTAGTGAAACTAAACAGCCATGGATAGAGTGGCAAAATATTCTCACTGATCAAAAACTAGTGAAGAAAACGGAAACCCAGTGGACTTATATTGGTCTTTTTTCATCATGGCAAAATTGTAACAGCCATTTACTCAAGCCTTCCCATTAGGACCATTTATGCAATTCATAAGGCATTTATTAATATCTTGAGAGATCACAGCAGCTTAGGAGGCAGAGCACTGTGTAGATGACTGAAATATTTTGGATCAAATCCTGACAAACTACGAAGCCCTTTCAAGGGGTAAAGTGACACACAGTGCAAACAAAATTCACTATTAACAGGTTCAAGTAAGATATTAGGGAAGAATTAAACACCTATGCCAGTGAACAGAACTATGGATATGACCTCTGAACATCACTCACATCTTCACCTGGGCTAGGTCTAAGTACACTTCCCAATTTGAAAGTGACACCAAACCAGCTTTTCAGACTCCAGGAAGAATGAACAACAGTGATACGAACAACGTAGTATTGTGTGCCAGTGTTCAAATGCATGAAAAGTACTGCACAAACCCTAGTCTGAAAATATATTTTGCAGTACTAGAAGAGTGTGGATCCCCTCAAAGCGGCACAAAGCGAAAGCTCTGGGAACAATCTCTGACAGTAAGATGTGAATCTTGTTGGCATATTTTAGATATGTGAAAAAGAGAGATCGAAGAAGATTATGAATAATAATCTATGACAGAAAAAGAGTAAGCCAGGGACTTCTCCCACTCAGGTTACTAAGGGAAATTCACTGAGAATAAGAATCCCAGTAACAAATGTTAGTAAAAAATGTTAGAAGATGTTACAAATGCTGTGTCTGGGGGATTTTAAACACATCTTTGATATTTAACAGTTTAGGGCAAAAGGTCTCTGGGTCTTAGGGGCAATTTCTTCTACAACTCCTTGTTTTCTTTCTTGCATTTCCCTTTGCTTTGGTAATTTCTTCTTTCAATAGATGAGCCTTTGGATCAGGACTAATGTGAGCATCAGTGTGCTTCCCACGTTTAGTATCAATTTCATTTCAGCATTTCTTGTTTACTTTCCAAGCCTGTGGATGCAGATTCAGCACAGAGCACTTCATCTATCTTCCCTGGAAGATCATGAATATGTATTTGCTGTATTCATAAACAGCAAGACTGTAGTAGGCAGGTGATGAACCAGAATAGAAGCCAAATGCTGTCAACGTTGTGGACACCAGATGGGAACCTGGATCTATTCAGCCTACATCCTTACACTGTATAGTTTTGAATAAAAGCAAGAAAGGGTGCCAAAGGAAAACCTGTAGTTGAAACAATCCTCTCCTCCTCCCTAGCTTTATTAACACAGCACACTGTGTTATTTGTCTGCAGTCTTGCTGACATGGAAGTTTCCAGAAAAGGCAGTTTGAGGGGAGCAAGGGAGCAGTTCATGTCCTATAAATTAATTTCTGTATTAGCTACAGCAATAGCAGTCATAATTCCACTGTAATTCGATCCTTTAAATCGTCCCCATTCAAGAAACTTTCAGAATCCAGGTCCTCCATCCCAGGCATAGGCATTTTAATGCAGGACATGCCTCAACTGAAGGGGGTACCAGTTTAACCTGTAAAAATGATGGCTTTCCCTCCAAGTATCAGCTTTGAATGTAAATGTGTATGTTTGAGGTACTATTTTTTACATGCCATGCCATGGTGTTGGGACAACAAATATGTGCAAAACCATTGTGGGCAACACAGATTAACTATGTGAGGATTACAGATGGTGTGTAGAAGGGAACTCTTCAAACAGAACAGTCCAAGCATGCCTCAGCATGGCAGAATGGCCCAGAGCCTAATGGCAATTCATCACTGAGGTCACCCTGCTGAGAAGCTTTTCTTTAGGTTTCCTTTCAAACAATTCTTTCCCTACTTTTTTCTAACCTGGTTTATGCAGCAGATTCTGTTCCCTTTTTTCTCTCTCCCTTTCACTCTATTTTCCAAATACATTTTCAATGAGCTTCCAGAAGAAAAAATGTCCTCTTTTTTTGACTAAAGTCAGCTGCACGCTCTTTTGTGTGAATGAACTGCACACCACACACATTCAAAATAAAAATCTATTAAATGAAAACTTCCATGAGAAAGAAGATAACATAGGTAGCTGTCTAAAAACAGGTATTATCTTCTACAGTTCAGTTTTGAAAGAAAAGGCTGCTTATATCCTACCCCCAACTTCAGTCACTCCCTGGACAAGGGGTTTTGTTTGGGTTATAGCCACCGAACTGCTAATAGCTGTTTAGGCACCTCCACTGGATTTGGGGATCTGGGCTTTTGTATCAAAAGCAACAAAAGATGTGATTAACAACAGATATTTGGCAGTAAAAAGAAAACAAGCTGATACATGTTTTAGAGTCATTATTTTAGCAAAGGGGTTTCCTTTCTTGAGTCTAAACTTTAAATCAGTCTTTAACCTCCAGGAGAGGATTTTTATTCTTTGTGGTGTAATCTCACTTCCTCTCAAGTATGTTCCACTCTGTGTCTAGTCCTCAAGGTTTATACTGCAATTCCCCTTTTCCCTTTGGTGCATGAGGAAGTGTTTGTTGGGAGGCCTGGTAAAAGATAGGCTGGAGTTGTGCACAATGTGTGATTCATTACTGCCTTAATTCAGCTTTACTTAATTTGATCTTTACTTCTGCTGACTTTGTTGATGATTTTAAGATGTACTTTTTAAAAACTGTGGAGAGCATTCAGGACAATGGATAATTCTCTGCTACTGTAATTTATAATGGAATAATTTTATGTGCAATGATGATAATCAACAGGTACAAAACTATTCATGAAGTTTACAATATGCAAATACTTCGTAAAAAACAACTCTAAATTAAGTCTGTAAGAACTCACTCCTGACATTAGTGAGGTCAGGATTTCACCTTTTACCTTTGATAAATGCTCCACTGAGTTCTTAGGCTGCAAGGACATCAGTGTTTGTGTGCTAGAAATGCTGTACTAGTGAGCCCATTGTACGAGATGCATCCTGGATAATTCTGTGTGCTTTAAAAAGACCACTCTCCCCCAAGTCTTAAAAAAA
Organism: Aegithalos caudatus; assembly: GCA_013389925.1. Lineage (NCBI taxonomy): Eukaryota > Metazoa > Chordata > Aves > Passeriformes > Aegithalidae > Aegithalos > Aegithalos caudatus. The sequence continues at coordinate 84,186 of WEIU01014771.1, forward strand.
GTCAAGTCAACAGAAATTGGTATGATGCAGAAACAGCACATTTGTCAGAGGTCTTAAATCAACCTGCACTGATTGTGTTGCTCTCCTTTCAGACATGAGATTTTTCATTCAATAGTCTGTTGCCAAATAGAGTCATTTGTCTAAACATCTGTGCAGTGGAAATCAGTATGTGTTGAAGAAATAAAAACAATTTATTGTGTGTACTCTTACCACTGCTCCAGAACTGTGACTGGTAAAAATCAAATCTGTTTACTCAACAATTAAGCTTTAAGTTTTGTAATTTTTTTTCCTGAGTATCTTTGGCATTTCAGTAGGTCACTGTATAGTTTGGAATCACTTTTCAGTTTACTGTGTGATATTTACCTTCTCCGAGTGTCCTCTGCAGCAAGTCATGTTTTGCTTGAAGTTTTGTGATGAGATTGCTACCTTCCAGATATTCTCTGAATTTCTGTAGAGATGCAGATGAATCTATTACTATGCGTGACACATAAATTCCAGGAACTTCTGGATAATGTTTACTTCAGGTGCTTGGTCTGCATCACATGAATGAGGAAGCAACCAACATACCATGAAATAGAATTGCTCTGTTTCCTGCTGGTTAGCTCTTCTTTTTGCAATGCTAGGCTTACTCAAGTATGTCTCAGAGACTGTTGACTTCACAGACTCTGTTGAGCGACTGTGCTGGAAACACTCTGATACATCATAATCTTCAATGGTGACCATATCTTGTATTGTTTGCAGGGTAGCCTCTGTTGTTTTCTTAACCTGGTATTAAAAAGCAGAGTTTGCCAAATGCCAGATAAATATATATAGGAATAGTTTAGAAGGGAAGCTCATTACTCACAGTAACTCTCTGGCACTCTCCCCCAAACAAACTGGTGTGTAAATGTGAAAATTAGGTGTGCTATAACAGATATCTACGTAACAGGTATCCTATCTGGTTCTCTGCTTTACCATGGTCTAACCCACAAACACCGATGTACTCCTGTGTTGGCTTCGTAGTGCACTCAAGCATTTGTTTGAAATTAGAATTGAAATGTGACATGATTTGATTAAGGTCCCTAATCTGGGAGGCAACAGAGATGATACATTACTCTAAAGGGCCAGCTCTCCTAAATGTAGTCAGTGTGGTACATTGAACATGTACATCCAGGGATCTGGATCTGGCCAGAACAATGAGATCTTCCAAGAAAAAAATCTGTGACCCCATACTGTGCAGTGCTATGATGAGGGGCACAGTGATGTTTAGACTGCAGAAGTGGAATACATTGTTGACAGAGAGGGCTTGAGAAAGAAAAATTTACACCAGACTCCCAGCCCTTCCCTTCCAATGACCCATGGAGCACCACTGCTCATAGTGGAAACCCAGGCACGGATGCTGTGGACAAGGGATGAAGTTTCCACAGTGCAATAAATTAACTGGTAAGATTCACAAGGACGGGATTTACTTCCCAATTTTGCTTCAGATGGAGTCTCTAGTAGGGTCAACAAAATTATGGACACTTCTACACACAACTCCATTATAGGCAAATATCCCTTCCACACCTGTAAAACATTATTTCTTTCCCTATGTCCTTGCATTTCATTTCACTGAAAGAAATAATCCTTCTCCTTCCCTCTTTGTAACCTTAGAGACTGTCTGAATGCAAGGAAGATTTTTTTAAGACTACTGTACATGTCTCATGGACATTAATACTTTGTTCTAGACATTCAACATACAAACTAGAATAAAAAGAACTGGCATCCTGAAAACTTATCAGTAAAGTACATGAAGAAATCAAATTATTTCTATGTTTTCTTTTAGGAACAGATTCTCATTTAAACTGAAGGACTTTAACATTGCCTTAACTGTGATAAAAGTGCATTTTATTTCCACTGCCAGAGCAGGGGAAAGAGAACAGCATAGTATTTTCCATATTTTACAAAAAAATGCATTTCAGTTTGCTAGGTGAGCTGTTCCCATCATGGGCATTCATTAGTCATGTTTATAAATAGCTGTAGCTGAAAGCATAAGAGATCTTGACTCAGTTACCACAAAAGACAGTTCAAATTCCCTTGTATTACAGGAGTAGCAAGTTGAGGTCTGGATAGAGGGTGGTCACAGAAGACAATAACTGTTCTCAGTGGCCTTCTGTCACAAGAATTTTAAAATATGTGCTCTAACAAGTTTACACTGAAGCATCTGCAAAACGTGGAACTCCATAATGTGAATGTATGGACAGGTAAAGGCAAAGTATTTCCAAACCTCTGTAAAGCACGTGAGGATCAACCTTAGCACATGTGCAAGTATTTGATTTTTAAAATTAAAGTCATTTATACAGAGTGGAGCCACTTCAGGGTCATTTACACACTTTTGGCAAGGTAGAAAACACCGCACCTTCCTGAAAATTCAATGCTTATCCCTTGTAGACATAGGTCTTACCTCCTCATTTTCAATTTTGAGTGTAGCCAATCGTGACTGTAGTTGTTGATACCTAAGCATAAGCTCTGCTTGCACAGGTTGCTGGGCAGTGACCTGGCAAACCTAACAAAGAATCAAGAAAAAGCTGTAAGATGCAAGTAATTAAAAAAAACCCACTCTATAGTCTTCAGTTGTTCTTCTTAAAGCTAGGAGAACTCCTACCAAAACTATTAAAACTTAATAAAGCAGACAATAAAATGTGCCCATCTAAATTTAAAGTATTATGTGTTATAAGGTGTGGAAGTATGTGCTACAGCTCATGAATAAAGAGCACAGCCTTTTTGTATGTTTGCTTTTTACTGCTTTTGTATCACACAGAAATACAAACTGTGGAGTTACCTTCGGAAAAAAAAATGTACATAGGTGACTTTGAATTCTGCTTTGCTACTGGCCTTTGGTGTAGCAGAACAGGGCACAGCTAGGATACCCAGGATGCTTGAAATCTCTAGATGATAAAATGGGGGAAGAAGAACTGAAAAGGCTGCATTGTAGCATGAATAATTTGGAGTGGCTCTGTAGCTGCTCTCAAATAGCACCCACAAACTCTGTTATGAGTGGTGCAGGTAATAAAGACATAAAGTCACTGCTTACACTGGTGTTGGGCTGAGCATGGATTGGCCAGCAAATTTATAGCAATGTCATTATGAGTGATATACAGAATACAGTAACACTTAACAGTTTTTACGTGAGAACTTTGAAGCAACAGACAATGCTGCAACTTTTGCAAAATGTTATTGCTGATCCACAGACTTTTGGGTAGCTTTTACCAAACTCTTTGTAAAAGGGTTTGGTAAATTATAAAGTCTCTATCCTGGTATACAGAAACAGTCACTGTGGGGATACTTGTCAGTGTACAGACCTCATCACCCATATGAGATTGGAACTCAAATTTCATTGGTGGACAAAAAGCAGTGGGGTACATTTCCATGAATCTCTGCTTGTCACTGCGTGGCTCCAAGCTGTCAACTGCATTTTCAATGATGTCTAATCCCTCATGCCTGGAAGTTTCAAGGTTATACTCTGCAGAAAGGTATGTTCTTAGGGCTCTGTTCAGACTAGCATGGTATCCAAGATCACAACACTAAAAAAACAACAAAGGGAAAAGAAAACAAATTTAAAAGGAAGAATGCCATTCTAATATCACAATCCTGAAACTGTCACTAGAATTTTCTGTCCTGAAATTTTTCTGTCTTTGAAGTATTTAACATAATATCTTCTAAAATAAAATACAGCACTGGGGTCAAGACAGTAAGTATTTAGTATCCTCAATCCGTTGCAAAGATTAATGGACGGTTTTAGAAAAGAGATCAAGTGTACATGTGTGACAGTCTGCTTATCAGATACAGTACAGGCAGTGTATTTATATCAATAAAGTCTGGGACTCCACACACAGGTGGGCTTTTCAGTATCAATAGCATATGTAGAGCCCTGCATCACCTACTTAAACACACCCTAACATAACTATCAACTATATTAATGACAGCAGCAAAGTGAACTTGAAGCAATTCCTGCTTACCATGCCTGTGCCCAGACAAAAACCTCCACAAATACCTTGAGAAAAGGAATCCATCTAAAATGCTTTTTTATACAACAGGAAAGGTTTAACATCTTTTCCCCTGATCATGAAAATGTATTTAATGTAAACACCTTATTTCCAATGGTCATACTGAGCCAGCAATATACATCATGTTACTAAATGCAGAAAGTTATAATTTATGTATTTTTCTATGAAATGGAATGTAATTGAAACCTAATTGGTAAAACATGAAGTCATGTTTGTTCTTGAGTTTTAAACATCCTCAGTTTGCATTATTCATGTTTTGTTAATATTTTAGAGAACAGCTGAATATATTTTTAAAATGTCACAGCAGTAACATATCAACTGATTGTTTCCCTACATTGTACAGTAAATCCCTCAGTTTCTGCTCAGGGAGCCTCCAGGTAAGGGGAGATGTCACCTCAACAGTGGCACATCAGCTGCATACAAAGCAGTGCTCTTTACTCAAAGGGGTGAGATCTGCCCCAACCAGAGGCCAAGGCCTGGCCAGAGCAGTCAGAGCACTCTGCTCCAGGGCATCCCTCAGTCCCCAGCCACTCCTCCTCACTGCACACCCACAGCCAAAATCATCCATCCCTGCAGGACTCACAAGGTAACTATGGAGCTGGATAAAGAAGCAATTTGAATTCAGTCCACTGTGCCCTACAAGCATATATGCACTGTTTATATGAGTACCTCCCTCAGAGCTGTAACAAACCCCACAGGACTCATGGGATCACATTCCCCTTCCTTTCCTCTCACTTACTTGAAAAAGGAGAGAAATAGAGAGGGAGACAGACATACAGCTGTACACACTATACAGGAAAGAGCTTTTAACCTATTTACCATACCAAAACCTGTGTGTAGAAGGGAATGAAACACTTCACTGATGAATTAAAGGGAATGAAACACTTGACCTTGACTTAGGTGTGGTAATGACTTGTGATGAAGCTGTTCTCTAACAGAGAGTTGTTTTATTCAGAACAAAGCTTCCAGAAAGACTAAGTTTTCACTCCTAGCAAGTACTCCAGGTAGTGACTGCAGATGGGATAGTGGCTCTCCAAAAAAACAGATGCTGAACCATTCAAAGAAAATGAAAAAGATGTCATGTTCAATCAAACACACATATGTTAACCTCTCTCTTTTGCATTTATAAAATGGAAATTTGTGTTATGCTTACTAAAACAGCCCCATAATTTTATACTAAAGTGCATCCATATTGCAAAGAACACCAGCCTCAAAAATACTGTTTCTAAAAGGAAAAGTCTCTTGGTGTTTTTCTCTTGTTCTATGTCAAATCAGATCTCATATTTTATTCACTATCTTGGATGAAAAAGACAGACTAAAAGTCCTGATAAGAAAGTGAATTGGGACAGCTGTTTTATTTCATGTGCATTAGTTTCAGAGACCTCATGGAAGATTAAACTGAAAAGGAATTAGAAATAGAGGGCAATGCCAGGTTTAGCATTCCCAACTACCCATGTGTTATAAAACTACAGCCTGAATTTTGGCTCTAGTGGATTAATCTGAGTATTACTAGAAAGCTTATTGATTTACAATTAGAGCTGTGTGGGTTTCTGATGCAGCTTTTTTGCAAGCTGGAATGTAAGATTGCAGCCTTTATGCTGTGACACAACCTCATTGTTTAACCCTTAATCTACTCAGTCACTATCACCATGATCATCTTTGGCAAGTGATGACAGCTGAACAAGGCAACAAATACAGCCTCTAAGAAAAGAAGAGGATTTTTCAAGTGAAGCAGAGTATCCTGCCAGGAAAAGGCATTTTCTTGCAATGCCAATGCCAGCAGAGAAAACAAAAATCAAATAGAGATTCTGAACTGATGCCTTATCACAAGTGTCTCTTTGAATGGAATTAAAAACATCTGAATTTGAAATTTTGCTTCAATTTCTTACGTAAAAATAAAATTTGTATGAGGGAAGTTGTTTTTTTAAAAGCAAAACTAAACATTCAGACATCACAACTCTTAGTTATGCCAAGCCATAGCCCATTTTCCCCAAAATCTGGAGACACAGATCATAACTGGGAAACAGCTCTGTCATAGTATCTTGGCTACCCAGAAAGAAATGTACTGTTTCAATCTGCTGGAAAGACGGTTTAGAAAAGAGTAGTTGTCTATACACACACACAGGCACAAGTATTTATATGATTTTCAGGAAAAATCTGTAGATTTGTGGAAAGACTTCTACAGTTCAAGTGAGCGACCACACTGTTAGCCAGAATAAGTGTTAGTCTCAGAGGTTTGCTAGTCAGGAGAGTGAGGGTCCAGCCAGGCTGGTTATCTACCTACGGATCTGCTCCCTATCCACGGGCTAGAGACGTGAGATGTCACTTGGTGCGGTAAGACACAAATATGAAAAATAACAGAATCAAGTCAGAGACTATGAGTTTGTTTGCATTTCTGGATTCATAAAGACTTTCTGTTGGGCAAAGTGAAGGGGGTGAGGGATGCATTTGGGATATGTGTGAAAAATTAATTTTGTAATTTGCATTTTATTCTTATTTAAAATTAAATCTGAAGCCGTCTCAAGAGCATTTACTGCCTTTATTGTACCCCAGAGTATATTTATGCCTGAATAAAACAAACTGCAGTGCTTAGCACAGAGCTTCAACCAAACCAAGCTGCTCTTATTTAATTTGATTTTGTTTCAGGAATAACAGTAAAATCCTAATGTCAGTGGAGAGAGGAATTCATAAAAAAGCCTTAATCTCTGAATAAGTCACTTTCTAAGTATTCTGTTACACAGACATCTACATTCAAATCAAAGGGATCTAAGGGTACATACCATATTTATGAGGACTTATGTAATAAAGATTGTGAGCTGCACACACTTTACTCTACTTTTAAACTTGGTTTTATGAATGATTAATAAAGAACCTTTACAGAATAAATGAAGTTCACAATAGCTAAATGTTCTTTAACTTCTTAACGATTCAAAGCATGCATACTGCAATTAGAGATTCAGAAACTCCACTTTAGGAAAGACCAACACATTAATAATTTATTTATTTCAGCAGCAGAACTACAGTAAAGTTGTTTTGATCACTATTTCCTAGTATTTATCTTCAGATCAAAAACATGCATGGTAAGTCTGAAAAAAAAGTCTTTACCTTCCTCTTACACTGAGACAAATTTAACGAATGTAAATGGGCAAAAGTGCCATATGGACCGATGCTGGCACTAACAGATTAGCAGCAGTGTATAGTCTGTTGTTCCTCTGAAACTCAAAATCTTTAAAAAAATTCTACATACTAGGTAAAACTTACTTAAGTCGGCTAATCTTTACTGGTTTTTTACAGGTATAAATAAAGAAAATAACTGATTCTGTCATGCATTTGAACTAGATCCTACTCTAGTCAGCAGAGAAGAAATATTTAACAGAAAATTCAAATTCCTCCAGTACAATCTGCAGAGGACAGAAATACACTGTGCATATCAAATCCTGTTTATCTCTGCTTCTTTGCAAATGTTGGTCTCATCTCTGAGCTCACTAAATGCATTAAATCATCCAGCTAAGACTCCAGCAATATTTTTATATTGCTTTTATCACAAGAGCTTAAAATGAGCAACACATCAAAAATTTAAGTCAGAAGCCCAGAGCTCTGTTAATGAAATGACAGAGTTGAACAGTTCAGACTGAGTTCAGATGGGGAACAGTAATTTAGGATTTTCCATATAAGCCTTATACACAGAAAATGCAGTGGAATCCAAATGAAAATGAGGTGTTTTATGGTTTGGTTGTGGGGGGTTTTTGTATTGGTTTTTGTTTGTTTGCTTGTTTTTTTGTGAAAATGAATAGTTCCACTATCTTCCCCAACCTTGTTAAAAAAAATAAATATGAAGCAGTTTACTACGTTATTGCACGTATTTTTATCCCATTTTCATTGGACATGTTTTTCACTAACCAATAGTTTTTCACTATTCCATTTCATTTATGGGCAACACCAATAGCTTGGGGCAATCTAAATTCTTCCATGTTAACTGGAATTCAGACACAGAGGAGAGGTAATACCCTCCCATACAGGCACTCAGAGAGAGTTCAGGGAAGCACAGGAAGTCAAGCAAGCAAAGTGGGACAAAATAGAGAGGGCAAAAAATGAAATCTCCACCACTGCTCTGAAAACTCCAAATTCTACCATGACATTAACAGATTTACAAAATGAGGTAGTCTGTACTGTTGCAACATATGGCCACTGGGAAGCATGTCTCACATTCCAATGATACAACTCCAAAACCTTGCCAAGATGCTTGCATTTACAAAGAAGAGTTTCCTTTGTCAAGTGGCACACACTGTGTCTAAATACCAATGCTTTCACAGCATATTCTGATTAAATACAAATGTCTGAAAGACACTTCATTTAAACAAGCTCACAATTGGATTAAATTAGCTCAGAAGCAAATTCTGGTTGCACATGTTTACAGCCAACTCTTACAAAACAGTGATGCAAAGGGCAGCTAGACTTTCCATTTAAATTCCTTAGGGAAGAGTAATTTCTCAAGCCATTTTGCTAAAAGAATGTTATTGTGTACATTGGTCCATGGCTTTCAAAAAGACAGGCAGAGTAGATACAATTTTTCTGTGTTACTAAATATTGTAGAACGTATATTTTTGTTAAAGATTAGCAGTTAGAAAGCTCTAGTCTTCATGGTTGTGTAAATACCTTTATATACACTAACTCCAATGAGTGTTGGCTCTGTGTGTATGGACAAAGCTTCACTTCTCCCCTCACAATTCTTTGTAAAGCTCCAGGCTTGCAGTTCCTCCCCTCAGTTTTCACTGCTACAGAAACCTCCATGCATATCACTGAAGTGGATAAGAATCAGATGCATTTTCCGACTTGACAAAGTTTTGAAGTAGAAACACAAACTGGAGACATTCTCAGAGAAAAGTGAACTCTGAATGGGAAGGCAGGAGAGGTGACGAAATGAGCATCTACCTGGCTTCTGAAAGGGTGAAGGTGCTGGAAACAAAAAGAAAGGGACCTTCCTTCCAGAATCCAAGAAGAATTCATGAAGTTGACATTATGAGACATGCCCTTACTCCTGACCAAAAATTTGTCATCTTTTAAGCAGTAGCAGGAAAATCATACATTAAGTAAGGTCAACTTCTCTCTTGGGGGCTACCCCAGCAGGTACACAGCTTGTTTTTTGTTTTCTGCCCTAATCATAAACCTGGTAAATGCCTTAATTGCTCAGGCAGCCTAGATGGGTGGAGCAGAGTGAGCAAGTGGATGGATATAGATTAGACGAGGACAGCCCACAGAATAAACCACAAGAAATCAGCAGTAAACATGCAGTAGCAACTAGGAAAGGAATAAAAGAGATGTCGAAATAGAGACAGAAAAAAATACTGAAAATACAAAAAAGATTCATTGCCATCTTTCATAGGAAAGCAAGAAAGAAATGAAGCAAAACCATTTGAAAGGGAAAAGTTTTAACAAAATCAGGCAAGATTTTATAAATTATAGAAAAACTAGAAACGATGAAGAAAACTGACTATCAGTGTTTAGATGATGTAATAAAACAGGTATATGCAGCTACTTTAGTCCAATTACCCCAAGAAGGCATTTTTTCCCTTTCTGTGTGAAGCTTTGCTTCTCCAGTCAGTAGAAATGAGACACTTCTTGTCAAATTCTGTATTAATTTATTCTATACTAGAAACCAGAGATGTATATGAATGTTGTTTACTATTGTAAGTAATGTATGTTACTGCTGCAGTAGTGAGCATATTCAAATATCTAGAATTTTAAATGGACCACAGAGGCAGACCCACTAAGCTATTTAACCCTACATTGCTAGAGAATGAATGTCTTGAGGCTTGTGTTTGCTGTCTCTGTATTTTCTCTATCACATAAAAAGCCAGTTTACAAAGAGGGTGGGATGTGATAAGGGTGCAGGATGCTCCTTCTGCATCATGTTGAAATGTCAGTAATACAGGAGACTAAATGCTGGCACAAGTCAACATTAGTGTATAACCTCATTCTTCTAGGACGTTCTCATACAAACAACTTACTGAGAGTAAGTAACAAGTGTGTTGACAGAACAGAGTACAGGATTGATTGTTTCTGTTCTTCAAACTGCATGAAGTAAGAGTAAGAATCCACTGTATGCATGATTCCATGACTAAATGAATGAAACTAAAGAATTTTGAAAACATGGAAGAAATTGCTTCTTTTGAATTAAATACCATTAGATAACCACTTCAGAAGTTTATCTTGTAAAAAATACTTAGATCCCAGAGATCATACATAATGGAAATGTCTTATGTTCTATTGACACATGGGGAGCAAACACAATGTCCAAACTTTAAAGGGATGGGTTCAGCATCTTACTGGCACTTTGTTTTGTGGAAATAAGGGAAAGACTTCTGATTGTACCACACAACATTATAAATAGCAAGTGTACTGTAGGCAATCCGTACGACTAAAATAGTCCCTTTAAAACTGAAAAAAAAGTATTATTCCCAAACAGAATAAACATAAATACAGATGTGGCAGTACTTACGTCGATTAAATCCGAAAGGTCGTGAATATAATACTTGAAAACAGAAGCGTTAGTTGCTTCAAGGGTGAGCAGGTATTCATTACGGGCCTTAATAGATTTCAGCTTGTTTTCAGAATATTTTGCTTGACGCTAGGAAAGACATTGCATATTAATGTATTTTAATTACTTCGGTTTTGGTATGCAGCAGAAATGGTAACAATTCAAGCACACATTCCTAGTAACAAGGAAGAATCTTAATTTCCAGCCTATTATATATACAACAAATATAATACAAAGTGAAAACTTAGTATTTTGTTTCAAATGTGACAAACTTTACAGTAAGTATTATACTGGGAATGAATCATTCACCTCTCAGAGTTGAAATTATGTCGAGTTATGTATAACCCACTGCCAGTTTATTATGTGTACCTTGCTTAATTTTATTTCCCAGCGGGATTTCTCTGCCTAAAATCATGCCAAAGAATGTCAGAAATGCACTGAATTTATTTCAAATGAAGCTAAATAAAAGGACTATTTACTTTTTCCTTCATTTTTTCAATCTTTTTCACAGAGCTCCGTCTCTGGTGCCTTTCTTCTAGTCGAATATGAAAAACAGGGTCTCCTGACCTCCCAATCTGTTTTTCTTCTTGCTTCTCTGCCTCCTTCAGTTTGCTTTCTGCACTGATGCTCTCTGCATGATACATGTGGTATGTTTTCATGACCTGCAAAAGGCAAGAGTGAAAGGAGAACTGGAGAAAATGAAAATATAAAGGTATCTACAGAAAAATCACAGGGTCTTTGAGCATAATGTTGACTCAAAAACATGGATCTTGGGTAAGTTTCTTTGCCAGTGGATATTGAGGACTTTTGGTTGCATTTTTCTTTTCTGACTTATTGAACAGTATTCCAAATAGAGATATTTTTTTTTTTTGTTCATTGCTCTGATAGGAAAGAGCAAAAGCCATTCTTACTAAATTTCAGTATTCTTGTCTTCAAGTGAAAATCTAAAATAATGGACAACAAAACTAAATCTGTGTCAGTACCAAATCTATAGAACTATCTTCTGGGCTAAGTCCAACAACTTGGCTGTGGACATTGAATGTTTGACAGCAGAGGGATCCCTTCAGCACTGAGGACAGGGGAAGGAAGGAGAGGGAATGGGAAGCTTTGGCCTGGGAGCAAATCCCCAGATTGTTGGATGGCTGTCCATGGCCTGGAAAGAAGTGTCTGCCCACTGCATGGCCAGAAGATTGGGCCCAGTGTAAAATCAGATGAGAACTGAAGAAGGAGCTGTCTGATATGTATGTTGGGAAAATGTTTCCCCGTAGACCCAATGGATTCTTTCCTCTACGCACATGCTGGGTCTGCAGATAAGAAAGCTTAGGTTGCCAATATACAAATACATGCTTGCAACACGCCACAAAGAGGAAAAGGGACTGGTTTAGCCCAGTTCTCTATCCTTTCTTCTTCAAGCAAGAAAAACCTAAGCCTGAATGCTTCACAGTGGATAGCAATCAATCACAAACCCCCCACCTCTGCTGGGTAGGGCTGTCTCTGCCCACTTCCACCAAAGGAAGCATCTTTCTGCCTTCCCCAGTCTTTTGTTGTTGTTTGTTTCTTTGTGTTGTTGTCTTCAGTTTAGAGCACTGAACAAAGCAGGAAGGCATCCTCATGCAGCCAGAGGCCTCCTCTCTTCCTCTTAAGGGTGCCAGAGCTCTCAACAGCAGATATTATCTTTGGGTGGAGGCCATGCAAACCATTCACATCTGGAAGGGCACAACGGCAGGGAGGAATCAAACCAGCTGCTTGTGTGACCCACGGAGGAGACAGACAGTTATGGGAAACTGCCTTGAAACATTCCCTTGGGAAAGTGTACTTTTTGTAACTGAGTAGTTAGGCTAGCATAAGGAGCATCCATAGAGTGGCAAAACAGGGAACAGCTAGATATTGCAAAGTCACTACAGCACATCTTAGCATGGATCAAACCAATTGCACACCATCCCAGTGGATAGCTGAACTGATGCTTATTTCAAGTCCTGTGCAACAGAAAGATGGACACTTTCGGAGAGCAATTTTGCATAACAATGTATAACAATGTTATACACCATAACTGTGTATGCCACTACTTAAGACTGATGCCACTGATATCAAAAATGAAACAGGCAACTCTTCACCAGTTTCCTGTAGTAAGGCAGAACATTTGGAGACAAGCACTAAAAAGTGACCCTGTTTTTATTTTAAGAAACATATGCGTACAGCTCTGTGGTAAAAAAAAAAAAACAACAAAGTGCCCAGAGGAGGGCTTAGTGTCCTTGCTGTTGCTCCTCTGTAGCACACTGTGCTCCAAGGCCCAAGCAGAGTGCAGAGCTCCTGCCAAAACCCTGCCTACACCCACTGGGAACAGCTGCTGCCACACCAGTTCACATCTGCAAGGATGAGGCAGAAAAAACCCCCAGAGATGGACAAAGTTGGGTTAGGAAGAGCAGGCAAGCTCACAGGGCTGAGATATACAAAGTTCCCAGTTTACCCAAATAGCATGTTCAGTCTTCTACATCCTGAACTGTTCCAAAAGCACTCTTAAAGTTGTTGATAATCAGTACCCAGGGCGCTTAACTCATGCAGCCACATGGAAACAAAAGAATTACTGCAAGGAGAAGAAATGGACTTTTAAAAGAAATGGTTTATATAATAAAACAGAGAAGCACAGAAAGTGATATGGCTCTTATTAAAAACAATGGGGAAAGGAAATTAAAAGCAAGGTTGGGCCCTTTTATTTCGGCCTTTCTATTCAAATCTTTTAAGTGTTTCTTTACATAAGGCTAGAGGTGTTTTCTTTTATTTTTATCTTTTGTTCTGTGTCATCTCTCTTTTGTTCTGTCATCTCTAGAGACTATTTAGTTGGTGGGACAAGACTAACTCATGTGTCTTAACTCTAGAAAAGTTACTTTCTTTTGTACTCTGCCTGCAGAGGGAATTATGGGCCCTGATGGAATCAACCCAAGAATTCTCCAAGAGCTGGCTGATGACATTACAAAACCTCTATCTCAGTTTTTGAGAAGCCTTGGGAATTGGTGAAGTCCAGGCTGACTGGGAACTGGCAAATGTTGCCCAGTTTTCAAGAAGCACAAGAAGGACGACCCTGGAAACTACAGGTCTGTCAATGTCACTTCAGTGCCTGGTAAAGCTATGGAGAGGATTATTCTGAGAGGTATTGAATAACACCTGAAAGACAACACTGTCACTGGTCAAAGCAAGCACAGCTTCATGAGATGGAAGTCCTGTTGATCAAACTCAATTTCCTTTAATGGCAAGGTAACCCACCTAGTTGACCAAGGGAAGCCTGTGGATGTAACCTTGCATTTCAGTAGATCTTTCAATACTGTCTCTCAGAGTATCCTTCTGGATAAAATGTCCAGCACACAGCTGGACAAACATATCATGTGATAGGTGGGCAACTGGCCCATTGTTTGGGGTGACATCAGACCGGTGATCTGTCACTAGTGGGGTTCTGCAGGGCTATCTTAGGTCCTGTGGTCTTCAACATCTTCATTAATGACTTGGATGCATGACTAGAAGGGATACTAAGCAAGTTCATAGGTGATACAACACTGGGAGTAGCTGCTGACTCCCTCCAAAGCAGGGAGGCCCTGCAGAGAGACCTGGACAAATTAAGAGAACTAGGCAATCACCAACCTCCCAAAGTCCATCAAAGGAAAGGTGTTGGGACTCTGCACCTGGGATGGGGCAACCCTGGATGAATGGACAGAATGAGGAATGAGAGGCTGGAGGGCAGTGCCATGGAAAGGGACCTGGGGGTCAAGGGAAAGTTGAATATGAGTCAGCAGTGTTCTGGCAGCCAGTGGAGAGTGCCCAAAGGAGGGAACAAAGATGCTGAAGGGCCTTGAGGGGAAGCTGTATGAGGAGTGCCTGACGTCACTCAGTCTGTTCAGCCTGGAGAACAGGAGACTGAGGGGAGAGCTCATTGCCATCTGAAACTTCCTCATGCAGGGCAGACACTGATTTCTTCTCTGTGGTGACCAGTGACAGGCCCCGAGGGAATGGCCTGAAGTTGTCAGGGGAAGCTTGAGTTGGAAAAAGGTTCTTAAATGGAGGGTGGCTGGACACTGGAACAGGCTCCCCAGAGAAGTGGTCACAGCACTAAACCCTGCCTGAGTTCAATAAGTGTTTGACAACACTCTTGGGCACATGATGTCACTCTTGGGGATGGTCTTATGCAGGGCCAGGATCTGGATTCAGTGATCCTTGTGGGTCCATTCCAACTCAGCATATTCTGTGATTCTGTATCAAATATATTTTAAAGTTTTCTAACTGCATATCAAAGTGCCTAAGTGGTGAAACAAGGGTTTGTTCTGCTTGCCAAAAGCAGTAAGCATTGAAGTTTTTAAACAGACTAGCAGACTATGCATAAAATATGTGGCTGTAGTGGCTGACACTTCAGCTTGCCTCACTGAAAGACGCACTCCATGAAGGAGTACAAGTGTATCACTGCTCTCACCAATGTCCCCACACTGACTCCACTAGCTTCACATCACCATGAGTATTTCTTCCTGCTTGCTTACAGCACATGCTACCAAATCCAGAGTGTCTCACAATACACTGATTGAAAGGCAGGTTTTGTGGGAGAACTACATGGAACTCATAGCCTTCGTGTGGAACCAAGACTTGAAGTCCATGTTCTCACAACAAACCCTGTAGTTTTTTAGTAAACCATTTGTACCAAGAACCACGAGTTCTTGGTACAAATGGTTTACTAAAAAACTAAAATTTAAAAAGAAATCCTCTCTCTGTATTCACAGGGCTGGACATCAATCAGACTCAGTCCTACCCAAGCCTCACTGGCTTAGGAATCAATATAGTCTCTATATAGCGCAGTGATCAGCCTATGCACGTTGACTCCTGTCCAGTTTGTTATGTTGATAGCACTGCTTATCTCATGCACTAGTGACATCATTATTTTGCAAGCCTTTGGGGAAAACTTTTTCATGATTTTGCTTTCAGCCTTTTTCATGATGTGTCAATGCTTTTTAAAGATATGATATTGCAGCAGCTGAACTTAATTTGAGAAAGCATTAGAGAGACACGTAAGGAAAAACAAATGGGAAGAAGCTATGGAGTTGGCTTCCAAGTATTTCAGTGCATACTTCCACAACAAATTAGCTTAGAATTTGCAGGCTAAGTTGCATATATGATTCTTTCCCTTAACACTATGTCATCTTTTTGCCTTGGAGTTTTAAAGACTGTTAGATATTGTTAAAAACAGCAACAGGCTTTCCTAGACTTATGGTATGACAAGTTCTGAGATTTGTAGACCTCTGATCTGTGAACATGCAACAGATTCACAGATCTGTTATTCAAATTATGAATAATCTCATGAAACAAGTAATAATGCTTCTCAAATGTCCACCAAACTATTGAACTGACAGACCATCCTGTGAGAATATCCATCACTGAAGTGACTTTAGTTAATCTCCAAAGTGCTTATTGATCAACCATCAAGTGTGCACTGAAAAAGGAGAGCAAGGTTGTAATTTTGCAGATGCTGGACTGTCATCATATTTGCCACATTTCTCCACTGTACTGAACCAGCAGTGTTAAATGCATACTAGTACCTCCCCAAAATGAAATATTGAGTTTATCTCCTATTAATTTAGCAAGTTTATTCTGCTGATCCAGTGATGTAAAATATATATTTCTGTCAGATGACTGTGTCAAACTACAAGCAGATGAAAAAGATTATGCTACCCTAACTATGTACTCTCACATTTGTAGGTGACAGACTGTTCACTTAGTAGTATAAACATCTCAGTTTGTGTGCCAAAGTTTTGGCATCATTCCTAAGAGCTCAACAAATAGGCTTAAGGCAGAAGATAGTATTTATCACAAGGAATGGCACACTAGAGCACATCCTTAGATAATTATTTAATTTAAGCCCACAGTTGTTACCTAGGCAAATCCATCAACAAGACAGTAACTGTGAGCTATAAGTGAAGAATGTTCCCATAGCAGAGGACTGGGTTTCCTTCTCTACACACATACTTCTTTTCTAGAAAACTCACACCAAGGCATGACTGAAAGCTACGGAGTTAAAATCTATTGAAATTACTCTGTTTACATACACTTTGTTTTTATAATAAAACTGCATAATTAAGAGCCTTTTCATAGTGTTTCTCAGGAAATAGGAATTTCCTGGAACAGTAGCTCATCCCCGGTGCATTTATCATGTTTGAATTGTTTTAGAATTATCTCTGCTAAGCTGCGAGTTCTTTTCAGAAGGTGGAGTTTGCAAGGGTTTCATTAAACTGGGTTAGTTAGTGCTTTGCACAGGAAATAAGTAAAATCTTAAGCCAATTTTACCACACCAGTGGCCTCTAGCAGTTCAGCAGGCTCAGTACGAGTTGTTGTCAGCATCCTGTTCACTCCCAAGCTCTGGAAACTCTGATGTTGTTTTAGGAATTGATACTTATATATTACTATCAATACAGGACTACTGATTTCTCCTTCTCAGATCTCTGATGTGCCACAGTAAACTGAACTTAACTTTTTAAAGAAAATTCAGATTCTGTGTTATTTCAGCAAAGAAAAAAAGAAAATCTGGAAGCAACTACCTTGAGAAATTAAACAGCCAAGATTTTTAAAGAGTAAGATAAATCAATGGAAAATATAAGTGGCACAGCAGCCCGGTCTTTTTTAACATCCAAGCTGCTTTGGACTACGTTTTCACTTTTCTGTGAGCTTTACATTTGCATTGCTTGTGAAATGGGTGATGCCAGTAGGAATAATTTGGAAAGCCAAGTGGGAGACATGAAGATAGGCTTTTATGATGTGTATCACTTTTCTTCACCATTTGCCCTCAGCCTTATTACTGGAACAGCTCTGTATTTTTAGCACACTTGTGACCTTCCTGAGATCTTTAGAGGACATTTATGAATATGTCCCAACCCCCAAATAAGTCCTAGTGAAG
This sequence comes from Aegithalos caudatus, assembly GCA_013389925.1. Classification (NCBI taxonomy): domain Eukaryota; kingdom Metazoa; phylum Chordata; class Aves; order Passeriformes; family Aegithalidae; genus Aegithalos; species Aegithalos caudatus. Next base: position 101,671 of record WEIU01014771.1, read on the forward strand.
ACCTCTCTCCAAGACAAAAGTTCCTACTTTCTGTTTCCTGTCATTCCCCATCACTCAGATACTCGTGGTATATATACCAGTACTTGATCTGACAAGGTATTTTAACTTCCTAGAGAAATAGAAGAAGAGTTTGACTGGGGAGTTTTCTATGTTGCAAAGACGATTCATTGCAAAGTCAATATGTTATCTCTTGAAGTCAACATGTAAGAAGATTTCTAAATCATTCAGTTCACGAAAAAAAATACAGCCAAATATCTTCCAGGCTTTCAGTTTGACCAAATTTTCTTCCTTTAAATGCCAGGAAAAACTCCTATCTGTGACCCTGCACAATGAACTGAGCTCCTTTTTCCCACTCAAAAGGTACACCTTATTGTAGTTTCTTATCCAAAACATGGGAATGATTCCTGGCCTGCACTGGCTGAAAGTGTGGTAAGGAGAGGAGTAAGAGAGGAGAGCAGCTGCTGGGATGCTGCAGACCTGAAAATACCAACTGGCACAGCCACAGAGAAACCAGGTATAGTTATAAGTACTTTCCAGTCATAATTTACTGAACTTGCAAAGATACATAATGAAGCTTAGCTATTCAATTGTTTTTAGAATGATGTTTTCAGTCCAAATTTTAAAATCCATGCATAAAACACTGAAATTTGAAAATACAGAGTTTTAAAATGCATTTTTTAGAAAACCTATCTAATGTAACATTTAAAAAAACCTATACACAGATGAGATGGAAAATTAGAAACTAAGCCTTCCCTTACAAATTTCTATTTGTTCCAGCAAAATAAGCCTACTCTGTTCTGAGAACATCTGAAGTTGCTGTTCACCTGCTTCTGTTCTCATTTTATCAACAATCCTGTACATGATGTGTAGTTTTAATGAGGACAGCACAAGCCAAAGGCCTTAATTTACAGACCTTTGTTGTAAGATAAGCTATGATGATAACGTTAACATTAAACCTTCTTCATACACATTAAAAGCTCTGATACTTGCCCCTTACTCCAAGGGTTTAGAAGTATTTAAATTCCAATAAGACATCACATTTTAAGTTATACTTCATGAAGGCACCTTTCCTTTCAAAGAAGGACTGTAGGGACAGACTTCAGTATTAATATATTACTTACAGATTTGAAATTAATTTGCTTTTTTTTGGACACAATGACTTATCTCACAATAGTAATACTGATTTTTTTTTTTAACTTTCCCCCCCTCTATATATCATGGGGCAAACAAGAAGATTTTTGTGACTGAGAAATGTCGCTGCTGGAGATTAAAACTGTCGATACTTGTTCTCATAAGGCCACTATGATCTTATTCTGAACACAGTAAATGTCATAAGGAATTAAAAACCTGTGCATGAGGTCCCCATCTGTCTAGATAGTGTTCTATCTTTATGTACAAGAGCAGATATAATACACAGATATGATGATGACCTTTCTAGACATGCAAGCAGTGAAACAGATGCTACTGTGCACCATATTGTCACTTTATTATGTGTGGGCTTTATTTAGCTAAATGTGGACATGTACAGCTTGACCAAACCCTTTGCAATCAATGAAAAGATGGACAACGAAATTAACAGTACAGATCACTTAATCTGAAGCAGATTCTTGCATCTGATTAAAGGGGTCTCATCTGCTCATACTAGATTTCCAGGGACTTTAACTGGAACCCAGATAGCATGCTAAGATATTTGTATCTACACTGCAGATGTCTGAAAATCAGGTAAGTAAATTCCATCCCAAGAAAGCATCTTGCAGCAGTAGCCTGACTCAAATTGTGGACAAATTCAGAATTTTTATAACATAAAAATATTCCCATTTAAAAACTGAATCTTAAATTCTGAGAAAGGAATTAGCACACACTGGAAGCCATAATATGGAAGTTAATACCTGATTAAATCTGATGGTTATCAGTGTGAAGACATAGCACTAGTGTGAAAAAAAAAGTGAAATTACCAAAGTCCAGTCCTGCAGATTTTCACTGGTACTTCAGAAAAGTATTTCACCACATGCTTCATTGTTTCCCTACTCTGGGAGCACAGGCACTAATCCCAAGCCTCGCCAGACACCGGGGTTATGCAACTGTTTAATTGAAACAATACTATATCTTCAGGGCTTATTCAGCACTGAAGTCCCACTTGTGCCATGGTTCCTGCAGTCACTGATCCCCTACAGCTGTGTGAATTGTCTGTGGCTATCACTACTTTGCAGAAGCTGATCCCAGGACACTTCACTGACTACAAGCCTCAGCCAAGAAAGCTTTGCAGTATCACACCCTACAAAATCCTGCTGGTTTCAAAAAAAAAAAAAAAAAAAAGCCCAAAGAAAAAAAAATAGTGGTGGTTTAGGAAGACTTAGGGAATCTGCGTCTATAACAGCTCAAAAGAACACAGAGGAGAAAGACAAGACTAATTTTCTTCGGATCTCCTTTTTCCCATCTAAGTTGTTCTTGGTTCAAATGTTCTTCAACCCACCCACTGATAGCTGCACAACTTTCCCTAGGTCAAAAGAAAAATCATCAAGATGCACTAAAGTAATGTTTGAGCTCTGCCTGTAGAGAAGTGATCACCGACAGCNNGACAGCTTCCTAAACTTCCTAAACTTCACAATATTTCTTGGTATCAACATGGTAAGGTTTTTTTATGGTCCTCCAAATATTGAGGATGGGGAATAGAGCTGTCTAGAGATTGTTATGCAGGGTACTGGAGTATACATGTTTCAGTTCTTCCAGACAAAAAAAGAAAATTTAGATGTACAACTTCCTTAACAAGCAGAAATCAACAGGCTTTTATAAAAGATACATATCACCAATTCCTCTTAATTCTACAGCTCTGTTTTTAAAAAAGGGTAATTATTGCTTCTTTTGTTTTTCATAAAAGAGCTGGGAAAACAGTTATAAGGTAGACAAGACATTGTTTTGCAGTAACAAGTTGTGTAAATGGGTTTCAAACAAGAAAATAGGTTCAGACCTAAGTTCTCCCAGATTTTCCTAAGGATTAGCAGGAGCTTGCCAGAATGTTCACAGTGGCTTTCCTCTTGACCTCTCTAAATGGTATGGAAAGTCTACAAACGCTTCTGTTTTTCTTTTCATTATTTACTTATCCCAGTCAGGGATGGGGAAGGGCATGTAAGTAACATTTAGACAGCACAGCACTGGATCTGCAAACACCTATGATTTTTTAACTGAGTGTAGCTCACAAGTCGAAGTAAGCAGATGGCAGCATGGACAAAAACAAGGTAGAAAAGGAAGAAGTTTGCTCTGGTAAGCTCTGAGTAGAAATGACTCATTAATAAACAACAAAACTTATAATAAACAGGGTTAGCAGAGTCCGGGGGAAAAAATGGTTGAAAGTAAAGAATAATCCTGAAAGCAGCAGCATTTGTATTTTAAACAAGTGAGCAGTCTTTTCAAAAATATAGTTTAGGCTTGTGTAAAAGACAAAAATAAGTAACTCCACTGGGGGTAACTTAGCCAATGAAAGTCCACTTAAAGCTTACAGAAGAAGTCTCATATGGAATTTGTATAAGCTAAGTAACTGTACTTACTGTGTAAAGCTCGTTAAGTACTTTCATTAAGTCTTCATGAAGCTGAAATGAAATCTCTTTACTCTGTAATTAAAAAAACACAAACATTAGGAAAGGATATGTAAAAACTGCACATTTGTTTCTTGATATTTATTCAGATTGTTCATCCTAGACAGTGAATGCAATGCTGCTCACAAAAACCACTCTAAATTACAGTGCACTAAAAAGAGTGATTCAGAGATGCACAGGCAGACAGATAACATCTGGACAGAAGACTTCTAAAAAGAAACCCAGAAATAATTTAAGATATTTTTCCCATAAAGCATCAGGAAATTAGGTGCCAATAGAAAGGCTAAAGTTCAACATAAATGTTTTAATAGAACAAACTGTGTATTATTTTATAATTGCTATGATATATACAAAAACTAAACCATGCAGAATGTGATATTTTAGAGGGACATCCTGCCCAATTTTACATCTAGGATAGTCTTTGTTTCTCAGCACATGCAACTATCTAAATATTTATGCAAGAAATAATTGTGGCTCCTCTTTGAAACAGATACCCAACTGCATAATATTCCACAAAATGGGCTGCTGAACCAGTTTTGTTTAGTTTTTCTGGACTGTGGCTTTGCTTTCATTCTGACCCAGGAAAAAAAGAATTGCTCAGCAGTAGTTATTATCAAAGCAAGTATGTCAAAACAAGAGTATTTAATTGGAGTCTCACTGAAATATATTCCTTTGTTAGTTTTCCACAGCAGCCCAATCTGATGAAAATGGTGGCAAATGTGCAAGAGTTGAAGGCATTTGTATCACAGCCTTTGGAAAACAGCTACAGAATAAAGCTACAGGACTTGGCAAACAGCCTGGCTACACTTCTTCTGTGATGCTCAGCATTCTAACATCCATGCTGGAAATGTGAGGGTTCTTTTTTGGTTTTCTTTTTTTTTTGGTGAATAAATTGATAATTAGCCTGGCTTCTAAAAACTCTAACTGTATGATAGATAATGGCCTTAGCTATGAGAAGTACTTTGTATTTGTATGGAAGCCAAAGGAAAATCCTCAGGGACAACTCATCTCCAAAGCTGCTAATGCATACTTGGCCATCACTAAAACACCTGAAGGAATAATGGTTTCTGAATGAGAATTTCCAACACAATGTCCACGTATAAGGGAAACCAAATCACACATCCCACCCACTGTGTCATCCAGGAGGATGAAATAGATATATACAGTAGCTCAAACAGAAAATTCTGGGTATTTTTTTTCTCTTGTTCCTACTATCCTACTTTAACTCTGGGCAGTATTTTAAAGCACCCATCATGTCACTTATCAGTATTCACTCAAATCCTTATATGCAAGATGGTTTTACACTGACAAGAAGCTAGGAATGTAATTTTAAAAAAACCACTTCAGTGAAATTCTTGTATTCTCAAGGGAATACTTAACTGTAGTAGCTAAGGCACAATAAGACAGCTGCTCTGCAGCTGAGGTACACAGAATTACTATGAAACTTTCCTTACTGCTTGTACTTTTCAAAGACCAGTATTTTCATGAGGTATGCATTAGTTCTGAAGTATCTAGAACATAAGGCTTACTACTTCCTTTTCTTTGCAAATACCAGATTATTTTCATCTAATAAGAAGGACAAAATTTCATTCATGTAACAGTACACAGAGAACTTATGAAGAATGGGAAAAGGACTGCAGATTTGCAAGCTACTGTGGGGAAATGCCGTAAAATTTTTAGCAATAATTCTGAGTTGCTTTTCATTACTTTACATTGTTACCCTGGATTTAGAAGTCAGCGGTGCAACTCTAACACACCTTACGCATCTCCTCAAAGCAGAGACCACCTGTTTGTTCTTGGATAGCTGCTTCTGTAGTGCTGAATATGACTGGCTTTTTAAAATTACTTTAGCAGAAAAAAGGGCAAAACATACAAATAAGCTGTTTGACATTAAGATGAGAGCCTACCCATGTGGAAGGAAAACTCTAGACGAACTCCAGCTTCAAGCAATTTATCCCTTTCAACTGTACTCACAGCCATCTGGAGGCTGATGAGAAGTCAAGCCCTAAATACAGCAACAGCATTTCTAAGGTAGGATGCCTTTACCTGGTAGTGCAAAATTTGTTTGAGAAGGTGAAGCAGAAAACCCAAAACCAATTTTCTCTTTACCCCTTGAGATTTTACTATAAGCAAAGCACACAGCAGTTCATTGAAGGATGCACTCTTCTCCTCTTAATGTAGTCCCACCTTAATGCAAATAGACACCAGATGAGCTGAGGATTTGGTGCATGATCACTATTTAGTAGGATCCACTTTTGCTCCTTTTGAGCTCTGTCCAGCACTGAAACACAAGCAGTCCAGCCCTCAGGATTTACTGGCTAACATGAACATGTGATCTTTTCCAGGGCAACACAGTGATCAATGATAAATTTGAAAGTGAATGGAAGAGATCACAATAGAGAAAGATGTTTCTGTAAAAGGACAATAAGTTTTAAAATGGAAAGCAAAAAGAGAGGTGATCAGCAAAAAGAGTGAAAATTGGGAAGTGACAACTAAGCAATGCCACACAATCACAAAGGAGTCATCCTTCCACCACTTCATCTGTTGGCTACAACTTGCAGAGGATGCCTGCAATGAGGGATAACATTTCAATTGATTTCAATTCTGTTGAAAGATTTTTAGGAATTGTCCAAAAAAAATCAATAACTTTGGTTAAGCTTAGCAGTATAAAAGAGATTTATTTTTCAAGAACCAACACATTTTTCATTACCATCTAAGATCAAGAAATACTGACTTGAGTGGTAAAAGATATGGCTTTTAGTGTGTAATATATGGCATGTTAGAGCACCAGTTAAGAAGTGAATTTATTTTCAGTGGTTAATTGCTTTCCCATTTCTTGTTTATGCTACCTATTCCCTGCAGTAGGGTTCAGCATGTGTGAATGGTGTGATCCTCTAGGAGCCTGTCCTCAAGGAACCCAAACAACAGAACGTAAGATGCAACACACATTTTCCTGGAGCTCATCTGATAGCTCTAATCAGGCTATTAAAACCTGACAAACAATCACTGAAGGTGCTTATTTATTCACTGTGTCCCTGAGAAATACACTAGTACCTATTAACCAAAAGAATGAAGAATACAATAAAAATGTTATAGCACATG
>WEIU01014771.1:109055-187259 GCA_013389925.1 Aegithalos caudatus
AAAAAAAAAAAATCGGTGTGCCACAATCTGTATAACACCAAACAGATTCAGTAGGTAGTCATATTCCTTCTTAATAGCCAGATTAAGGAACTAAATTATTTATTGTGCTCGGTTTCTCCAGCATCTTTTACTGTAAACATTGGAAGATATGTTCATCTTGGCTTATGCAGATTTCTGTCCAAGGAAAATACATGTTTATAAACTATAAATATACAAATCTGCTTAAGGATTTTGTGGCTATGTGTTTATACAATTGATTATTACTGCTGGGGTAACCAGAATCACTGCATGAAATATTCTGCATAATACTTTTCCCTTCTGCTTGACATTTCTCCTTATTACTTTATTCTTTAATTGTCCCCATGAGGCCAGCTACCCCATCTGCCAGAAGAAATGTTGCAAGCATGCAAGGTTTGAACTCCACTACTTTATTTTTGTAATTTTATGTGCAGCATGAAGGCCAGGCACCAACAGCAATTTTACTGCTTTTATATGCCAGCAACTAAAAAGAAGAGATTAGGTGCCTATCTGAATGTATGAGGCCTGACGTAATGTCTTCCAATAAATGCTACAATATCTCTGTATTAGATCCTATCTTTGTCCTGCATTTAGTACATGTAAACAGATGCCAGTTCCTGATCCTTGGTAAAAAAGAATGACAAATCGTTCCTGGGAGAACAAAACTAATTAATATCAACATGTTAAGGAGGCCAGACTAGACAGCGAAGCCATGTACAATCAGGTACCTGAATACAACACATCCTGTCCCATCAGACCATGTAAGGTAGAGCTTATTAGGGATCCTTTCCCTAAAACAATCCAAATCTCCAGATATCTATAAATGAATACAAAAGGAAAAACCAGAATGATGAAGAACAGAGAGTGAGACAAGACAAGGTACAAATACTAAGGAGCACAGACACCCTCACCACTGCATTTTACTAGATCATCATTGGCTATTGCACACACCTTTTACAGAACAAGTAGAAAAAGGGGTTGCTACAAACTTATGGTTTCTGCTATATTCCCACATAGGAGGGGCAAAAAAAACAATAGTCTAGTGGTAAGCATGGCTGGGAAATGAGGAAATTATTTATCTTTTCTTTACTACAGTTCAAGCTGGAGTAAATCTTAAGATACAAATACAAGCCACACTCCTCTAGAAAATGCTGGACTCACTTCATGGAAAAGTTTCATTTGAGAACCAACATGCCCACCAGCAAGACGGAAAAAGTTAGTAATGTCTACTGTTGAGAAGCAGAATGGGAAGTCCCATACTCTTGGAAGGAGAAAAGGGGAGAAAAAAAAGGGGGAGAAAAAAGGGGGAGTGGAAAGATTCAAGAAGTTCAGAGTGATTGCGACTTTGCTAGTGTCTCCCCTTATCTCGCTTGTGGGCAATGGGGCAATCCACTCTGAGGCACTTTCCCTTTCTGCAGCAGGAATACTGCAGTTTCAGAGCAGCATAATGAAGATCTGTTCTGGTCATGGACTTGGGGTTTGTACTTACACTCCAGACTTGGAAATGGAGTAAAGTGCCTTGCTGCTGCAAGACTGATGGAGAATTAAAACAAGGAAAAAGTAGTAATGTGTAACACCATTACATTAATAAGCTGTAAGATAACTGAAAGATCTAATAATTGAATATAGAGAAGCTTGACTAATGGTATTTGTAAATTACAGAATCACAGAACTGCAGACATTACATGCTCTTGTGTGCAATACTGCGAGAGCCAACAGAGTACAGATATATCCTGGTCTTGACCATGGACTGCAGTAAGACACTAAGCACGCACTTGTTAGTCTATTTTTAAAATCTTCATATTACCGATTTTCTTCTTTTTTAATATTTATTACTTAGAGACAGTACATATTTCCCAGAACAGTATGATTAAATTCCAGAGTAGAAGTATCTGCAGGAGATGGTTTATCTCCACTTTAATCCAAAATCTGTGAATAGTGAATGAATTCCATATGCTTTCATAGGGATACGACACCTACTGAGACTGATTATACTTTTCTCTGACACTATTTCATTCTAAATACATTTTTTTTAAAAGTTATCTGTAGAACCACAGGAATTGACAGAAATTGCTTAAGTATGCTATTTGATGTTTAAAAATCTCCAACAAAATCAATGCCATTTTCTTCAGGAAGAATACAATATTGATGGAGGACACTGTTGGCTGTTACCTTTTCACTCTAAGTGCACCTTCCCTTTGCCCCTATGATGTCTTTCCTCTAAAGAGAACTGTAGCACAGGACGTGTTTTGCATCTTTTTGTTTTGATCCTTTTGTTGCCCAGTAAACATCCATTATGCAGTTCTGTGAGTACCTTAAGTCAGACTGCTCATTCACATCTGACACAAGTTATCACAGGATCATGGAAGAGTTTGGGTGGGAAGAGCTTCATCATTGGTTCTGAACCTGGGAACTAACAGCAAATAAATCACCAGTACTCTGCAGCAAGCATCACCGTAAGAACAGTGCACACTGGGGCTCAATGAAAACACCAACCTTCTGCAACAAGTACTGAGCCTGCCAGAGTATCTTAAAAATGTGTGCTCAGAATTGATACTGGTGAACAAGCACTGCCACATTCAGTCCACGTGCCCATGAAGCTCAGTTATACCATGCTGAGGTGCTGCATGTCTTCCACCCTTCCCTTAACATTATGCGTCTGGCTCAGATCTCTGCACACAGCTTTTGCTTAGCTCACTCTGCCCATGCTCCACCTCAGCTAACAGCTGTTTGACATGACATTCTCATGCTGAGTGTCAGTTGGCAAACCCTGATTGAAAGGTAGGAAAGGACTGCTGAGGATCTGGGCTCAACTACTGTGAGCTTTAGCAGGTTATGTATGCATGGCAGGACCACCTCAATTTCCCCACTCTTCTTTCCCCTTTAGAAAATCCAAGTTAGGAATAAAACAGCAAGAGCAGCTGCTTGCTCTTCTTCAAGAAGCTATGCTAGAAAGAGAAAATTTGAAATGTTGCATCTGTATGGGTAAAACATGGAGAACAGAGACAAGTTGATCAGGGAGATGGGACAATATGCCTCCTGTTAACACACTGAAAATATCCACATATTTTCCTCCTTTTGAAAGAGAAGCTGCAGCAATCTCCATTAATAAATTAAAAGTGAATATAAAAGGACACACACTTCTCCATGGAAAACTTTAGCAATATACCACTGTACAGTCCACGTGGACAGGAGAGAAGGAAAAGTGAAATTTCTAGTGCAAAGAACTCAACTGAACTACGCTGAAAGCAAACAGGTTTGTCTAATAATATACACCTATTGAAGAAGATATTTCTGAGATAAGACACAAACAACTGGAAAAATATTCCAGATTCAATTTAAAAAAACCCACTGGTTTGCAACTCTTGAGATATCTGCACATAGACAGTTCTGCAGCCTGTTCAGATTACTTCTCTTATTATTGGATCAACTTCTATAACTACCTTCCATATTACTAAATTGAGTGGCTAGTAAATTACAGTTTTACATATCAGACATATTATATGAATACCCAATACTGGTGGAGGAATTATAAACTTCAACTCTGTCCCTGTTACAGGTTTTAACGCATACCAGGGAGTTTGATTTAATTTTATACTTTTATTTCCTCCAAAAACAATGTATGTACTCTCTAAATGATTCTTCTCCCCACCCCAGTGCTATCTAGAATTATGGTTAGGTATATGTGAAACAAGTTTCCTGTTTTGAAAACATTAACTTGGGTACCACTGCTATCATTTCATCGCACAATTTGCATCTTTTAACCTTTACTACTCTTGAACTCTTTTGTATGCTGATTGTCTACCAGCATCTCACTGTGACTAACACATATACATTCATGATCTATTTTTCTTTTGGAACATTTTAACAACAATGACTGCAAATACATTATGCAGATCTTGAGCTAAGGTTGCCTGGAGTGCTTGCTTAGCACATGTGGGATTTACACATTGTATGAGTTATGAAAATACCTAACAGTCATGGACAAGAACAAACATGTACAGAGACACTTAAAGGATCTAATAGAAATACTTATGTTATCAAAAGAGTACGTTCATACTAAATAGTAGGGAGAAAAGGTAACACTTTTAGGAGAACTGCAGCATATGCTACCAACTTCATTTCAAGGGACTACAAAGCAAACTCTTGTTTTGTCTTCAATCTGTTTCATTCACTAGGAAATTCTTTTCTGCAAATAATTAATACAGCATTACTATTTTGGGAGTCCTAAGAGAAAACTGTTTCCTTTCTGCATGGGTAGACAAGTGTGCTTTTTAGAGCAGGACAGGCTTTTTCCCCTGCTTTTTTGGATATTTGTGCTTCAGCTCTTAAGGTCACCAGCATTTACAGCAGGATCCCATGCATTTCAGCACTAAGTATTTGCTTCAAGAGAACAGTCATGAAGAATTTATATGCATGCTAAAACAGATTTTATGCTGTGTGTGCCAAATCTTCTCCTTACATACTATCTGTTAGGACACTTTTGCCTCCCTCATGCATCTTATAAGCCTGGATGGAGGACTGCAGGAGAGGCATTACCTTCTTGAACATTCTGGTGGAGTCTTCACTTATCTGCATGAATCGCATGATCACATTGTTCAGGTAGATCTCACTCAATGTTGCATGGTCTTTGCTTTCTCTTCTCACTTGGTTCAGGAGTAAGTACCAGCAATTCACTGGTGACAAGAGGTTCTGGTCTTTCCTGAGGATGGAGATACACACATATATAATGTACAGAAATGAAAAGGTTATGTTATTAACTGAAACGTCTCACCGACATTTACAGTCATAACCTGTTACGTAAAAATAGCTGCTTCTGAACAGTCTATCCATCCTTGGAATAACTCAGGCAAGCCTCAGATGACTTAAGACACATTCAAGTCTCATGAGGCATGGATACTCGGCAAGCCACCTGAAAGGATAAAAATATCTTGCCACAAAGCTTAGAAATGGAGTACATGCAAATGTTCAAAATCAATAAAGCTCACTCCTGGAAGAACAACGGTAATTCATTTTTGATGTTAGAAATAAACAAGCACTGGAAGCACAACCCAAATCCTTCATGAGCAAAATTGCAGGTGTAGCTGTTTTACTGCATTGGATTTGTATAACTGATGAAGTGGAAGAAAATGTCTCAAGCATCCATATTCTGTGAGCAATGCTCTTAAATTCACAGCATTCATAAATACACTGCTACTGCTAGTCCTAGATGTGTCAATTAAAGACAAAGAGCAGGACTGGACTTTTTCCAGTGATGCAATTCTGAATTCCCATGACAGATTTTTGCAAAGTAAGCCCATTCCCAGCTTTAATGTAGCAAAAAGTGATATCAAAGATGACTTCTCATTTCTTTTACACAAGGCAAAAAAAATACATGTAGTTCAGCAACTATTTCACAGACAACAAAAACTTATTTATAAAATTTGTCTTACGATTTTAGTGACATTTTAGTATAAAGTTTGCCTTTCAACTAACTGCTCCAGAAACTTGCGGCTCTATTTTTTTTCTCTTTTACAGCGATTCTCCTTTAGTTAAAAGGAAAAATCACGTGAGGATAAAATAGGCAGAAGTGGTGATGAATTGAGGGAGAAACTCCTCCAACTCTTAGCAAACTCTTCTAATAATTAGCTTTTCTCATTGTTAGAAATATGGCCTTTAATTCCCATCTAAATGTCTACTTTCAGCTCTCACCCTCAGAATCAAAGCAACAAGGAATGATTAACAGACAAAAGTATTTTCTTAATCATCAGTGCTTTGCTTTGCTGTGAATCAGGACTTAAGAAAACTTCCTCCATTTGTTTCAGAGAGACATCTTAAAAGTGTTACTTCACAGCAAGGGGTTTTATCAACCAGGTCAGACAATATGAGCACTCCTGAAGGGCCATGCTGCTTTTACTTGGTCCTCACTGCTTCTGCGTGTCCCAAAGCTGATTCCACACACCTACCTGACTGTTCTGGGAGCAATGGTGGGAACAGCTCAGTGGACCAACAACTAAAGCCACTTTTTCTGTAACTTCTTCTCAAAGCACAGAATGCAAGAACAAAGCCAAAGGAAGAACTCAAGTAATAACGCCCATGCACAGCTGCCAGTCTGGATTTAACATGTTTAAGAACCAGGGAAGATGTTTGTACACACAAAGAAGAAAAGATTTTGCCACAAGCAGAATAAAAACCAGGGCTCTCTCTGAAGTGGTGACATATGCACAAGTTGGTTATTTCAGAGAATCACTGAGTTACTAAAGCAATTTTTAAGAAATATATATTAATGTAATCTTCGAACTGTGCAAGTTGTATTTGATTAACCTTTCCTTTGCTAGATGTATTTGGAAAAGACTTCTGTCCTGAAACAACAGTTCTATCTGTGTATCTCTAGCACAGCATTGAGTGAACAGTGGGAAATTTATTTTTTACAAAACACGACATACTGTTCTAAATTCCCAAGCATAACAGGGCCAGAGATATGCATTCATTAACCAGCTCAAGCCAGGAAAATAACCACATGAGACTATGTCAGCAAGTGATCCACATGAAGCATTTCAGAAAACATACTGTACACATTATGCCAAATACTACCTGACCACTTGTTTTGCACAGAAGATACTAAAGGGTCATTAAAGGGATACATTAAATTGTAAAAACCTATAACGTTTTCATCATCGTTATTCCCAGGAAATCAGAGGGATGAAGACGCAGCAAAGAGTTCACATGCAACAACAATTCAAAGTAGTTTTATTTCTTAATGTCTTTTTTTTGGCCAAAATTGTCTTTTTTGTTGTTGCTGGGATGTTGACTGACCCTCATGAAGATACTTCAAAATCTTATCAAGTCCAACAGAAATGAGCACACAGATTTTCAAGCTTTTGGGGCTCTGCATCTCTTCTAGATACTGGCTGTATTTGAGGTAGTTTAAAATCTATATGGTAAGTTAGGGATAATAATTGTGCAACTTACCTCTTAAGAAAGTGAAACTACTTGTCAGAAGCTGACATGAGTAACTGCATAGAGCCACATGAACACTAGTATTTAGGCACTCATCTACCTTCAACTGCAATGAGAACCCTACACTGCTTAGCAGGGGGTGGAAATTTTAAATAGGCTTTTGAACCAGCAACAGGTAAAACATGGGGGTGATGGGCAAGCAGGTTTCTCTTACTTGTACTGCTGATGATCCTTTGTACTTCTGGTTTTTGCCATGAACCTCTCTGCCAGTTTTTCCAGGTTTCGAGAATACTCCATCTCTATTTCCGACTTCTTGCGGAAGAAATCCTGCAGATCCTGAAGAAGCTGCACTCTCATTTCAGTCTGCTGCTCCAGGCATTTCTGTTGCTCAACGAGTTGAGCTCGGATCTCTAATGAGAGAAACACATACCCATTCAGGTCAGTGAAAGCTAATTCATTGAATGTTACCAACCAAAATTACAAATGCTCCAGTGTCCTTCAGCCTCACAGCTACACCGGCTGGAGCTGGATTTCAGGTCCCATGGTGGGACACGACAGTGGCAGCTCTCACTTCTGCCACCACACGCTTAATGCCCAGCATCCTCCCACCTGCTGTCTGTCTCACAAACAGCTGTGGCAAGGGCTCAGGACTCTGCTGGCCTCAGGTGAGCCTCCACCTTCCTCTCTCATTCTCCTTCTGGCCTCTGGTACTAGTGCAACGTTCACCTTGGAGTGATCTTGGAGAAGGTGCTGCTGCCCTGAAGAGTGGCTGGATAAACAAGCACTCTCTGGGCCAGGATCAGCCTGCTGACTGTCAGGTGTTCTATCACCACGTACACCACAGAAACAACCCTGTGATAAACCCTGGAGGCATTATCCATTGTAACTGTGCACAGGTGAGCTCCCATATCTACTCTGTCTCTGCCAGGAAGGGAACTGGTGTACTATAAATGCATTCAACAGTGCTTTACAGCAAATACAGAGAAAAACATGTATCTATATTTAGAGGAAAACATTCAAAAATGTGCACAAGGTTCCAGAGAGTATCGTGCATTTTTTAGTATTTAAAAAAATCCATTTAGAACAATCTCACTTTAGAAGAGAATATATGCTAACAGTTCTCTTCTAGAGTAATAGGGAAAAGCCTCCACATTTCCTACCTCTTTTTGCCATATGCAAAACTACTACGTAACAGGGTTTTTATTTTAGAGATTTTTGAGGGTTTTGATTTTTTTTTGAAATTATTTTGGTTGGTATGTTTTATTTCTGGAATGCTAACCAGTTAGACACATTCTGAGAACATTTAGTCTAAAAAGATCCCTCTGGTTCTTTAGAGTTCATTACACTTTTGTCAGCTGCCCAAGCATAGTGTACTCCCAATACTGTGGAGTAAAATGAGGAGTAAACACTTTCTGACAATAATATATGTGGGTTTTTTTTTACACAGTTTAATGCTGTAACAAGGATTTATCTATAGGAAAACACCCAGAAGTGATGTCCATGTAAATGCAAAATTGTTGTGAAATTTTACTTGATTCTTAATGACATAACCATGCTGTGGGCATAAAAATCCCAGAAATCTTCAAAGCCCACAGCATAGTTTGAAATAGAAGAGCATTCTAAAAGTCATGCTAACACCACATAGAACTGCAAACCACTAAGTAGTAATAATATCACAAAATATCTGATGCAACTAGGATCTAATGCATCCTTACTGATTAGAGCAGGTAGGAAAGCAGAGATCCACACTGCTGGGTTTCAGATATGTATACTGAAATAAGACAGTACGAGCACAGAAAACTGTTAAGCCAATATATTTGCTGGAGGAGGGAGACACCGCAGTATTTTCTTCCAGCTCTTCTGTGAGCTACCAGCTGCAGTGTTAATCATTAATGAGACCATCCATTTTTATAGTCAGGGAGATGAACCAAAGAGTTCATGGTTTGGTTTTCACTTCATTTCAAATCAGTTTGTTGGAAAAGAAACCATGCCTCCAGCAAGGATGAGCCACTGTAATACAACACTGTATCAATGACATTCATGTACACAGAGGAGAAAATCACGTTGGAGCCAGAAGGTTAACATCAGAAACAGACACCCAATACCATCTTTTTGGGTGTCTACTACTGTTAATATTGCAGTCATGGAAAATTCCTTTGTATGGGAAATTGGTTGTACAGATTCACTGGTCAGAAGCAGCAATTTTGTCCATAAGCTGGAGTTTTCACTAAATCCAGATCCATGTACATAGTCCCTATACTTTGGCCATCTCCCTTTCCCACTCCAGATTTTCTAACAGTTACTTTGAAAGCAGTGTTTTGTACGGAGCAACTATGTTCTGATTATTTTGTAGGTCAGTGTATCTTGCTGCTGTAATTCTTCTTTTTTAGGCAGGCTTTTACCATAGCAACAGGAATGAGAAAGATTTTATAAAGAGGGAAATATGAATTGAAATACAAGAAACAATGAACAAGGGACAACAGATAAAATATAAGAAACTGCCTTAGCTTTTTGATACTGTCTGGATTTCCAGTGGACAATAGTGGCTTCCTTCAAACTTGTATTTTAGAAAACAAAATTGAAGCATCATCTATGAAAGCTGATGGAGATGTACAAGTTCCAAGTAATGTTGGTAAAATTCGGGGCTCAGGGGGCTGCAGCTTTATGAAGGAAGATTTGTAATTTCTGGTTGTTTGAATCTCAGTACTAAGAGAAAGAACATGTTGACTCCAAAAGGCTGAGCCTGTGGCTTCCTGCTGGAGGGGAAAAAGGGGAGATGTACATCCCACTCATGCTAGCTGACCACAACTAGTCAGAAGTGACTTCAATAGCAGTTCTACTTGCAGTCTTTCATGTCATTCTGCTCCTCCATTTTTTAATTCTTCTTTTAGTAATCACATGTGAAATACCACACTGGCAGGCTGAGGAGATGGCAATGAATAAGAAATCAGATCAGAAAATGTTGTGGTTTCCATTTTTTGATGAGAGCAGTGGATTTAACAAAAACAAACAACAACAAACCCCCAGAACAAGTACTGGCAAAACAGGCAGGCAGCTTGAGCAGCTGTGTATGACAAAATCACAATTGTCCAGGTACTATTAACTATAGTAGACTATTACATACTGCTACAGAAAAATGCACCAAGGCATTTAACCAGTTCACGTGTGATTTCCCTAGGGTTAGAAAGAGTGGTATGGAAAATTGCTGTATTGTATTCCAAGAAACAAAATCAGTGTAGTCCAAACCCCATAGATACAGAGACAGGTGCAGCAAGTAAAAGAAGGGTGCCTGCCTTTACTCTTATTTCGCTGGCACACTTAAATTCAAAGTCAAATTGGTATCAGTTGTAATGGACAATGACATTGTCCTATTCTGCTCTGATGAGTGGCTGATGTCAAATTGCCAGGCTATTTTGTGCCAGGAAAAGATCTGTTTAAACCCTGGATGAGTTAACACCTTCTCCTCCTTTCTCTTGGCAGCTTTGAGTCATGCTCACTGGTTTTCTGGCCAGGGGCTGGCTCAAAAGGAATCCTATCCATTTATACTGCAGCTTGAACAGACTGAGATCACATCAACTGGAAAAAAAATTAAATCCATCCTACACTTTGTCCAAGATTTGCACACACAATCAAAGTGAGGAAGCAGTTAATGTGACTACAATTAAATCAATAAACTGCATAAAGTTTTATTTCTAAGGATTTTCATGTTAAAAATCATTTTAGTTATGCCCTCACAGACACCATCGACTAGAATTACTGCATTAAGTATAAAATTAGATTTTGTTTATGCCAGTTTTGAAGATATAACTCTAACCTTCCAACAAATCCTTATTTCCTTGACAAGTGGTTAAATCTGTGCACCATGAAAAGTAGAGACAAGATTATACTTGCTTTGAGTTGTCAGAGCAGATGAAGCCGAACTACTGACATCACTCAAATCATAATCAGAAATAACTCATCAAGGTTACCTCTTTGCACACAGTACAGTATTACAAAGAGTGACTACACTGTAGTACCCTGAAGAACATGTATGTAACCAGTGACAGGCCAGTGCCTGTCTTGAAGGAACCTGTGGAGATTCACTACAATGTGACACAATCATAATGCTGCCTACACACCAGCATGGAACAAATTCTTCACCTCCACTTCCACACAGCAAAGCACCAGGCTCCATCAGACATCCCAAAAAAGTCACAGGAAACCCCCTCCTGACCTCAGTAACTCACAACTTGTAATCACATGGTATTAACCAAATTAACCTATGGACAGACCAACACTGCTGCCCTGCTACAGAACTCCCCACTGCAATGCCCACCCCCATCCCTGCCCTGCAGTACTGCAGTGCTCCAGCCATGCTGCACTATCCTACCATGCTAGGCTATACCTAGCCTGTCAGACCTTGGAGACCTTGCACACCACCACAAACTCTCTTACCAACTCTTGAGCAAAGCAACTCTAAAGAATGCTTCATGGTGCTATCAACACACCTGCCTCAAGGTGCTTCCTGCCTGAGCCACTCCAAGAGCTGTTGCAGCCTGCCACTTTCAGCTCCCATTTAAGTGGAACTAACTTTTGTGGTTGCAGAGCAGCCCTGACCTGGGTTTTGGTGTTTGCTGAAAGCTCTGGAAAATGTCACGGAGCAGGATGTGTATCCCCAGCCACCCCCCTTGGCTGCACTGCAAGCCTCCCACCTGCTGCCTCACTTTCCCTGGCAAGGAGCTATATTTAAGGCATGATCCCAATATACAAACTATGCAGACATATTAATCCAGTGGTATTACCAGATAATCATACCAACAGTCTTGGGGCCTCACCCTTCAAAAGATCACAAAAACAAGTAACTCAACAGAACTCTTTGAGAGTACAGAGGCTCTCACAAGATGTAGTTCGCAGGTTTTATCTCTTGGGTAACCAGACAAAACCGCATCACCTCCCGTTCTTCTCCAAATGTCTCCTTCACAAAAAAAAATAAAATAAAAGATTACTTTTAAAGCACTCAAAAATGTCTCATCAAATGCACTAAAACCAATACATGGTATCTTAGACTTTGCATTTCTAAACCATTACACTTAGTCATTTTTTTTACCCCAGTGAGCTATCAACACACATATCCCTCATTGTCATGCCAGTGACATCCAGATCATATTTCACAGGAAAAGATTCAGACCTTAAATTCACCCTAGATATAATCTGGCGACCAACATGCATTTGTAATTAAGCAGCTATTGCAGCATTAATCATCTTGCAGTTCCTCCTTGAAGACACTTGAGTCTTATATGCCTCTCATTGTGCCCCAGTTATTTAGCAGGAAGAATTGCTCATGTCTACCCCAGCTGCTAGAAGCTGAGGTGCTGCATGAGGGGAATGATCATTTCAGTTTCATTCCAGCCATTGCCTTTGTAAGGACTTGGTTTTAGCTTCTTTGTCAAGACAAGCAGAGCTTTGGTCCAGCTGCATGCAGCTGGCCAACATCTGCAGTTTAGGTTTTGTTTGAAGAAAGCACTTATCTCCAGCCCACTGAGGATGCTGCCAGCAGGGAAACTGCAGCAGGAATCACTGAGAGGGGCCTGGAAGTGTCCCTGTGCACATCTAGTACTCCTTAATGCCATGTCCCATCAGTGTTTCCACACTTCTCAGGGACATTATTGTTCCTCTTGACAGACAAGAAGATAAAGATGATGAGAGATATCAGATTCATGGTGGGTACTCTGACCCAGCTGCCAATATTTGTCTCTGAGATACACAGCCTAAGGATGCTAGTGATGGAAAGTTTTTATTTCTCAGAGACTTGGCTAGAAACTATTTAAGTATTTCTATGACAAATGGTGAGGGAAGCTCTGTGGTCAGCAAGGAGTCTGGCTCACACTCTCTCCTAGGTCCTTGTTGCCATTTTCTTTAACCATCCGCAGGAAAATCCACTTCAAAAGCCAGGAAATTCCACCAGACTGACAGCTAGTGAGAGATGCTGGGGTAAAGATCTCGAAGGATGCTGCAGAAATGCCTTTAAATAGATCATGAGCCTGTACCACAACATCAATCTTCTATGACAGACATGGGGAATTCACTTCCCTGTGTTCAGCACGTTATAAGTGTGAGACAGTGATGCCCTTGAGTTTCCATAGGCAGGGCTTTTGCGGACTTTGTTTTACCCTGACCCCCACCAATTTCACTTAGTATATGGAGCATACAGCTTTACACGTTGCCACTTTAAAGTGTGACCTCTGCCATGCACACACCCCAGCACTGAACTTAATGTTTTGACTTTGTGCTATTCTCCAGAGAATTAATTTCAGATTTTTTGTTTGTTTAGGGATTCTTGGGGATGTGGTTGAGGTTGCCTGTGACAGATCATGTCTTCAGGCTGTAGTGTAGAAATGGATGGGAAGTGAGAATCACATCTGCTTTCTGAAGGGCTGTACAGAGTCAGCAACCTGAAGCCCCTTTGACATCTGTCAATCTCTTTAAAAACTGTAAACCAAGTTCTTTCAAGCACTTTGGCAAGATAAAAAAAAAAATCCTTGTGCACCCATTACCAGGAAAGCTGGTGTAGAAGCCATTTGCAGGATGCATGCAATTGTTTATGAGTCACTTCAACTGTCCTGCTCAAACAAAGGGAGCAGAGAAACAATGAATCCTCTCCTTGAAGCTGCAAATGTCATCCCATATATTCAAGCAAACACACTCCTGTCTACTGCAGTCACAGACTAGGCAACAACATGCGCTTATGCAGAATCCTGTAACTGGGGGATCCCAGTGGATAGGATTAAAAAAGGGCAGCTGCATTAGGGCACCTTCCACCTTCCAGATCCTTTTGAAATGAGAAGACATGTCTGGAAAAGCCAAGAAAATCTCTAGATGTAGAAGAAGCTTTTCTTCTTGTTGTTCTTGGACTAACGCCCTCCTGCTATTCACAGCCACAGCTGCTGGTCACTTGGCTGCCTACAGTCCAAGTCTAAATGGAGGGCAGCATGCCAGCTCATGACTTGGCAGGACACTTTTACCACAGTGCTGCTGCCAAGCGACCATGAAGGCAGTCTGCCTGCACCACATTTTGAGTGCCACTGCTTTTGTGGCAACTGCTCCTTTGCACGCATAACTAAGTGCTGGCACTATGTCCTACCAAACCTTGAGCCTGGCATACTCCGTCCTTGTAGTCACAGGAGCTGGGACTGAGGACAAAAATTTCTGTCCCACAGAGGAGAAGGAACTTTATTCTGCTCAACAGTAAAAGCTCAGCTCATCTCAAACTGCCAGCCAGAAAAGTAGAGAGCAAAGGGCAAGATGCCTCCTTTGCATCAACAGTCTGACTCAAGATCATTCACTAGAGTGACCAGCCCTTATCTCCTGCTGTGGGAGCAGATACTCTCCAAAAATCCAACTGCCCCACCTCTAGATGAGCAGATCAGCCCTGCAAAGAAGGACAAAGAGAGTGAGAGAGAGAAAGAGAGAGAGGAAAAAAAGAGTCTGTGCAACTGTCTGCTAAGCAGACATGTGATCATAAACTAAGTGTCTAAAAACTCATTTAGTGCATCTAAACTGTCAAGATCTACGGGAAAACTTATTCTGAAGCTTCTTAAGGGCTTCAGTCATCCTTTTTTTTATGCTTGTTAAACCATGAGCCTTTCCTTGCAGTCTTAAATTTTGGGCACATGAAAAAATTAAAAAGAAATCAGTATACCCAAATCTTTTTTATCTTCTCACCAATGATTTATCTGCCAACAGAAGAAAATGACTTGTGGGTCTCCTCAGAAACAATTTTTGCACAATGTCTGGAATGCCTGACTGGCATTAGCACTCTATGAGACAAAAAATCCACACAAACCAGGGGCTCCAGTAGGAAAGAAAACCTAGTTTGTCACAATGTGAACAGTAATGAAAACCTAATACTCTTAATTAGCTTCCTTACTTGTGAACTGGATGAAACCAGGTTGAATTCCTACCTACCTCAGCTGGTGCAAGGCTGAGGATGGAGCTGCCTCTGAATAGTGCAGCAGTATCCACTCTGCAACAGACACTGCATTACTCATCTACCAACACTACCCTGAAATTACTCCAGTCTTAATACGGGCACATATCCTTTACTTCCAGAGAAACATATACCTCCTGACCATACAGATGTGAGTACAGACTGCATCCAGACCAGCACCATTTTGTTTTGTTAAGCACTACTTATTTGTTACAATAAAACTTTTCCTTCCTTCTTAATATCTTCAGTACAGAGCTGACAAGTGAAAACATCTGAAGGCTTCTTCTAGAAATGAGATGTTGAGAGATGTGCCTTTTCTTGACAAAAAAGAATTTAATTATTCTGAATGTCTGGCAGGTGACATAGCTCTTAAAATGAGAGTTATGGTGGTAGAAGTTCAGGCCAGGAACTCCTGAGCAGCAGGATAAACAAGAAGGCATGAAATCTGTACATCAATCAGATATAGAATCTCCTATACCTTGGTAACTATCACTGTGATAAGACTTAGAAATTAATAACTAGAGAAAATTCCCTCCCTACATCCTGTGAAAATGACTGTCCATGCATGGCACATCTTTAGGAGATCAATAATTTTTAGGACGACATACACCCTGCTGCATGTCATAAATAAGAGCATGCATTTGACCCAGCCATGACTTTCAGTGACAGCTCTTTAAGTCCCTACATGAAGCACAATGCAGTTAAGCACAAAAACGAAACAGTGATCTGTGCTGTGTGCCAGCATTTTACCCACAACACTTTTCAGTCCAACCTAACATACAGTAAAATTTGCTCATTTAGCTTCACTATCGCTCATTTAGCTTTGATACATTTAACTCCAACTGCCCAACTTAATACATTAAGCACCTTTGTATTTTTCTTCTAAAATAAATATGTACCTTTTCATTTCTGCAACAGATCCATTATGCTCCTCTTCTTCAGTGAGATGAACTGAGATGCCTCCAACACGAGTTTTAAAACTTTATGTACATATCCCATGCCAATTACTCACCTGAGTACATTCCTGTAGTCACTTAACGCCTTCTTTGCCCCAGCCAACCAAGTGGGGCAAAGAAACTGTCCTGGGCAACATGCCAGAGTTGCAGTCTGCTTTGGGTGATGGCTCACTTCTGGGCAGAGCATCAGCCCCTGCCCATGAGTCCCCTGCTCACCAGAGCACAGACCAGAGCACAGTCCTACATTGGTGAGGCAGCAGTGGGGGATCAGAGCTGCTCAGACACCCACTCAGTGCTGAGTGAAGGATGGTGTCGTCCACCCAGCCAATCTTTGAATGAAATTCTATCACCATGCTTCATACTTCTTGGACAGACTTAACTGTAAAAAGTGTAAGTCTGGCTGAGGAGTACATCTGTCAGGCTAGATGGACCTTGATCTGCATAATTTTTTTAGTGGAGACTTGGCTTAAGTCTGCAAAACCAAAGCCCCAGTGAGGGATCACCGGTCTTCTGAGCATGACTATATATACCCAAAAGTAAATTTCAGAGTCTTGTCTCATTTTCACATAGCAAATAATAATGAATTTGACTCAATAGAGGATTTAAGAAACAGGACATCACGTTTTGGGAATGGAAAAAGAAGTTCTGTATGCCAAACTTTGAACAGGAAATTTGTATTTTTACTAATTAAACAAAACAATAACCTCTATCATGTTGAAATTACTTATTCTGTCTGTGGGATCACTAATAAATGCAAAACAGATAATCAGCATGCTGGTTGATTAAACTATTATATGAGTACTAGTAACAGACAGGTATTTTTATGTCATCTAAAAAGATTAGATAAATTCTGCCATGCTTAAAATGTATTTTTCTATGTACTGCTCTGATTTGGTAGAAGATGTAATGCCTAAGTGAGAAACTAAAATGCCTATGTCAAAGGATGGTTTTGAACACAATTACACAGAGCCTCAAATTCCACTAACAGCAGCTGGGAAAAAACAAATCCTTCAGTGTCACAGAGAAGATTCTTCCTGCTACAGGGAAGTATAAATTGGATTGTGGACCACATTTAATTAAATTTATCTTCAGTCATTACAGTAGCAGGAGAAGAAAGCCCCTACCACCTGAGGTTCCTGCTAATGCGAATAAAAAAAAAAAACAAAAAACCCTGATAACTGTTGCTTTCTCACCCAACAGCAAAATGAAGAATAGTATCTGCTAGTAAATGAACTTTGGGCTAAAATAATTGGCATATTTCCAGGTCTCTTGGAAACAGTCTTCAACTGTTAGAAGTTAGAAGTTAAAAAAAAATTACTCCCATTTTTAAATGAGATGAAATATCAGAATGAACTTTAGAGCTGATGATTTGTAGAACCCAGGATCTGCACTAATTCACTGTTTTGTGTATTCTGCAAATGTCTCTCTCCAACAGACATATGGGTGATTAGGGTTTCCAGCAGGGCTCTGATGATTGCTCTATGGAAGCAAAGATACCAAAAACAGCTGTAGGAAACAGATGTGCCACTTAGGGTACCTTCACTGAATGGCCAAGGGATGAATGCTTCACCTGCTTAGCTCAGAATTCCTTTATAAAAAAGACTATAAAACTTTTAGGCTATTACTGCCTATGTTTTTAGCCTATCTCCATTTGGAAATAGACATTCTGGTAGCGACAGCTGCATTGGAGTGAGTAAAGGAGAAGAATTGCAATGGGCAGGGCAGTAGCTGTAGCTCCTAGGCCCTTTCCCTGGCTAAACTGATATTGAATCTTGATGTTTTGTAAGCATAAAGTTTCAGCTCTGAGAAGCACATCAGAGCCATAGCAGCTGGATGACAAAGTGGTAACCTGCAAAAGCAGTTATTATTTATTCTGGGAAAAAACATTTTTTGGTAACTCACCTTCTGTGAATTACTGTGCACAACTTAGTGAAGAAATGAAAGATGTGACACCTACAATGGAGAAATCTCCATCCTATAAGATCATCACCCAACCATAAGCAAAATACTAGGGAAACTTTTTTGGAAATAATAAGTGCCATGAACACAGACACCAACCAGGGAAAAAAGCAAGGATAGCTGGAAAGCCAAACCAGACATGCTAGCAAGCAATATGAGTCTCACAGGCTTCTGACAATTTGCCAAAGGAGACTTTATCCTGGGTTAAGTTTCCTTAATCAGGAATACTCTGAACTCTCCAGATACTGGTTTTACAGCAGTGCTAAATTTCCAAATGTTTACCTTAAAGACACATTTTTTTTTAAACAAAGAGGAGTTAGAGTCAGTTGGGAGTACTGGGAAAGAGTTGAAACAGAAGGATTAAGTAAAGACCAAAAAGTCATAAAGTGTGGCAGTGCACACTTACTCAGGCCAGATGAACCCACGATTACAATGGCCAAACTACTGACAAGAATCTGTCCTCTTTGCCTGAAAGTGGCTGCTATGACCAAAGGGCTAGAGAGCATCTCCTGGAAAGGGCAGGGGGAGCAGAGAGAGATGCCAGTGTGTCTAAGGCAAGCAAATTGCTACTTCTGCATGAAATAAGTTACTGAAATTCTCATCAGAAATATTTATAGAATAAAGACAGGTAGAGAGATAAGGAGAAACCAGGTCAGTTCCTGGATAAGAAAACTACAGTGACAAGCCATTGGAGTTACTTAAGCTTATCAACAGATAGTGGATAACTTAAACCCAGCTGACCTTCAGTTTCAAGTTACCTGCAATCCTTAGCCTCAAGTTACCTGCAGTCCTTTGCCTCAAATTATTCTATTCCTGTTCTATTTAAAATCTATCAGCAAACCTTAAAGGGCATAAAAATACAAATAAACCAGTAGAAAAGCATTTAATTTTTCCAGTTTCTGCAAAACGTGCGTTTTCACTGCAGCTTCCTTTCTGCACCCAGCCTGTCAAAGTACAGCGACAGTGCTTACTGAAGCATCAATCCTGCCCTCTCTGCCTGAGTAGACATTTTCATCTAAGTGCTAACCTACTGCTTTGTCACTTTGGTGATAATCTGTCATAATCCTGTCATGTAAAAATCACAAAGAAAAGAAGACTACCTTTGCATGAAGTTCAAGTCATCCCAGTTGACTCAGTCTAAAATTGTAGCTTACTTATGTCCAAGCTGGGTATTATCTAAAAGATCTCGTCTGTGGTTTCTCCATATAACAACAATCATTCCACAACTAGCTGCACCTTCCTCAGGACAGCCATCTACAACCCAGCTCCTGTGTCCCATTTACCATACGCCTGCTCAGTGCTGAACACAGAGCCAAGCTCGGATGAGCCTGCAGTCGACACACATCAAACGCTAATGGTGAAACCACGGCAGTCTGTGGGTGACTCCCCACTCTATGGGTGCCATGACCTGTTTGTGGGCACATCCAGAAATACTGCTCAGAAAGGTACAAGACTATTACTGTAAATTACATTCCACCTTCGCACAGGGCTGCAAACTGTGCGTTCCACGCTGTATTTCTAAACACACCCTTACTACAAATAGCAAGGTCTGAAGGACAGGAGTCCAAAGGCAAGTTAAATTCTAAACAAGTGCTGTCATCAAAAAGCTTGGACATGTATTTTTACTTGTTTACACAAACTTTCAGATTATGAAGAACAAGAATAAGATAGCCAGCAAGAATAAGATAGCACCTATCAAAGGGGCTTGAGCAACATTTACTTTTGTCTACTTTGAAGGAACAAGATGTTGATAGATGGGGAAAAAAGAACTCTACCTAGAATGGAAAGCAAAGACAGTAAGTGCTCAGTACTTAAAAGTGTTCTGCAAGTTAAGCCTTTCTGGTGCACTGTTCCAGGTAATGGTTCTTCCCCGGTCTGTAAAACCCAGTTTTGTTGCAAATTAGAATTGGCTTTAACCAGTGAGGTCAAAATTTGAGAAAATAAAGAATTTCAGGCATGAAAAAATGCTTGTTAGAAGACTCAATAGAACCATAACACATGGATGAATCCAGGTAAACTCAGCAGGAACACCCTCTTCCAACTCCCAAATAAAATGAATTTGCTAGGAGAAAAAACAATCCTGCCCAAAACTGTGTCAATCACGTGGAAATTGCTTGCAAATATAAAAATCTATCAAGGAGTTACAACTAGACTTATTTTTCTCCCCTAGAGCCCCATTTACGAAATTGTTTTAGAAGCAGGAGTAGGCAAAAGCCCCCCCTTAGTCTGGAAGATCACTGCACATGGTACCCAGCCAGGCTACTGAGCTCAGCCTCTTTCTCCCAAGGAGCCAAGGAAGCTTTTCCTAATTTCCACAGAGAGTGTCCTCTAGCCACACAGGTATATGGCACTCTCTAAGGAGAGATTCAGATCAGAAAAGCCAATAGCCTCATTAGAAAAAGCTGGTTGTATAAGCCCAGCTTGCTAAGAAAAAGTTTTCCAGCAGACCTACAAGCAGTTCATACTCCAGCCAAACAAGCTGCTTGAGCTCCTTAGAGTGGGTGGAAAAGCCACCCACAATTAGTATAGTCTCTGACATAGGCAACCTGATTAGATGGTAACTGAAGACTGATCTCATGTCCTTTCAGCGAGCAGCAAATCTGCAACGTTTTAACTCTGCTGAATAATTAGTTGTTTCTTCAATCATCACTACGGCTAGACATAAAAACATTTTGATAGAAATGCACCAGAATCCCGTTTCAGCATAGGACACTTAGAACTTTCAAAAAGATCCTTCCTCTCGAAGCACCTCCTCATTGCCATGAGGGTGTCACTCAGCTTGACCCGCCTCCGTCCCTCAGGTGTTTTGCTGGGAACACCAAGCAGGAGAGCCTGCTTCTCCTGAGCATTTCCTGCACTCCTCCTGCAGGAAGTACCATTGCCAGCATGTGGATCCACCAGCATAGTGCAGGAAAAGGAAAGATACTTTCAAAGCATATCTTTACCCACGAGGATGCAAGCACCGTGCAGGCAGAGGTGATTTAAAATTTAAAAAATCGAATCAGGAAAGCCCTTAAGCATTCTAATTTAGCAAAGGAGAACAAACATTCTAATTCTAAAACACCTAATGATTTTAATTAAAAACTTCCCTCCCCTGCAAAGTTTCAGTCTTTTAATTTATAAAAAGCTTGTAATTAAGATGTAAACAAAACAAAATCTCTGTAAACAAAAGTTTACAGAAGTTCCAAACCTTTCCATTTCCTACACTAAGGAAATTCTGATTATTTTCTTTAATATGCCATTAGTTGGTTTGATTTAGACAAAAATTTTATAATTTAAATTTCCAAGTAAAAAGATCTAAACAACTGCTGCCAAAGGAAATTTAAGGCAAGAAATAAAAGCTTTCAGTGATGTAACAATAGCAGATCCAGGAGAATAATCAGCCTGCAGAGATTGCATCTGGCAGGAGAATATTTGACAAGACTGTCAGCATTCTTCTGAGCGCCAGACTTCTTCTAATTTGCACCTTCAGACCTATGCATTTGTTCACTGAGATATAATAAGAAGAAGTGCCATCCTTGTTCCTTTTGCTGCCACACAGTGCATACCCCATCAGCTCAGCACGGTGACACATCTCAGACACTCGGTTTTATTAGAAACCTGCATCATTAGCTATGCAAGAGAACACACTGTCTGGCCAGTCACTGCTCCTACAATGCCAAATACATCTGCCTCTGATCTGGGCTGGATTCACCAACGCCTGCATCCTTCCTCTGGATTCCTCTGTGCATGGGTGACTTCAGGATGGTGCCCCCAAGCAAATGAATCCAAAATTACCTTCATAACAGTTTCAGGTCTCCTTTTGAAAATGGGTTTTTGGATGCCTTCCCACTGTATTCCCACTGTCCTTTACAGACACCCTGATAAATGCTGCTTTTCCTCAAGAACCTCTGCTGATGTTCTCTGAATCAGGGAGGGAAGGATAGCAAGAGCCTTAATTGGTTGGGGGTAAAACAAAACAGTTTCAGTACCTTTTTATACAGACACCAGACAGCTATGTACAACACACTGGCTTGAGGATGCTGCTCTCTATTTACCAGGATGTTTTACTTTGCAGGCATATGCTCTTCTGTATTCCCCATATGTTTTTGGGGTTTTTAAAAAACAAATTTGAAGGAGCAGAATCATTTGCTCCATTGCAGGCAGCTTCCATGGCAAATGAATGAGCATCAGATGACAGAAGAATCTGCTCTCATGAATAAATGAGATTTTGAACTGAAAGAGTGAAAAACTCTTTTGTACAAACACAGGGCAAGATTTTGTGACATTAATGACGTTCCTTATTAAAGACTGTAGACAGATATCTCAATACAGGTGTGCTACTTCAGAAAAAAAAGCCCAGGTCAGCTCAGAAAACTGTACCTTTTTTGCATAAAAATACAGAATACTGCACCATCTTCAATTCCAGACATCCATTGTTAAGGTCTGGTCTAGAAAGCCATTTACAGCTCACAACAGCAGCAGTATTGATCAAATGAATGGATGCGCAGTCGTGCTTATTCTTGTGCAGCACAGAATGACATTTCTATCAAACATGTCCACCTAAATCTCAAACCTCTGTTTGACAAATGCTGCACATAGAGGGACAATGTGTGTTCTGTGTGGCATTAAGAATCCCATGCCAGAACTAATGCAGCAAAGACAGGAGCTACCTGGCTGAGGGAGAAGACAGTACAAACGTAACACCTGGGAAATAGGGATTTTATTCTCAGTTTTCACTAGATTCTCGTGTGATCTGAGATGTTTTACCTTCTTCTGTGACAGAGTTCAATAAGGCCCCGTAACTTATTCACCCAAGGTGTTTTTGTACCATAAATTTTTTAAACTACCTTAGAAGAGAAAAAGAGGAAAGAAGTATGTTGCTTGGTGTTTTTTAGTAAGCAACATTCCAGTAGGAAGCTTAATTGTTATAGAGGACCTAAAGTTTTTTTAGAAAGTTCTTTTAAATGAAGGAGTATTACCTCAATATGAAGCTAAGAGTGGTTGCTGTGAATAAAAGCAGAACCTTCCAGTTCAACAGGACTGTATTTGGCCATGGTTTCTCTATCATGGGCCACTTCTCACTGCCTAAAATCCAGCTGACCTCAGACAACTGCAGAGAGGCAAAGCCAAGCTCCGATATTCAGATAAAGCAATGAAGGGGGAAGATGAGTGCACCTTTGTGTTTTGGAGGCAAGACCTATGTGATTCTTTGAGGGGAAAAGGAAATCCAGCAGAACAAAAACCCAACAGGCATCCTATTTACTGCAGGCATTATCAAAATTAGAATTGTTATTAATATTATAGCAAATTTGGTGTTATGAGAGAGCAGAAACCTTACTGCCTATCTCTGCACTTGCTGTTAAAGTCTCCATCTGACTGCCCTTTGCACACTGCAGAGGTGCAACTTAAGCTGACCTAAGCTGGATCGAGAGCAGTGCATCTGTGCTAACATGTGTTATGTGCGCTTAGGGGGCTGATCTCACTAAAAATTAACAAGGTAAAAAAGATTATCCCTCATATCAGCTCTCACTGCAACTACACCACTGCCACTGTGAGAGTAGGAAAGCAACATATGATGGGGGCTAAGAAGGCTACTGCAAACCAGAATAGTCATGGGACCTAAAGTACAGATGGACTGAAGCTTTGGTTGATCTCTCTTAGCTGATTAACTGTGGGCTGTTAAAGAAATATATGGGTCCACCTTCCCTCCTCTCCCTGGTTGCTCATCCCCTCCTCTTTCCTTCTAGACGCTCCAGAGATAAGATACATGAGGCTGAATGATCTGTCAGACCAAGGTCTGAATCCAAGCAGAAAAAAAAAAAAAAAAAAAAATCAGGGGAGGGAATTGAGGGTAAGGATTGTTTTTCACCCATGCAGGTTCCCTTATAATCGGGTTACCTTATCACTCTGGCCTAGGAGAGTTCATCTTCCACCCTGCTTCTCTTTCAGCCACTGACTCAGAGCAGCAAAGTGCCATGCACTCCAGTCTGCTTCCTGGGAGAGCTGCTACTCTCTCCATTGCTGACAGAGGGAAACCAGAGAAATCACCCCCTTTCCAAAAAGGTTTGATGACTCTAAACCATTAGTTTCCATATGATCCACTTTTCATACTGGAACACAGCTCTCTAGCACCTCACACAGGAACCAGCAGCCCCCCATGCCAGGAGGCAGGAAGGGGCAGAAGGAACAACTACACTCAGGCACAGCGGCATATAAATGAAAATTCACCTAAGTAAGTCAGGTATGTGGTCACACATGAAAGGAAAAAAAGAGTAAGGAAAGTCCTGTTTGCCCTACCTGATACACTGTCATCTGATTATGACAGCTCTGCCATTTCTCACAACGCCAGGCACAGGCACTGTCTCATCTGTCAGCTGTGCATTAGACACCCTGGTGAAATACCTGCAAGAATACATTTCCCTAGAAATTACAATCTGATGCCTTGGCAAGAATAATGGCATTAATACCAAGGGCTCGCTGTCTTCCAGTCCAAATCCTACAGCACAGGGGCAATTTCTATTACTGTCAGCCATAAAGCACAGTGGATATTGTCAAGCACTTGAGTGAGAATGCATGTAAAAGCATCAACAAGAAGGATGATACAGCTTCCTCCTTGATAAATGACTCTCTTGCCTAAAGCCTGCAGCAGGAACAACCACACATTTCACCATATTTCCTGTGGAAGAATTTCCTTTTGGTTTTGCGGATCAGACCATCATTTAACACTTCCACCTCACTATTGGATTTGCAGTGGTACAGAGCAGCAACCCACGGGATTCTGTGCCTCTGGAAGGCAAGCGCCCATATTAAGTAACTAAGATACAGGAGTACCTAGTTCAGGAACCTAATATTCCCCATGCAGCCAACCATGAAAGAAATCCTCCTGCTGAGAATTCAGAGCAGGTACAACTCCCAGAGTGAATACCTCATCCTCCATCTTTGTGCAGGCTGTTAGTCCTGAGGGTCCTGGGACACCTGTGACAAAGGGCAGATCAGCCAGTGCTGCCAGGACATGGGAATGTGAAGTAATGTAATAATGGAGAAAGCTGGGGAGGAAACTGTCTGTCATATAATTGCTTCTTCATGTGTGCATTAAGCCTGAGGCATGGAGGTGTCAGGATGTTATTCACTGTGAGGAAAAGGAAATACCTTATCCTGTAGGTCTGGTTATTTTTATGGAGAGGGAGAAAAGACTCCCATGACATGAGCTGGCTCTATGAAACAGCTAGTCCCAGGGAGGTAGGACATCGATCCATGGCATTACTTGGGCCTTCTCCCTTTACTGAAAGGGGGAGAGCTTGACAAGAGGGAGCTTGGCCAGGTCACCATCTGGCTACTAGAGATATGCTAGACAGGGACACATACTGCTGTTTTCTGAAGTAGGAACATGCCTTCTTGCTGTGCCACCAGATCAGATTGACTTGAGACAACCTCTCCTGTACAAGTGGGATACCTTTTTTGATGACAGCAACACTTCCCTTATTGCTACTGGTCTTTCCATCTCAATTTTTTCTTCTGTTAGGGATAGCATGCAATATATTTGATGTTCTAAGGCAACTGCTTAAGAGTTCCATGGAAGATGATAGCCAGCACTTACTATGGATCAGAGGCACTTAGCTGATGTGGGAATGCCAAGTTCAGATGTTGGAATGCTAACACAAAAGGAGTTATGAATGCCTACAAACATACTGGTCAGGAAAGAGTATCATTATGGCAATTAAATAAAAAACAAAACCAAATATCCCCTTCAGTTCAAAGGACTTGAAACTATAAAACAAATATATCAGAAAGGAAGTATTTTGGCAAAAAAAGCATTCATAAGAACAGAACAAGAAGTTGTCTCGGGAGAAAGGCATTATAATTAATACGTCACATCAAATGCAACAGATCACTTACTTCCACAAACAAATAGATTTGAAGGGATTCTACAAGGAACTGAATCCTGTGTTAATGCTTTACAGGTGTAAGATGATAGCTAGAAAACCACAGTAATGACAAACCCATAACTATGGCAGAATGAGAAGCTCTAATGGGGTGATAATCTTCCCAGAATTGCCTCTCTGAAGACCTCAGCTGGCCTGGCTTTATTTCCTCTATCATTTTCAATCTTAAAGAAACACCACCAAATTCATCTCCAAGCCATCAGAGAGAATCACCCTGTGACTTGAACTTTATGGATTTTGGAGGGTTTTGTTGATATGTTAAAAACATACTCTCCAACAGAAGATGAAAAACTCCAGGGAAATCAATGCTGTAAAAAAAAAGAAAACTAACTAGGAGTGAAATGCACAGGGACCAAAAGCTAAGAGACTGAAAAGCATTTCACCCTCTAATCTTTTGAGCTAAGTGTTTTCCTCAAGGATTCACTGCTGTTGTTTCCTGGTGACTGTCATGACATCACACTGGCTGCTGGTCATCAAAGTGGAGCATGTGATGGACCCCCAGCTCAGATCTACCATATTCCAAACAGCCAAGAGCCAGGTGGCGTTAACACTGCTGATCCTATCTCAGTGTTATTCTTCCTACCCCTCATGTCCTCTCCTTTTTGTGCTACAAAGACACGGTTGTCTATTTGAAAGCTCACTTTTCAGTCCCTTATCCTCCCCTTTTTTCCTCCTTGGCTTTTCTCAGGCATGGTGAGAACTGGGGAAGAAGGCTTAGACATATCTCATCCCGCCTGTCTGCTGCCAGGGAGTGAAAAAGATGGCAGGATTTCTCTCCTCCTGCTGCCATCATATACTGTGGAAGAAAAAGTCACTCCAAACACACTGCAGCACAGAAGCTGTTCAGAGGATCAGAGTATCTTTTTTTTTTTTTTTTTTCTGCTGACCTTAAGGAAGTCAGGCACAAGGGCTACAGAGATTATGATACATCTCACTGTCAGAGTTCACAATCCATCCCCCTTCCTGATGCTGTTCCCCACAAACAGGACTCTAGTCTCCCGTGGTTAACAAGAGCCTCCAAGCTACAGGTGCTGGCCTGCTGTGACTCACAGAGGCCGCTCTTATTAAAAGAACCACATTAATACCACAGTGAACTTCTACACTCTCTTTAGGAAAACTGTATGAAGGGAAGCAGCTCCTGCTATGCTGGTGCAGTGCCTGGGGAACTAAGGCAGGCAGGGGAGGAGGACTTGTCTGAGGTCCCACCAGAGGCATCAAGGGCACAGCACTTAAGAAACGACTGAGTAGCAACATAATGAGCTGTGAGAGCAGTTCTGACACTCCTGCGAGCTATAGGCTTGACCCCATAGCATGGTGACAGACACAATGTCTGACTTTGATGGCAGAAGAAATCCAGGAGGAGTGAACAATTTGATTAGAGAGACAACAGGAGACATTTACCTGCATACTAGCAGTACTTTTGAAACATCTCATCTAAAAACCCTGCTGTGAATCTACATACTAACAACTTCCTCCTGCTCCTTAAGGAAAACATTTTGTTCTGGGTGTCAAGAAGCCCATTTCTACAATTCAAATATGCACACATCTGTAGGATAAAGAGAGGAAATTGTGTGCAATGCTGCCTTCAGTGCGCAAACCAAACATCTGCGTTAGTCACTGGCAATTTATTGTCCAAGTTCACAAGCAGGAGAACCCTACAGCTCTCAACATCTACTTCCAGCACCTGGGGCTACAGGAGGAAATAAGTGCTACTGTTGAGAAGAGTGCAAGAGGCTCCATTACAGATGGCAAATAACCTGAAAAAAAAGATGCAGAGGCAGGCAGGAAGGTAGGAAGGACAAAACTAGACAACAGTTATGTAAAAATATCTGAAGCAAACTGTGTGGCAGTATTTCAGCCCATCTACATTTACAGTCTGAACTGCTCGTTTGTAACTCCACTCATCTTTGAAGGCTCCAAAGTGAAGTTGTAGCTATTCTGTATTATCTGGGCTGCAAGTCTAAAATTCTAACTAGAAATTTAAATGGCACTTTTGAATAGTAAGAAGTTGCCTTAGAATTTTCTGCTTCCTGTCTGAAAAATGCTTTCTTATCTGGAAAAGAGTTGGTGCATATACGTGTGAGATGAAAAGAAAGCGCAGTTAAAGACAATTCTGATTTACAAATAAGATTTATTATTAAATTGTCCTCCTGAAACTTTTCAACTTGTCCAGAGAAACTCAACAAGGTGAGTGCATTTTTCAGAGTGGAGAAAGTATTGTGGAAAATCCCTAAGTTGAAGTTCAAATCCTCAGACTCACAGAAAAAGCCACCTGTGACTCTCAATTAAAAAGTGCCTCTAAGATCTAGGGTGCTACACTCACTGCCTCCCATAGGGGAAAAACATATTTCCTTCAAAAATAAAAGGCCATTTATTGATTACAAAGCTGTCCAGTGACTTGCACTGTAGCAGGCAGCAGAGCTGCAGGGTTAGCTCCTAGGTCATTGCCCTGTCATCCAAATAAGCTTTCTGTTCACTTACTTCCAAGTCCATTGCATCTTTATATCCTAAAACTTGTACATATTTTTTACAACAACCAGGGTATTTAACATGAAATATTATCGTAAAAGCACAATTCCATTTTAGAAACTCTGATCTACATCAGGAGACCCAGAACTAAGGTGAGTCAAAGCTGAGCAGGAGCATCAGAGCAACAGATAAAAGTGAAGGTGGTTGAAAAGACATTGAGATAAATTTTCTCTTAGAAGATCTTGATCTCACTAAACATAACACAGAAGACTGATTCATCTTTTAAAGGACATTATCAAGATATTCTATTCTGATTTTAGATCTTTTAAATATTATGCTGACAGTACATGGATTTTGTTCAATACACTAAAAGGCAGAACTTCCTGTAGTGTGGATATTCATTTTTGCTGATGCTGATATGGTGAACAAGAAAGTAAAACCATCCAGGATCCCAGATTCTGGCTTTGTAAAAAAACTCTGAAAATACCCAGACTTGTAGTAAAACTTGGATCTCAGTTTTTAGACGCATCACAGTGTATAAATTCAACATCTTTTAAGACATCATCTACAGCTGAAATCCAAAACTATTAGTCTTGCACATCATTATGGGCACAAATGCCTTAACATAAACATAGACAGAGGAAGGCAGCACTGCTCTAGATCTTGATATTTTCAAACAGAGAAGAGTCACGCTCGCTCCAATTCCTCAAAAAGAAAGTTGACCTGAATTCTCAGAAAGAGAATCAATCAGATAAATACCTTTCCCCAAACAGCCCAGACACAAAGACATGAAGATTTACCTATAAATTCCCTCTTATGAAATTAATAATGTTAATCATTTGACTGAGGCACTTCGTACCCTTGACTCTTCTTCTTCCACAGAAGAGGAAAAGCTTTTCCGTAATTTTTTTGGCATAATCACGTTGTAAAGCATTCATGAATTCTCCATAGTGAAAGCTATTGTGCTCTGACACACATCTTCAGGAAAAGTAAAGCCAGAAAATATTATCAATATGCTTTGCTATTTATGCTTATGTTTGATATAAAATCATATGAGTTTTATGGATTTACAATTTAAAAAACTAGATGCTTTATTATCTTTAGCCAACAAATCTTCCTATATCTATTATATAGAGTGCTGAAAGCAGAAGAGGTAAAAGTAAGACTGCTAACATGGAGTGTGGATTCTGATTTAGCTCATTATCATCATACAGCACTTCCTAGGAGGTCAGCTAGGAGAAAGTGGGATGGAAACACATCTAATTAAGAGCCTGAAGAAAACTTATTTAAGTATCAGTCATCTGGGAAGAATAAAATGGCTAATGCTATCAGAAAAGAGGTGATAATGGATGGCACAAGTGCTTTCCTGATAGACTTGAGCACAGCAGTCTGGTGCTTAAACTTCTGTCAACTTCCCAGTGTACAGCAGGTCTGGCTGGAAACCCCGAGGTGCAAAATAAGGTAATTTTTTTCTATGAATTGTTTCTTTGATTTTGAAATAATTACATCACACAGATGAAGCTTCAGAAGGTGTTCACTTCTGTAATGCAAAACTGGAACCATCTAAACTTAAAATGTCACCTCCAGATTTCTTTTCAACTGTAACAGAAAATTGGGGGGCAGCAAGGCCACCCAGAACTGACTTCT
Organism: Aegithalos caudatus; assembly: GCA_013389925.1. Classification (NCBI taxonomy): domain Eukaryota; kingdom Metazoa; phylum Chordata; class Aves; order Passeriformes; family Aegithalidae; genus Aegithalos; species Aegithalos caudatus. The sequence continues at coordinate 138,935 of WEIU01014771.1, forward strand.
ACAGCTGGGCCAAATGTCCCGGGTGCCTAGTTACCTATGGGCACTTTTTTAATTTCAGTGAAGTGCTGTGGGCTAGGCTGTAGTGTGACAAGCCAGTTCTAGGTGTATTTTTTCAGAAGTAGATGCTATGGAAGACATCTGACAACCCTCAGAAGAAGAGCCAGGATTTAAATTAAAACACTTTGGGCCTTTCACCCTGTAAGAGTCCAAACTCTGCACTATCAGCATTTTACTAATAGCACTTCCATTGGAAGATGAACAAATCCTGTTGCTGGAACAATGTAATGAACCTGAGTGTAAAAACATAAAATCTACTCTTCAGAACAAGAAAAGCAGGAATTGATAAATGCAAACTTGATGAAAGCCACCCATCTGGTGTGGGATGTTTGCTGGTATGTAACTTAAGTTTTACAATAATACACTTTAAAAATTGAGATCTATTTTCATGCTGCAACAAGACTGTAGCAACTATATCAGAACACCATTCAACAAAGAAGAGAACTAAGCTACCACATTTCCTAGAAACCATTAAATATTCATATAAATGCTAATATATTGCACCTGGCAGTAACAATCTCAGCCCCAACCTAGAATAAAACTCCATTTTTCCCAGTCAAGTGAAAATAATGTACAGTCACTGCTACAGTAACAGGTCTAATCATTTCCTTAGGCTGTCTCCATTCTCCGTATGTTGGCTGTGCATAATTCATGGGATTTGCCATATGTTGTCTGAAGCAAGTGTCCCCATAAAGTGTTTGTGGTTCTACTTGAAGGCATGTCTTCATAAATTACGTTGTGATATATTTGACATTAAAAAAAACCCAAACAGGGAAAACAATTCAGTGAAACATAATCTGCTTAAAGTTTACCACTTAGCCATGTGTTGAACATTCAAGAGATTAGCTCCCCAAAGTACAACTTTTTTTCTCAGTGTGTGCTATCCGCTTCTGCTGGCAGCAGTTTCAAAGGCAAGAAACAATTTATCTTTCTCTCAAAATAAGGACTTGGTCCAGCAATCTTTACAAACACAGGTAGCTGACTTCTGAGAGCCTGAGCATACAAACTAGGATTAGTTACTTGAGAAAGGATGGCAGGATTAGACTTTCCACTGGCAGCAGCCTTGCAGCAGAGAACCCCCACAGTACAACCTGGGTTTCCTGTTTCCTGACAGACCTCACAGCTTCAATGACTTTTCTGACTCCCAGCTGGTTTTCCTGCAGCATCTTCAGTAATTTTAAGGCAAGCAAGGTTCAAAAGATAAGCAGCTGTGGAGCAAAGACAGAGTATTGGTCAGAATAACAGGATGACAACAGGATCTCCCAAGAGAGTGGCATTGTTCAGAGAGGGGAAACAAATGGCAAAAAGTATAGGCAAGGGCAGAGGAAAGGGAAAAAAAAAGCAGAAATGATGTAACCTGTTTGCTTCTGTCTCCTAATAGCTAATGAAAGATGAGCTAATTAGTACACTCCTCAGCTGAAACAGGAATAAACCCTCCTTTCCACAGACAGCTATGCATATTGCAAAGGCTGTCAGGGGCATCCTGTCTCTCAGACTGCTGACCCCCTGACCTGTGTGGCTGAGATCTGCCCTCCAGCTGAAAAGGTGCTCCATAGAGGAGGGCAGGCAGCTGAACAGACAGACACAGCAGGATCTCATGGTACATCTTTACTTGGGAAAACAGGATAAAAATCTGAAGGATAAAGGAATACAAACATGGAAGTTCCTTTTATGCTGAGAGAAAATAAATCATCATCTGAAGCTTTGAGGAGGAAAATGGGAACTGGGTTGAAGAGAGGCAAACAGGAATGCTGATGGGTAGCTTTGCATATTTAAGAACTTCAAATTTTAAGAGAGCTTCTTACTATGTCAGTATAATTGTGTTTGTAGAATTCCACTATATTGTGGAAGTCAGAAAAGCAAGCCTGAACTTCAGTGCAAAAGTGATGCCCACTTTCTAACCTGTAATTTTTTTTGATGCTCATAGTGGTGTCATCAAATCCCACTGACAGTTACCACAACAAAAACTTTGACAAACAATATAAATTTTTTTATGCAGCCACAACCCCATGAAGAGACATCTATTTGCAGCATGAATAACACAGTTACGCTGGCACAGTGGGGCTACAGGCACTTCCAGTGAAACAGACGCTCACCCTTCAATTGGTCAACAACTCAGGAAAGCCTGACCCCTACAAAAAGGAGAAGGCCACACTCCCCAAATCCAGTTGAAGAAGAGGGGGCTCCAGACTGCAAACAGAAATATTTGGGTTTCAACAGAGCTATGTGTCACTGTGATGCAATGCGAGCAAAGAGCCAGACTTCCTAGTGTCCCAGGCAGCACTGGGTTGACATTCTTGTATTAAAAAAATAGACTACATAAACCCAGAGTAATTAAAATGGTAATGGTTTCTTTTGTTGAAAGTTTACCTTTAGGAAGAGGAAAATCTTTTCATGTTTTGGGATTTAGTTAATTGCACAAGAGATATCACCTAAGCATTTCAGTTTTCACATATGCAGGAACACATTTAAGATCAAGCAATTCAGAGATACAAAGGCACCACTGACAGTCGAGTACAAATCCAGTGCATGATTCTTTCAAAGATGGTTACAGTTCTCACTATGTTTTGATGTTTGGGTTTTTCAAACAGCTCCAAGTATTGTGTTAGGTAACAGCACAGTAGTTCCCAATTCTAATGTTGTGGTAGACCATACAGCCTTTAATATAGGGAGAAAGGGTGGAACTGGTGGTTTCCGTCTTATGTGAAACTTGGTCATTCATGTGTCTGCAGAACATGCCACATTTATGGTCATTCTCTATGAGCACTGGAGTCAAAGGGCACACATGACTCTGAGCACAAGCACATGCTTCTGCTATCAAATCCTACCTCCTTCCTGTTCAAGGCTGGAGAGCTCCAGGAGGGAGTTTGGACATAAACAGCCTATTGCCAACAGAGTAATTTGTGTAGCTGCCTCCCCGTGACAATTTTTCTTGAGTGTCCTGCAGTTATGAGCAGTTTCCATGGAAATGTGTTCCCCTTCACTTTCTTTCCTGAAGTTCCCTTCCCTTCCATACCATCAGGACATTAGAGGGTGTTCAGGTTGGGTATTAGGACCAAGTTCTGCACTCAGAGGGTGGTCAAGCACTGTAAAAAGCTCCCCAAGGTCATGGCCTCAAGCCTGTCAGGGTCAAGAAGCATTTGACAACACACTTACGATATATGGTTTAACTTTTAGGCTGCCCTGTATGGAACCTTGGGTCCCTTCCAATTCAGGATATTCTGTGATTCTATAAATGCAATTGTGCACCAGGACTGTCTTTATTTCTGTAACATGATGGAGATGAGCTGGTTGCTTTAATCAAAGCAGCTAATCCAACCTGCACTATACTCGTAGTATGACTCTGAAAAAGTAGATGGAAGAGAATATACCACAGTGATCTCATAAAGAAGATATATGACTGCTGTATTTTACATCAGCTTGATATCCTATTATTATAGAGAGGAAGAACTGGGGTTTCTTGATGTGAATCAGCAAGAGGTTTTCTCTAGAGAATGTTGATACTTAGAAGAGAAGCTTGATTTCACTCTAATCTCCTGGAAGACTTCACCGCACTCTGTAATTAAAAGGTTTTGCCTAGTTCTGTCAGTTGGAAAAAACTATAGCTCACCTGATTAGTCAGTGCCCCCTGCAAAGAACATCTTCGATGTGAATACTCCGGGAGCGCACTAATACTGACAGCATCCTCATGCTATTTTTTCAATGAGATTCATGAATATCACTTAATAGCCTAACCCTTTCGACATTAGAGGACTAAAACCCTTTCTCTTTCAAAGCAGGTTTTGAGTTGAAAAGATTTGGTAGGATACATCCATTCAAGGCTAACGTTCTTCAGTACCAAGTGTATACTTAAATACAAAAGCTAAGTGTATTAAGTTTATTGCCATGGCACAGGATGTGCATGGTTTAATATTTGAAGTAGATAAAAATATTTTATTCCTTAAGCATAAAAGCTTTCAGAAACCCCAACAGAGAAGAAACCCCAATGTGCAAAATGATGTGCAAACACAGAGTAACACACAACATTCTCCTAAAGTTTACCATCAGCAGAATTACAAAGAAAGCACCATTCCTACTTTACATTGTTCAAACCATGCAGCTGAGATGAGAAAGAAATCCAGATCTGCAGAGACCTGATACAACAGATTTAACCACAGCCACCAGCCATGGCAGGATAACACTAAAGTCTTACCTGAGCGCTCTACTAACTCCCACAAGGTATGATCTCCTTAGCCTCTTTTCCCCTTGTGTAGTCAGCTTGCCAACCCACTTTCCTTCTCCTCCTCCACCTTTTAATTTTTTTTTTTTAATTGTAGCTCACTAATGAGTCATTTGTCATTTTGGAGTCACCAACAGTTTAACCTGAAGTGGTCAAGTGCCTCATTAAATTCTTCCCTACTTAACATTAGCATATCATACATTTCACTGTGATTTTGTCATGTTCTGTTCTAGCTGCAAGTGTTTAAGCTTTTGTTATGAGTGGCTCCTTTCAATGGTTATTAATTCCCATTTTATTGGAAATTATGAAAGCACTTAATCAGTAGACACAGGTCTCAAAAAATTCCAGTAGATGCAGAGATCACTCTGTTTCTACAAAGACAGAAGTATCACATATTTTGTGAAGTAGTTATAAAGAAAAACACATTGTGTTGTTTGAGTCTAGCACAGTTAATAGAAATCCATAACAGGATTGTATTCTGCCCCTGGAGTAACAAACATCAATATATCAGCCATAATTCAAAAGATGAAAAATAAAGGCTGTGAAACAGAAATGATACACAATAAAGCTATGAATAATAAGAAGGCTGCTATGCAAAAAAATAGGTAAGGCATTGCACCTAAGCCAGCTGTTGAGACTCCCAAACTCAGCATCGCCTAATAGAGTGGGTACTGTATGCCTTAAAGCTGAAATTTAGTGTGGCTGTGGGAAGAGCAAACATGGAAATACAATGGGCCAAGCAGTTATTCTCAAGGAATTTATTTTCTCTATCTCCAATTAGATGCAATGCTGTCTTATACAAGCTGGCACAAGCAGACCAAAGGCTTACCTGACAGCATAAACAAGGCATTGCTGTAAAGAGCAGAGAAGTTGCCAGAGGTTCCCAAGTGTCAGCACTCCAAGAAATGTAGCAAAGCGGGAAGCTCCAAAGAGGGATCTGAGATCATCCAGTGCTGGCTAAACCTTTAGTAAACATGCACTGCACTTAAACCATTTTACTATTTTCAAAGCCAAAGATGACATAGTACTGGTTTTGTTCTAAATCCAGAGTGTTTTTGCTCCAAAAAGACCAAAATTACACAGTACAGAGAATAAATTAGGCTTGGTGAGGAAACCACAACCTATCATTGGAGGACTGAAACTTGGGGCCCTGCCTAAGAGTGGGAGAGTTTCAAGCTTCCTTCCAGAGATGGAGGGGATTCAAGATCTCCTGTTCAGACAGAGCATAACTGCAGATGTCAGGAAGGCACAGGCAGGCTGCTGCCCACCCAGCAATCAAGATTTTTCAGGATGTGCGTTTTGTGGAAGTCACTGAACCATAACAGCACCATTTGAAGGCAGAAAAATGAGCACACAGCCAGAATGAAGTCTGTTATAAATAAGTGTGGAGGTGAACTAACCAGCAAGACTTCAGTGTAAACCAATGTGAAGAATGCCTGAGCTACAGATTGTAAATCCAAACAAAAGCAATTTTCCAAAGCCAAAACGATCCCTGCTGCCATCAGAACTGAGCACATATAAATAATCCATGCAATTAATTCAGTAATTTGTAATGGTTATAAATTAATCAATAAGGTGACACTGACAGCCCAATACTTTTTAATTGCAGAATTACCATGTTCTCCCCATTAAGAATCAAGGCAGAAAAGAATCAAATACTTAAAAGACAGAATTAACCATCCAACTTTTCATCTTGAGATTCCCTGAATCTCATAACCCCACCAAATAAATTGAGGAAGTTAGTGAAATGAAAGACTTATTTTCCTCTGTTGGATGAGAAGACTGCCATCCGAAAGAACATACTTCCACCATCACTACTGGTAAAATAAAATACATCTATTATGTCACAAGCATTCCCTCCCATTATTGAGAGCAACCAACATATTCTTATGCAACTTTGCATTCTTTTCATGAGCATTTTTTTATATAGCTAAAATATTAAATGGTACAAGGTGTATTTCTCAGCAAACATAATGCCATTTATTTGCTTAGACTGGGGAGGGGTATCATTATAAAAGGCGTATTAGAGGCACTTATAGAATTCTCCTGAAAAGCTATTTCCTACTCTTGTGTTTTGCAGTTCTACTATGAATACCCAGGGCAAACAAAACAATCCACTCTCATCTGCCAAACCCCAAAGTTCTGCAAATGACATAGAAGGTACGGAAAATACAAAATTTTTTATTCAGTTTTACATAAATTAAAAATTAAGGTCAAATCAGTTTGCTCTTTCACATAGCATGAAAGCTCAGCATTAAAAACATCTAGATTTCTAAAACAAAACAAATTCTTTCCTTGACAATTTTCCAGTCGTTTATTAGGCTTGAATTAAGGTGGTGTAGACTTAAGAGCATCATTAACTTCAGTGAGATGTTTCAGCTTTGTTCTAAGCTGAAACTAAGATCAGCACAAAGGCAGCTAGGGATATCATGCAACACAATTATGATGGTGCCAGCAGCATTTGAAAGGCACCTCATTATGTGTTTTAAAGCAAAATTTAAAATATTAGGGATAGTTTGCTAATTTAAAACTAAGATATCATTTATAGACATTAATGGCTCTGATTTTTTTGGTAATTGAAAAATTCAGAGGTATAAGCGTGAAATCTAGTGGAAAATGACATAAATCCTTTGGTATTAACCCTGCAACCATGGGCATAAAAATGCCTCTAGCATTACACCTCATCCTGACACTGGGGAAGTGATACAAGACTCAGACATTTGATCTAGGCCATTCTATAAGAAGGCATTCTGCTTTCCTATTATGTTTTCTTCTTACAACTACTATCCCAAGGAAAGCAGATGTATCCCAGCCCTCTAGGAACACAGCACTAGCTGTCACCTGTTCCTACACAGACCTTCACCCCCTCTGCCATCCTCTTGCCAACCTCACTGCTGCTCCTGCCTTGGGCTGGCCTCACCTGGACAGATGGCCCCTGTACAAAGCACCACGTCCCCACCGCAGCCTCACGTTCACAGTGTCTGCCATGGGTTCAGCAGGGCTGCAGCCAGCAAAGCCCCTTGGTAGCTACTCCCCAGAAACTGCAAAATCCTGTCAGTTTGTTGGGGCATTTATGGAGGCAGCAAGAAGGCTGCAGCAGCAGAAATGCAGAAGCATTAAGCATTCAAACAGCATGGTCTGCAACCTCTTATTAGCATCAGCATAAGCAATCTTGAAGATTCTCTTAACAGAAACTTAAATACAGCAGTCAGTACAGTGAGACCTGATTTGTTTCTGAATGTAAAGGATACTCCCACCACAGAACAAACCCCAATGACTTTTCTACCCATTTGTTTTACACAGAGCTCATCAGGCCAGAGACCCTAGCAGCCAGTGACAACACAAACAGCTGCCATGTCTTTCCACTACTGCTAAGTTTCATCAATACACGCCAGACCGACGGATCCAGGCTGCGGCCCAAAGAGACTCATTTGGCAAGGTTATGTAAGAAATGAGCTGCTGGACCGGCTGCTTCGTTTTTGTTTATCCACACAAATTAAAAAGTGTGGTCATGCGTAAGTTAATCAATAGCAGAAAACAGCTATCCCCACTTTTTATGCCAGTTGGCCTATTTAATGCTCTCAGTTTAAAAAGCAGCAATAAAAAGGCCACAAAACAGAAGATGTGTCAGATGAATGGAGGACGGTGACTGGCTGCAGAGCGAGCCAGGGCGTCACGTCCGTCATTACGCATTTCCCAGAACCCAAGTAAAAAATTGGCAGAAGTTACAGATAAACCTCAAGCCAGCAATATACATTTAGACTTATTGCAATGAAATAGAATGAAGCGCTGGACAAAGCAATATAAACTTGAAAAAAAGAAGGCAACTAAGAGAGATGCAAAGGCACTCTCTCTCAAGAAAGCACCAAAAGAAAATAAAAAAAATATAAAATACCCAACTCCCACTGAGAATGCCATACCCACTATTTAAGTGCTTATAAACCAAAAAAGTATCTGGATCCAGCATGGATCATGGGAAAATTCTCATAGGATTTACCAATTACACATTTTGAATTTCTAATATATTTTCTTTCTTAATATTCATGAAAAGTGTTGTGAAATACCTCCTCCCAATTTGTAAGCTAAGAATAAAACAAACACAAACAACACATTCTTTGGCATATCTCCAGGCTTTGCTTTAACAACTCATGGAAACCAAAACAAAAATTTGCCAATGTTACTTAAAATTTTCCATTAAGTTGGTTTGGTTTTTTGTTTTGTTTTGAAGTCAGTACCTCCGGAAGGTGGCCATTATACATTACAGAGGTAAAGAAGCTGCAAGCTGTGAGACTGTGGACTCATGCCTAATTAACTATGTCCATTACAGCTAATTTTTACAGCCATTTGGTATCCTGACAGCTTACTCTGAGGTTTGCCATCATTACAATGCCAGCCCGATGCTTGCCTTATGTAATACTGTGTAACTTTCTTCAGCAACAAAGAATTACTTTATTCTAAGGCATGGTGTTCTTCAACTATTTTTAAAAAATCACTGAAATGGGGGGAAAGGGATTGTTTGGTTCAAAGCTCAGTTAATCAAGATGGAATGCCTCCTGGTGCTCACATCTGACCTTAGGGTTTTTCAGGATTTCACTGGTCTCCTTGGTGATAGTTGCTATGAACACTTTCAATATGTGTCATGAGAAATACTTGAAAAGAAATTTTCACTGCTTTCACATAGTCCTTCTAACCTTAGCTGTATTAACTTTTATCAATGTTGTTTGCCCATAAAAATAAGTTGAAAATTCTTCTAATTTTTCTTTTCATTCCTTGCAGGGAATCCAAGCACTGGACAGGGTTTGCCTTCTCCTGCCACAATGAGCCACTTTGAAACCTTTCAAGATTAAAAGATTTTTTCAAAACTTGCCATCCAGGGAATGAGCTTGAGAAGATGAAGGTGTCTTGTCCTTTTAAAAGGCTCAAACCAGGCAAAACACATCTAGGTATGCTACAAAGTGAATTATAGCCATGGAGTCATGTTTATAAGCCTCTAACACTGGGCCCTAAGAATCTCATTTTATTTCATATGAACTAGTTGAGTTTCACTGTTTGAGTGACTACAATAAATTATATTTCTTTTTCCTTCTTAATTGGTTGAAAATACCAGCATTCTGTATGTTTTAAATCACATAATCGTCCAACCACAAACAAAATGCTTCTTTATAAACCTTAGAAGACAGTTTCACCTTGTTTAATGTGTGCTCTGTAATACCAAGGCAGTAAGGCCTGATGTCAAAAGCACTGCAGTGTGTGTTCTTATGCGTGGTAGGTTTTGAGCAGTTAAACCTGTTTGAATTCATTTGACAGAACTGAATACTGCAGTTCAAAAAAACAAATTCTCCTGCCTTTTTGTTTTGCATTATCTTCTGGATATTCCAAAGAAAGTTCAAGTTTAATGCTTGAGAAGCACAGGAAAACTACATTCATGTACACTTTCTGGTATAGCAGTAAATAAAAGTTAGCTGGTTGTTATAAAGAGTCAACAAGTGAAACCTAATCAAAATTAGTTGCAACATCAAAAACTGACACAACTTAGAATACACAAGCTTTTAGAAGGCTAAGGAAACCATGATTAAGGCAATCATTTGCAAAAAAAACCTAGAGTATAATTCCTTTGGCAGCAGCAGAAATGCATTCAGCTATATTAAGATGCATTAAAAACTTTCTGGCAAACAAGTTAAAACTAAATTTTATACTGAGTGGCAAAACTCAAGTTTTTCCTATAGGAGACTGCTTTACACACATGAGATTCTGACACATTGTTGGAAGAGAGACTGAAAAAATCCTGACACTTTGAGTTGAAAATATCTGTATTTAAAATGGAACTGTAATTCTCAGAGAGTTGTAATTCAAGTGCTTATACTTTCCACTGCTGTCTAATTGACTTCAACTGGCCTGCCTACACTTACTTTTAAAAGGGAGGAAAACCATCATATAATTAGAATATTCAGCTGACGGAGGAGTTTTGAGGCAAAAGACTTTAACGTTACAATTCCCACAGGAAAACAAAGTGGCAACCTGAGTGTTTTTTCACTTTTAACTGTGGACTGAAACACATGGGGAGACACTAGTGCTGTACTCAGCTGCCTACTGCAAAGACATACACACAAAGCAGACCGTGGTATTCCAGAGGTGCAGAGTGATAGCAGGAGAACCAGTAGACACAAACTGCATGACAGAAAATTCTGATTAGCTGCAAGGAAAGGTCTTCTCTAAGATGGCAGTCAAACAAGAGAACAGGTTGCCTAGAAAGAGTTAGTGAAATCTCTATTCTTGTGCAAACAGCCTTGAGCAACCACATTTAAGGGGCTGCTTGGAACAGGCTGGACTAGATTGCCTCCAGACATGCCTCCCAACCTAAATTATACCATGACTGTTTACAGGGACGGAAAAGATAAACTGCACATTCACAAGCAAAGCAAATATACCATTTCTTCACATACACCTACTTCTCAATAAATAATTTTACTTCACAATTATAGCTAAAGAAAACTCAGATGAATTCTTCCTTGGCCTGTAGACAGTCTTCTAAACAAAGAACTGTGTTCAATTGAATAATATACTGAACTCATTTTGAAATAACAGAAATAATTTTCCAAATAAAAATATTGAGTGCTGCTGGGCACACAATTTGCCTGTATCAGGAAGACATATAGATGTCCCTGAGAGAATACAAAGAGCTCTTTAAAGGCAGTGATTGTTAACTATGCTTATTTGATGTGCACTGAGGCAGATTAAAAGCTCTTTCAAACATTTTTAATATGACAAGGCCGATAGCCATGGACTCATGCCGCTATGTGCATTACCTTTAGGAAGAAGCATCATCCAAAAACATAACCATGATCAGATCAACCTTACAATATTCAGGGTAAAAATCTTTACCTCTGTTCCTGAAAAATGTCTGTGCAGGAATGTAAGACAGTTTCAGGCTTTAGGAAGAAAATTCTTCAGGAATAAAAAGATGAATGTATATATATTTAAGCAAAAACTGTTCTAAATTTTACTATTCCAGTATGTAACCAATATATCGTGAATGGCAGCGAAATTACCTAATGGATGCAAGTTTAAGGAAAGAAAAGAAGGTTAAAAGAAAAGCCCAGTTGTTTCCTGAAGATCTGTCCTAAAGAGGACCAGAAGCAGCTCCTTTGCATCTCTCTTATAAAGCAATATTTTCAGGCAATTTGGTGAAATGCTAACAGCTACCAAGAAAAGTCAATTGAAGAAACATGTCCAGCAAGTGACCTTACCAAAGTACAGTAAGACTGAGAAAACATGCTTTCTTCAAAAAAGAAGATTAAGCTTTTAAATAGGTGACATTTTTCATAGTACAAAGCTTTCCAGCCTTAAGTACTTGTTTTCACCCTTGAATTGAATATTCTCTTCTTAGTAAGGAATTAAACACAGCAAGTCAGAATTATATCATATTCATTGGGCACACACTTTTTTCAACTGATGGCCAAGAATCTTGCAGGTTGGCAGATGCTTTCCAGGTTATAGATCACTGCCTCTCACACTGGACATTTCTATCAGCCTTCTTTAACAAAGGCTAATAATTGTCTAATTCCCTCCCAATCCTATGCATGCTCCAAGGAAGAATGTATTCCTGAATGTTGCCAGTTCAGTCATTCCTAGCCATCTTTTCCATGATCTTAATTATTTTTTTGACTTCAGCAACACATGATTTCCCATCTCCCCCTGCAGCCATTTGTTCCCAGGTCATCTGGAATCACCTTTGAACCCAAGTGATTCCATGTATCCTCTACATTTTTAAGTATGTCACCTTTGTTATAAGATAGAGAGACTATAATTAGATATAGTGTTTAACAAATTCTCCACCATGGTTTTATATAGCAAACTCTTCCTGATATGTAGAACATTTACATTTAGAACATTTACAAAGAACACATTAAACTGGAGCCACAGTTTAATAGCTTAATCCATGGTTTAATCCATAGTCTATTATGTATTTCACTCTTTATACTGCTCCTTTTAATATGCCTTGGATTGTTTCCTCATTTTTATCTACTTCCTTTCTGAAATATTATAATAGGAAATGAGGTTTTTTTGGAGGCCTTTTCATTTAATGAGAAAACTGAATTGAAATACATCATCTATTACAATTCTTCAGCATAAAAACTGTTAATGAAGACCCAATACAAAATCAGAATTTTTCTTGTGGGTTCTTCAACAAACTCATTTGTACTTGACCATTATTTCCACATCATACATTTGTGAGTTCTACCTTGCGTATGGAGAAGTAACTATATTTTTTTGGACATTACTGTTTTCAGACATCACAGCAATCCTCATCTTCCTCTATATTCTGCAGCATTATCACCATTCTGCATTACAATTGTTGGTATATTTCCAGGATAATGGCTATATATTCACTCATTTTCTAGGCACGTGGACTGAGGCACCTGTTGATACATTTGACTTAATAATGCTATACAGTTTCACTGTCCTTAAAGCACAAAACTATTACTCCAAAGGTGTAATCTGCTGCTATTCTATATTCAACTCTCAAATATTCACTGTTAAGGTATCCTAACTAAAAATCAGACACTCCAATCAATTTGTATTAGCTTGTAAGGGTTTCACATTTGTATAGAAGCACTTGCAGACAGTGTTGGTTTGATTATCTGTTTTTATGTGCTCTGTTTAAATAAGACTGTCAGCTTGTTTCTTGATAAAACTTGATAATACTTCTGTTCTTCCCAGACAATTTTTGACATTTTCTACCATGGAAGAGACAACATCCAAAAGTACACATTTGTTCACACTCATTTAGTTTTCCAAGTCTTTTGGTTGAGAGAAGACTGGGTAGAGAAGCAAGAATCACTTGCTCCATCAGAGTATCATGCAAATGCATTTATTGTGCGTCCAGACTCTGCAATGATGATTTTTGCCTTCCACTGTAATAGGACAATAGCCCACCAAGGTATTTGGCAGGCTGCATCTGAGGCTTAGAAACAGCTCCCTGCATTGAGATACACACAGCAGGTGTTCACTTTGAGAGAGGATTCAAGCTTTTAACTCTTCCTTAACAGAGGCAGACAAAAGAAGATCGTATCCAAAACCCTGTTGGGAAGTCTACTCACCAAGCATGATACAGCCTAGGCTGAAGTTCTTCCATCTGAAAGAACTGAGTCAGTCTGTCCCAAAACCTATACTGAGAAGCCTCGCTTCATGCTGCCTGAGTTCAGAGATTCATTGTCTCAAGAGATCAGGAGAAAAAGCCCCTCCGTGATCACAGTCTGATGGTCATGCCTAGTCTAGCAAAAAAAATGTATGGGCAGGTCCCTCTATCACTAAGGGGCTTGCAGAAAAATTCACTGCACACAATCCTCAGCAGACACACACACACTCAGCAGTGATAGTTTCTATGAGGAATACATGGAAAACTAAATGCTGCCAGAAGGAAGGCAAAGAGGAGGCCCTCTCCCCAACAGGCTTTTTTCTGATGGTGAGGACATTCGCATCAGGTAAGGGAATATGACACTGCATCTTCGGCTGGAGGCAACAATAACTATGCCCACATCTGCTACATTGATAATTAAATACTTATTGCACTTGTGAACTAAAAAAATCACCCCAAAAAACACCCAAAAACCAAGAAAACCCAGAAAACTTGAAGAACTTTCATGAACTCTTGTAATATGTAGAATGAATAAAATAATATACCAAAGAGGAGTTCCTTCTCAACTGCAAATAACATGGATTTATATCCCATGGTCTGATTCACAAAGCAAACCCAGATATTTTGAAGAATGTCATTATGGTTTTTGTCCTCATCAAAAAATGGAGAATACACTTTGCATACTAACTTTAACAAGTTAAATAAAATAGTGTGCAAGGATATTTTCCTGTCAAGAGTTCAGGTAAAATTCGAAGTTCAGTAGGTCCTCTTCACTCTCCTGATCTGTTGAAGTTCCTACCACTATCTTGTTTGGGGCTCCCTCTCTCTTCTTAATCCTGATTCTGTTTTTTCCAGATACTGTAATTGGTACCTTAATAATTTAAGAGAAACTAGACAAGAGTCTAACAGACACATAAAAAGAATTTAAGGCTAGAAGGCATTAAAAGCCTGCTATAGGTCAATATATGAGATATATATTAAAATATATATATATATCTAAATATATTAATATATGAAATTTCAAAGTGATATTGAAATAGCTTTTGTGATTCAAACTTTCTTAAAAATTGATGTAGCTCAAAATAATGTATAATGAAAGAAAATAAATAGTTGAGTAGCAATAATTTCTTTTTTCATATTATTAAGGTTGGAAAAGACCACACGATCATCAAGTCCAACCATTAACACAGCACTGCCATCTTCACCACTAAACCATGTCCTCAAGTGCCACATCTACACATTTTTTGGTAGAATACTTCCAAGGATGGAAATTTCATCACTTCCCTGGGAAACCTGCTCCAGTGGTTGAAAACTTTTGGTGGATAAATGTGGAGAATTTTTTCCTGATAACCAATCTAAACCTCCCAATGCAACTTGAAGCAGTTTCCTCTTGTCCTATTGCTTGTAGAAAAACTGGAGAGAAGAGACTGACCCTGACTTTGCTACATCCTCCTTTCAGGTAGTTGTAGAGAGCAGTGTCCCTGAGTGTCCTTTTCTCCAGCCTACACAACCCCAGCTCCCTTAGCTGCTCTTCACAAGACTTGTGCTCCAGACCCTTCACCACCTCCGTGCCCTTCTCTGGACTTGCTCCAGCACCAAAATGTTCTTGTAGCAAAGGGCCCAGAAGTATACACAGGATTCAAGGTACAGACTCACCAGTACCAAGTAGAGAGGGAAAAAGCCATGAAACACTTCTGAAATGTTTCCAGGATACCTCCAATGTTTTGCCTACGGTAGTGGTGCTCTATAAACTTCTCCAGTAGAGAAAACTGGAGAAACAAGTGTTAAGTTCCATAGCTTGTAGGCATTCCTGTATCCAGACACACAGCAGCCATGGCAGGAGGCACAGCTGGGCACACAACTGGAAGTAGCTTGTGATTACCATCTGCCCAAGGCAGGTGCCTTGCACATGTATCTGCCTGTGTGATGAGATGTGTGTTCAGCACATGATGTGAGAGCCCCAGCTTTCTGGTGGCAGCCAAGGGGAAGCAAGTCCCCTGGGACAAAAGGAACCACAGCATCATCTGTGATGACTCTTTGTGATCTGCATCCTACCCTCCTGCCTGGTCCAAAAGAGAAGGTGAAAGGCACAAGCTGTGAGCTCTGAGAATTGCTTTGGTAAAATGACTACCCCTAAACCAGAGCATTTCTAGGAGGAAGTTTTGTATCTCTTTTAAATAAGCAATTCTGACAGAAGATGCTGTCCTCCCTGAATGTAATTAAAATTTTCTCTTCTTCAGTGAGTCCACCTGTACTTTCTGACTCCAGCTTGCCAAAGAGGTTTTGGCACCTCACAGGCACCAGCTCCCTGAAGATGTGCAGGGAACACTTCATTTCATGTCATGGCTTCAACATAACATCATCAATCTGACCAGACAGCCAAATCCAGTAACATCTGTGACCACCTGCACCTGCCATTTGTTATTTATCAAAGTATGTGTGTGTGTGTAGGACCTTGCAGATTTGATGGGGGCATCCAGTGGTGAAAATGGAAATGGGTGTAAGAAGGTGATCCTAGTCTACCTAAACAAATCAAAACTATTGACTCTCTAGACAGATCAGCAATTGTTTTCATTGACAGTAGCACTAAGAACCCAGTAAAAATGCAAAGAAAATAAAATACAAAGTATTAGCCTAAAGAAGTAATTAAATCCTTATCACATGCTTCTACATCAAAGATTCCCTGTTCAGTAATACAATTTTTCCTATGCTGCATAGACACAACACAGACATCACCGTAAATACACAGAGATTCCTCCTTCCTCATCTCATCTGCTATTGAAAAAAATATTCGCCAGTTTTAATTTTGGCAATATGTCCTTACTAATCCCTACATGTTACTGTCTTCCATTAACCATTAATCATCTCTAAGTACCTGCACAGATGCAGTTCTAGTAGACTGGCATGTTTATTGTTGAATGTTTCTGTTTACAAGCAACATGAAACAACCATTGCTACTTCAAGTAAAAGCAATTATTTTATATTTTCAAACTGAAAAGGCTTAAAATGAAAATATTTACTGTTTTCTTTCCACTGTGTCTATTCCATAGCATTGTAAGTGTTTCTTTCCTGTGCAGATAACTGTGCTAGTGTACCCTTCCCAGATGAGCAGCAGTGATAGACTGCTTAACAAGCAAGAAGACGAGTAACTATCAGATTGGGCTTCAACCAAAATTTCTTTTGTCTTCAAAGAAGTGCAGAAAAACACAAAGAAAGGTGAGCTGGGATAATATTCAGTTCAGACCTGCCCTTCAGTATCTTCATAGCAAGCATTAAACATAACCACCCAGTGACAGGCTGCCTGATAGCAAGAAAGGGCAGCCAATGTCCCACCTTCCCCTTCACAGCCTTCAGGCACACAGCAGCAGGCACACACAAATAATGTCAAGAAAAAGCTGACACAGCAGGCTTACCATATGAATCCCAAGTACACTAGATTATTTTTCTAACTGGTTTTCTGGGTTACCACAAACATAGTAAAAAGATGACTATATGTTTAAAATGCCACCATCACACTAGAAATCTCATATCTATTTCTATATCTATATATATATATATATGATCCCACACACAAAGGAATGTATGTATTTAAATTAAGTATCAAAGGGAATTGTGGATAGTGTCTCTGAGCAACCAAATGCCACACAGGAATGCCACCATAATAATATGCAATCCAATGTCTCATTCACAACCTGCAGATGCAAAGACATTCTTCACAACTCATTCATTCATTCATGAAAGGAAGGCCAGTGACCAGAGTAGTAAGTTCTAATGTTATGCATAAATTCAGTGCATGTAGTAAGCAGCATATAGCAAAATTTCCCTCTAATTCACAAAGCAAACCCAGATATTTTGTACAACACACAAAGGTTTACACACACTGTGTAATTTCAGATATGTGCCTTTCGGTTTATCAACTCTGAGATGTTATCTCATTGCAAATGGCAAATTATCACTTTAAAAGTACTTTTACTTCCTTAAAGGCAGGTACAGAGCATAATTACCACACTATCTTAGTAGAGAGTCACAAAACTTTACACTAAGGCCAAATTATAATTCAGATACGAGCAATGCAAAGTTGTACCTGGCATTGCTTGCAGAGTTTCAAAACAGAAGCCAAGAAGCCATAAATTGAAACATGGGCTACTCATGTCTTCTTAGCACAGCTAAGTTTTAGTAAAACAAAAAGGTTCAGAAAATACAGCATAAATGCACTAGGTGCTATTCTACAGACCAGGTAAAACCTATTACTGAAGTTTAGCTATGTTATTATAGGTGACTAACAAGTAAAAGAAATGATAGCTTGAATACCAGTGCATGGCAGACCCATCAATACTGCATTTTGCTGTGCAAAACTATAAATATCATTCAGAGGAGGATATTCACCTGGTGAAAGGATATATGGAGACCAAAGAAACAGGATGCATGGAAGTGGTGCCCAAAGTAGTAAGAGCCTTGGAAGGGATGAAAAAACTTTATTCCTATCAATTAAGTACTTCTAGGACCTACCCTAAGTTGCCAGACTATTCCTGCTGGGCCAACATACCTACAGTCTTGCTGAACAGTGTATGCTACTGTCCTCACCCTCAGTGTAACATGCAGTATGATATGAAAACCAAAGGTGAAAAATCTTTTTGATGTAAAGCTGGAAAACTACCTCAATTCCCAAATGTGCTGTGAGATATATAGTGTTTTTAAGTTGCTGTGACTCTAAAAGCCTTTGATACCTTGTGTTTGGAAAATATACAAAACATATTTTGAAAACCTCTGCTACCTTTCCTGTATGCAACCTCCATGCAACTCCGAATAGTTGCATATATGTGTATGTATATACCTATGTTACAGTGAACTCAAAAGATATCAAATTCCCTCTTTACACAACTTCAGTAGTAAGTAGAACATTTATTCAAATAATTATCCAGGCAGAATCTGGTGATTGTGAGGGAAAAAAAAAAAAAGAGGAAAAAACATACTGCATTTTATTTAGAAGTGCCTTTAAATTCTGCCTTATTTAACAGATCATCCAGTTGAGTGGAAACATTCTGATCTATAAGTTTTATTTGATTCTGCAAACTGTTTAAATACCCATCTGTCTGCAGAATAGAACAGTACTCTGGAGTTGCTTTCAAGATAAGTATACAAGCAGAATATATGTAAAGTAGCAGAGAAAGAAGACTTCATGTAAAACATATACAAAGATTCCTTAATAGTTTGCCTCTTACGATTTTGCTTTGATATTAAAATATTCAATCAATTAAATGAGACATGCAAGGTCCAAGTATCCCCTCAATAACATGCAAATGTAAATCTTGACTCAAATAAAGCCTGAACTGCAGAGACATCATATAGAAACAGCTGAAGTTCTATGTTGGTACGTGTAATAGGAAAGTATGGTAACCAGGACTGTGCTTAAAAGCACATTGAGCCCATTTGTGTAGGCCTTTCACACATAGCTCGTGTTGGCTCTCATGACATTGAGGCCCTGCAGTACCAGACTATGAATACCCAATACCGTAGAAGAAAATAAGGAAGAGCAAAGACTGCCAAGCAGAAGTATTGTAGGTCTGCCATGAGATGACTTCTTCCCTTTTAAAAAAAGAGCTCTTTAAGGTAATATATCTCCAAATTGCTAGAGAGAAGCAGAACCATTCCAGGTATAAAAAACCTTTTTGCCTCTTAGACCCAAAAAAAACCCCAAAAAAAAAGTCATGAGCCCAAGAAAATCTGCATGACAGTAAAGCAATACAAATAAGACTATTGAGTAAAAGTAAAAACTATAGAGGAATTAATCTGTCTCCATTGTGAATGCTGTAGCTGGGGAGAAGATGTGCATACAGTCACAACAAGTAACATGAGTCAGTAAACACACTCTTACCCATACTCCATGACGGCAGCAGACCACTGTTTAAAGGAAGAATAAAAATATCTGAACAACTTGAAAGCACTGAATCCAAGCCAAGAAGTACCAGGAAAGCTCTGGGCTCACCATTAACACAACAAAGTCAGGAGGCTGCTTGGTCAGCTTGGCTCTGGAGCGGGGTGAGCTTGCATGGTACCATGGCACAGTGCGAGCACATCTGGATGACTTGCCATTAAGCACAGGCTGTTAGCTCATTCTCTGAAGGTCTACTGCAAACAGGGTGATTATATTTTAAATAGGATTAAAAATATATGCACTCTATCCTATCAAAGCTCATTGCGTAATTCCAGCCTTCCCTGTGGTTATAACAGGAAGCTCTCATTTTACCATTCAAACCCAATGAGACCCTTCCAGGAAGATAATGCTGCTGGAAAAATCCTGGGAATTTTATTAAATGAAAGTAATATAAAATGAAGTTTATTTTAAGGAAAAATAATTATTTTCTGTGTTTTCAGAGGCAAAATCCAACTGTTGTTCTGTGTCTTTCCCAATTCATCAATAGCTAATTAATTCTGAACAGAGCAGAAAGTCTGCTACCAAAAGACACTGAAGTCTAAGGCAATATATGCATTATTTTTTGCACCTTCACTGAGATGGAACTTTTAAATGCACAACTCTTCTTTTATGGGAGTTTAAAGTGTAATCAGGATTTGTACAGGCCTTACTGTGACAAAGGGAAAAGAATCGCCTTGCAGTCCTCTTGGCATCACAATGTATCCATTAGCAATTGCTGATTTTAGCTTTTAACAGTGACTATAGCCATATCAATTCATGACGCTGACCTCTGTTTTTCTGAATGAATTAAGAGGAAGAGAAAAAACGTGGATTCCAATGAGCTTCCATTCCAGCACAGGAAATCCTGTGTGGTTAGATACAGTATGTGTCGTGCTCAGAGATTTCATTCTACTCCCCTCTAAAAAGCCAACACGATCAGCATGTCACAGGAAATTCTTCCTTATTTTCAGTAGTTCTCAGGACAAGGCTTCTTTGGAAACAAGGTCAGCATGAATAGAGCATTGCTTCCTTATCACTGCTAAGCAGCTGCGTTGAGGATGCGAGACACAACGCTGCACCCTGTCCCTGAATACCTCTTTTCATAAACTTTAAGCATATGCAGCAAGCAGTTGAAAGTTCCCTTGTGCTTTTTTATTTTGAGATTTTTATATCAAACACTTTCAAAAATATTATTTTTAAATGTACTGAGCAACTGTAAGGTTAAACTCCACCTCCAAAAAAAAAAAAAAGAAATCAAACTTCAACTACTTTTAAGCAGACAGCACCACACAGCAAGGCTGACAAAATTAAACCACAGAGTTTTGGCTGACCCTTCAGGAAGTGTGGGGCCCAATTCACTACCCAATGCAGCTACCTCTGCAATGTACCACTTTCAAGGTGCAATGTACTGCTTTCAAGGTATTATTGTAAGTCTTTTAATCTCTGCAACTCCTCAGTTTTATATAAAACTCCAGCTGTAATTAATCATTTAACTTAATAAGCAATTTATGCAGGAATAATATGCCTAAAGAGTCAAAAGCAAATTCCAGTTTCTCCTGATATAAACCACTTACAAAACACAGTTTCCCCCTCCCCATATCCCATGCCAGTGAGACTGAAGTACACTGAAGAATAAGGTGTTGCTAATTTCCCTCAAGTGAATGTCTTGAAAGGTTTGCATCGATAACAACAGCAGTACACAAAATATTTGCATTTACTTTTTACATTTTTTTGAAAGGAAGTTAAGGGATGGAGGGAAAGGAGCTTTAAAAGTAGCAGTAATTTGTCTAATTGGTGGAAACACCAGTTACCCCAAATAGCAGACATGCCAAAACAACAGGAAGGCATTTAAAACTGACACTTAACCCCTCTGTGGCCAGAGAGACAAAGAGTGAGCAAGGTCCATCCCCCACAGAAAGACAAACATATCAATTCAGTGCTCTTGGCAGAGGAGATGCAGAGGCAGTATGCTTGTTCTCACGCTGCAGACTCTTTGATTAAGAATTTAGGCGGAGGAGATCAGAGGTGAGACTGCCAGCATTCCTCAGGCAAAAGGGTAGCAACAGGCACCTTTGAGACATGGAATGCAAGAGGAGACAACATAAAAGAAGGGAAGCATTAAAGACCAGTGAAAAATGGTCCTAGCAGTTAAAATAAATTGTAAGCTGAGGCTTACAGTGATATGTAGTACCCTGGCTGCACTGCATTTCAATCCCATTGGAGCTGAGCAGCTCTGTAAGTATTTTCCAGAAGAGATACTTAAACAACAAATATAAACCTGTTATCTACAGGTTTGTCTTCCAAGTTTTCTGGCTGCAGAGCTCCCAAGTATCCTCACACTGAAAACTCCCATGTAGCTACAGCCCCAAGCTGATGAAGTCTAGGATCTTGTATGCTCCTGGCTAGGCTGGAATGCTAAAACAACCCTCAGGCTTGTAGACAGTATGAAATATTATGGGTGATCACCATTACCTGGGGTAGAATCTCTCCTCCTCTTCTGAAGAAAAGCCATAATGCAGAATAGGTTATTAGAAATTGGTGTCATGAAGGAAATGGCAATGGTAATAACCAGCAAATAGAACACTTGCTAGACGTTCAAATTCTGTCATAAAACTTGATACCTTTCTAAAGGTCATACAGGTGCTTTCAGCTATATCATCAGGTAAGGTAAAAAATCCTATACTCTTCCGGGGTTCATGAACATCTAGAAGCAATTTTACCATCTACAAAATAGTTACAGTAGGGTCTGCTATGTGTGGAATCTTGATTTTACAAGCATCTTCTAAAAGAAATGGCATCAGGTAAGACAGTAACATTTTAAACCACTAGTAAGGAAGTACAAACCAGGAGATTTTGAGCATTTAAGTAGATAATTGGTATAATATTTCTATGATACTGGGACAATGTAAATGTGTCTACTTTTGCAGTGTAAACATTGGCTTTTCCCTGAAGTGCAGAGTAGTAATTCCTCACAAAGGAGGAAAAGCTTTCTTCAAGTAACCAAACCTTAATCTTCTCCTTGTTTTTTTTTGGTTTTTTTTTTTAGGATATTGCTGTTATCTTAAACCTCGATGTAACTTATACAGCCAGTACAATTTATTTAATACCTAAACACCTGTGGGATAACTAATACTATAGGTTTTCCTTTAATTGCAATATAAGGCTAAAAAGAAAACACCACTCCCCAAAACAATACCTGACACCTTAGATCTTTTAACAGTTTATTGGGATTTGCTGTTCTAGCTAACTTACAGCTGCATTGTAAACCAGACTAAGAAGGTACAACTGGTCCAGATGTACCAGGAACTACTCCCTCAGCAGAGCAAACTGCATTTCAAAAATTTTCCCCCTACCTTTATTCTTAGAAATCTGATTCTGTGTACAAAGCCAGAAAACAATGTCTTGAAATGAAACACGGCAAGTACTTGTGTTGGCCCAACTCATGGACCTGTCTTTAAGATCCTCTGCTTGACTCAGTGCACTTGACAGGCAAGAGCTTGATTTCTTCCTGGATGTGAAGTCAAACTGAAGCTGAAAAGGGAGGATGAAGTGCTATTTCTGTTCTGACAGTGACTATGGAAAATCCAAACCCATTCTTTTTCAGTATTACTCAAACTAGTAATTAATTAAACCTGACCAGTTCACTGACAGGTTGTTTGTCCATAGTTGTTGGGGTCCCAGAACCAAGCACAGTCAGAAAAGCCCTTCTGTGTATCATGCAGGTGCAGGAGGTGCCAGGACTGGCTGGCACAGAGGCTGCTGAAGCAGCTATGGCTGGTTCCACCTTGCATTGGAGGGGCCAGGCTATGGGATCACATCAACCAAGTGTCACCCCCACCACTCCGGGCTCCCACTCCTCAGAGCCCCACAGTCTACTGCTGGAGAGGGGCAACTGTTTTTGCATAAGGCTTTCAATTTGAGAAACCTGTACTGCTTGGCTCAATAAGCATTGCTTATTCTACCAAGCACCTGATACATCAGAAAGAACAGGGAAAAGCCTCTGCCTGGAAAATACACGGCATAAGTTACACTGACATCACAATAAACACAGACTAGTTATGAGAAAGGAAACCACAAACCTAGAAACCACCCCTCAAACAGGGCACAGCTTCCAGGATATCACTATTGAGAAATTCTAATAATTTACATAATTTTTGTTTAAGGACTTATTTTCATGTAGTATACTGTAAGGCAGAAATGGGAAAGTAATACCAGAGCTGAGATGAAGCAAGGCAGAAGAAAGCACAAACAACAGATGCAAGGACACATTGACTGAAGTCATTAAGAAGCACTAGTTACACAAGTGACTCAGCTTTAGGTCAGTGTCAAATTCCTTTCAGTTCTTGCAAAATCTGAAAATCATCAATATTCATCACTTTCCTGGCAAAGAGTCTCATTCTTTAGATTCCCTTGTTAACAGAATAATAAAGCCAGAAGGAAGTTGGAAGTTTCTTTCTGTGACAGTCAAATCCATCCCTCTGCAAGTGATTTTCATTTTATCAGAAAAATATTCCTTTTTTCAGTTCCATCTTTGGCACAGAAGTATTTCATTCTCGTGACTGCAAATTTAAGTACATTACCAGTTTCCCTATCCCTACCTCTCACATGTTGAAATGTACTCTTCTGTAACTTATACCTAAGACATTGTGGATCTGACTTTCTGAGTCTGTGGAGTTTTCAGCCTGTTAGTAGCTGATTTCTTCTTTCCTCGAGAGAATTAATTCCTCAGTGAATGTAAATAAGTTTTCTATCTTTTCATAATACATCTACATTCTCATAACAACCCTCTCACAGATGTTGTTTCTATTATTTAACCAATGAAAAGACATTTTGTCTTTACTGACCAATTATATGGTTCCTTAGCGCAGCATGTTATAAAAATTGTAAATAAAGCCTTTCTGATCCTTCTTCTACCTGGAGTCAAGCTCTTCATTTCGTGTCCAACAGCAACATTTCATGTAACTACAGACTGACAGGCCAGATGAAGAAACAAACAATAAACATTCATGTACTCAGAGAGCTATGAAATTCCAAGGGCAAAAGGCAACTCAGAAATTACTCAGGGCCTTAGTGGGCTAAAAAACTCCACTGTAGCACAGGAGGCTAACCAATGGACAGCTGCGGTGAAATACAGGGCGTGACAAGACCACCACAAATCCCTATCCTATAATAATTAAAGTACAATTTATAAACTGTACCTCGTTATTACTTTGTACTTTGTTAGGGGGTTAATCATTCAACTGGTCTCCAGAAAAGCTTGATATTTCCCATCCAGGAACAATCCATTTTATTGCTGTGGTCACTTGAATTTTAAAGGTTCCTTTGCCACTGGTAAAAGGATCTATCACAGGCCACAAAGAATCCCATACAATAAAAATCAGCTTCATTGCTTTTAATGTTCTTTCAGACAAGAACTGTTTTAATCTCACAAAAATTTTCTCCAGTCTGTCAACAGGCAGGTCATTTGTACAGAGGCTTTCACCCCACCCTGAAAAGGAAGAAGAAGTACTTGGAAAATGGCAGTAGGAAAATGGGAAAAGCAGTTCTGTTTAAAGATAGAACAAAAAGTACATTCACACTTCCAATAAGAAAGACTTGGAAGATTTATTTACTGGCTCCAAAACTATCCATTCTGATAGCATGAAAAGCAAGGCACTTGGTATTTGGTTAACCAAGCTACCTAACTCAAAGATACAACTGTCCAAGCTCCTTCAATGTAAGTAAGGACACTAACATTCAAGGATTAAACAAGAAATGCAGTAATTAAGGCTTCCAATGTTTTTAATGGTGTAGTCAAGGAGATTTTTTTAAATGGAGTTAGGAAACAGAAATGTGCCTATTTTAGGAAGCTCACATTTACTGCTGTCACTATTAGACTTCCCAGTACAGCCATCATCCAAATAATCAATGAAAATGGTTTGCAAAATGACACTCTGCTATTAGCAGTTGCTTAGCCAAAGCAAGATCACTAAGTTTAGGAATAAGAGTAGCATTTTTCAGCATGGAAACTGGTTTGTCAACAACCATTCTTCTGCACAAAACCTCTGACAATGCAAGCTCACAGCCACACTAGCTTCATTTATTGGCGGGAAAAAAGGCGTCCCTTTGTACCATCAGTTTTGTGCCCTTTCAATAGCAGCTCCAGCAGTGGATTGGTGTGGACAATCGCAGTGACCATCTGTGACTACGAGAGAGTTTGATAGCTGCAAGACTAACACAGGTTCAGCATCACCACATCTTGCCCTGCTGAGTCTTTCATACAGCTTTGAAAAACTTAATGAAAATGGATACATTCAAAGCTGAATAAAAAGAGGTCTCAACAGGCTTGACCCTAAACCTAAACAATGAAACTGTAATGCCAGCACCATTGTATCAACACGACAGATGTAGGTCGTGCTGGCTTTCATCTATAGCTGTGACTGATAGCTTGCAATTTGCTGACATGACATCTAGTTTCCATTTTCATTTGGTTTGCAGGCACACATTTCAAGGGTGCAATTAAGATGGAAGATGGAAGATGCACTCCTTTTTTTTTTTTTTTTTGGTTGTTCACAGAAAAAATTCTTGCAAAGATTGTAGTCAGAATGTGTCACTAACCTAAGAGATTCTTGTACTAAATTCACCCTATAGAATTTATTCTAAAATTACTCAGTGCAAGATTGGTTTAAAAAGTTTACAGAGGAACCTTAGTGCTTAACCAAAAAAGTTAATTCATGAAGAGAAGTAGTATTAGTGCAGAATATAGCTTTAATAGCTATATACTAATATTTTCCTGGTTGATTTAATTATGTAATGTAAGTTGTATGAAATTTTGTTAATAAGCTCCAGAAATCCATCCATCCATAAGTACACATTCACTGCTAGTACAACCTCACCATGTGATCTGTCCCATTGGGGTCAAGATGAGAAACTGGTTATACTGGAGTTATGGAAAAACAACCAACCAAACAAAAGCTCCTAATCAGTACAGGTTACTTGAAGAGCAGTCACAAGAAGTTTTATAAACAACACATTCTCTTTTCTTCCTGGACAGTGCAGTTTCAGAAATTACCCAATAGCAGCTGGGACAGCTCAGGTTAGAACTGCCCTGCTTTGTTGAAATGTATCCAGAAGAGCAGCACAGAAGGCCCTGACAGCAACCAATTCCTGATTATCCTGAATTAGTCACCGCCTTTCTCTGTACTACCTTCTGTGTCTAAGTGGGCAAGCAGGTAGAAAGTTGGCAGACCATAAATCAATGGATCCAGAAGGGCACCAGGAAAGCTTCCTGGAGCTTTCTCATGTAGGCAGAATAAACAATGCAATTTTGCAAGAAACCTTGTCCAGGCTGAAGGCATGTGATGTCCCCCAGGCGTCCATACTTGGACCAGTGTTAACATCTTCATTAATGACAGAGACAAAAGGATCAAGTGCACCCTCAGCACATTTGCAGGTGACACCGAGCTGAGTGATGCACCTGACACACCTGAAGGACAGGATGCCATCCAGAGGGACCTGGACAAGCTTGAGAACTGGGCCTGAGGGAATCTTATGAGGTTTAACAAGGCCAAGTGCAAGGTGCTGCACCTGGATCGGGGCAAACCCTGTATCAGCACAGGCTGGGGATGAAGGGATGGAGAGCAGCCCTGCTGAGAAGGACTCGGGGGTGCTGGTGGAAGAGAGGCCGGACATGACCCAGCCATGGGCACTCACAGCCCAGGGAGCCAAATGTGTCCTGGGCTGCATCCAGAGCAGCCTGGGCAGCAGGGCCAGGGAGGGGATTCTGCCCCTCTGCTCTGGTGACACCCCACCTGCAGGGCTGCATCCAGATCTGGGGTGCCCAGCACAGGAAGGACATGGACCTGTTGGAATGAGTCCTGAGGAGGCCACCAAGATGATCAGAGGGATGGAGCACTTCCTCCATGAGGGAAGGCTGAGAGAGCTGGGTTTGTTCAGCCTGAAAAAGAGATGACCTAATTGTGGCCTTCCCATATCTGAGAAGGGAGCCCACAAGAAAGATGGAGAGAGGCTTTTTACAAAGGCTTTAGTGACAGGACAAGAGAAAATGCCTCCAAACTGAAAGCAGCTTTAAATTAGACATAAGGAGGAAATTCTTCACTGTGAGGGGGCTGAAAGACAAGAACAGGTAGCTCAGAGAAGCTGTGGCTGCCCCATCCCTCAAAGTGTTCCCCAGGTTGGATGGGGCTCTGAGCAACCTGGTCTAGTGGAAAGTGTCTCTGCCCATGGTAGAAGGATTAAAACTAGACGATCATTTAAGTCCCCTTCCAAAACCATTCTATGATTCTGTCATAATGTCACCATTACATAATCCCTGTATCCAAATCCCACGTAAAACAGTGGAAAAAGGATCTCTGACCAATGTGGCGTGGAGAGCTCTTGAATTGAAATGATGGGGGGAAGAAAACTACAATCCAGTGAGGAAACAGGACACCAGGATGACAAACTAAGGCCAGCCTAATGTGGAAGAAACCTTTAATAAACAAAAGAGGGCTGAAGGGGACCACCTCAAGTGTATAGATATAAATAAGAAAGGAATAGTATCAGGGGAAGCTCATACCTACTCTGTGATGACTGGGATACTTCTGACACACCCGTACACTAACATTTGGAGGGTGGTGAACAGGAGGAATTAGGAAGTTTGACTGCAGTTGCAGGGCTACAAATCTCATCAGGACCACAGAGGTGTAGCAGGATGGCTCACACAAGTGGACTGCTACAACAGATAAAGGTTCTTTGGGGGATGACAGGCCAGGACAGAGAGGAGAGTGAGTTGCCTTTTACATCAGAAAGGGATGGGAATGCATGAAGCTCTATCTTGGGATGGGCAACAAGTCAGCTGGGACCCTACAGCTCAGTACTAGTGTGAAGACCAAGATGGACAGCACTACGATGGCTGTCAACTACAGACCACTCAGTCATGAGGAAGTAGAACACAGAGGCCTTCTCCACACCTGCAAAAAGCCTCACGTTTGCAGACTGCAGTTGTCACGGTAGAATTCAACCATCCAGGCAACTGCTGGAAGGGCAAGCACAAGCAGTCCAGGTGGTCTGGAGTGCCCCAATAATAGCCTCCTGACAAGGGGGATTAAGGAAACAATAAGGGAAGATGCTCTATTCATTCTCATACTTAAACAAATCAAAAAAAAATGGCCAGGAATGTGAAGGCTGGAGCAGTCATGGCTGCAATGACCATGAAATGATGGAATTCAGGATGGTATGAGGAAGGAACAAAACAAATAGCAGGACAACAGCCCTGGACCTGAGGAGAGCAGACTGTGGTCTGTTCAGGGACTTGCTAGCAGCAGGATAACTGGTTATTTTTCAAAGATCACCTCCTCCAAGTTCAAGAATGGTCTGCCATCAAGCAAGAGTAGCAGGAAGGCTAAATAGATGAACAAGGAGCTCTTGACAAAATAAAAAGGAGGCGTACAAGAGGAAGCCCCAGGGATAGGCAGCCCAGGAAGAATATGAAGACACTATCCAAGAATGCAAGATGAAAATTAGGAAAGCCAAAGACTGATATTGCATCTGGCTGGGGATATGAAGGAGAAGAAGAAAGGCTTCTGCAAGTATACCAACAACAAAAGGAAGACGAGGGAAAAAATGTGGGACTGCTGCTGAATGGAGCAGAGAACATGGTGGCTAAGGACAGAGAAAATGCAGAGATGTTCAATGGCACCTTCGCTTTGGACTTGAGTGGCAAGACTTGGCTTCAGCATTCTCATCTTCCTGAAACCTATAGGAAAGTCAGGAGCAAGCATGATTACCTTTGGTACAAGTGAATTAGTCTAGCAAACAGTTACACAAATTGGACATACCTAAGTCCACTAGACCTGATAGAACACATCCGTGAATGCTGAGAGCCAGTTAATGCCATTTCAAGGCAATTCTGGAATATCTTCACAAGGCCGTAACTACTTGGAGAGGTTCCTCAGGAAAAAAAGAAGAGCAAAGGCAACTCTTATACTCAAGAGAGAAAAGGAGAAAGATCCAGAAACTAAAGTTCAGCCAATTTCACCATGACCCCAGGGAAGGTGTAAGAGAAAGTAATTCTGGAAATATTTTCCAAACCTGTTAAGGACAAGAAGATGATTTCAAATAGTCAGTATACAATTATGAAAGAAAACCAGGATTGACTAACCTGGTAACCTTCTACAACTAGATTACTCCCTTGGCAGAGGAGAGAACACAGAATATTGTCTATCTTCATTTTAATAAGGCTTTCATCACTGTTCCCCTATAATATCCTCATGGATTAAACTGAGATAAGTATGAGCTAGATGAACAAACACTGGGGTGGACTGAAAGCTGAGTGAACTGCCAATCTCAAAGATTTACCATCAGCAACATCAAGTCCAGCTGGCAGAAAGTCATTACTTACATACCCCAGGGGTTGATACTGGGGCCACTATTCTTTTAACATCTTCATTAATGACCTAGATGATTGGTCAGAGGACATCCTCAGCAACCCTACAAACAATACAAAACTGAGAAAAACAAGTTGATACAGCATATGGTTGAATCAACTTCCATTCAAAGTGACCTCAACAGGCTGAAGAAATGGAGAGATTTGAACCTCGTAACATTTGCCAAAGGGAAGTTCAAAATTCTGTACCTGCAGGCACCAGTATAGGCTGGGAAGAACCTTAACAAGAAAAGTCCTGATGAACACACAGTTAAAAAGTTAAACATGAATCAACAATGTGTCCTTGTGGCAAAGAAAGCCAGCAGCATCCTAGGTTGCACCAGGAAGGCACTGCCAGCAGGTAGTGAAAGACTTTTTGTCTCTACTCAAAATTGGTAAGATCTCATCTGCGCTGCAGTGTCCAGTTCTGGGCTCTTCAGTCCAAAGGGAGTACTAGAGTGAGTTCAGCAAACAACCACAAAAATGATTAAAGCACTAGAGGAATTTTCATTCTGAAGAAAAGAAGGTTCAAGGTGGATCTTAACAGTGAGTAAAAATATTTCGTGGGGGGATAAGGGACGGGAAGAGAGAAGATGGAGTCAGACTCTTCTCAGCAATGCCCATTGAAAGAACAAGAGGTAACAGGCACTACTTGATATTCAGGGGAAAAAAAAAGACCTTTTCAAAAATCCACTCTCAGGTTACCAGCTCCCTTACATAAAGTTACTGTACTGATCCTTGTGACAAACATGAACCAGTCGTTCAAGTCCGGCAGCAGGAAGAGCCATTTAGTAGAACATTCTATAAATGCAACACAATGTCCCTGTCTCTCCTTCCTGGTAAAGAATCACACATGCCAGTTGAGGTTGTTCCTAGGGGAGGGAGTACAATAGCTTTATTTGGCAAATAAATTACTCATATATAATGCACTAAAGGGGATGTAAGATGAGGGTAAGGGCAGGAGGCTTCAGTAAGTTTCAAGTATACTGCTACTATGAAGTTTTTTTTTTGCATCTTCACAACTGAGATGCTGTTCTGCACTTAAAGTGGAGTTTACCACCCACTAAGTAAAACTGTAACATTTTTCTAGAACTCCACAAAAGAAAATTTTGAGCAAAGAAGATCCCATTAGTTATTTAACACAAAGGGCTCTGCCCTTCCTTTCCCAAAGACCAATGAAGTCAATAGCTGCTTTCTTCAGAATTTAGCAAATTTGGTTAGGTCCTTCAAAGGGACACGGATTTTGCTCTGGAAAGTGTTCTCTTGATAGGAATGAGCAGAAGGCTGTAAAATACCCACAGAGATAGGTAATTAGGGAAATGGACTACCTCGAGCTGTGTCTGAGCACTCTTCTACCCAAACAAGGAGTAGAATCAATAGTTTCCCTGACAACGGCAGTCTTGCCATTGTTGGATTTGGCATTGAAACTGCAGAGAACAGGCACAGGACATATGACCAAATTCACCACCACCATATTTTTGAGCTTTTCCTTTAAAAAACTCATTTAAGACAGATTATTCCATTGCCTCATCACATACAATAAGCCAGTAAACATCAAATAAACCAGTGAAAAAGAAAGCCAGCTTCAAACCTGCTAGGCTTCCTCTTACCAGTGTCTCATGGAAAGAGGAGACTAGTTTGTATTTTTTGCCGGAGGTAATTTCAGAAACAAATTAAGAAACTCTTGAAGCTATTAGGTTTTATTCCTTAGAAGTGCCAGTTTTATAATTTACTGTCCACTGGCAACTTCCTGAGGCTGCAGAGAAGGTTACTGACTTCAAGACCTCAATAACACAAAGCAATGTACGTACCAGAACATACCAGAAAAGATTCATTATCATTCTTTATGTTTAAAGGAAATACTGCATTGTATTTAGGTCACACAAAGTAAGTACAAAGTTGAGTAAGGGAAGGATGCAATTACAATCATTGTACCAACCTAACCCAACATATTAGAACCATGTAAACATTGCTATTAATTTTACATTGCAATAAAAGCATCTCCTGGATGAAAAATCAAAGACAGCAAAAAATACCCAAACCACTGAATAAGCTGAAAAAGATCTCCTTAAAATATCTTGACTTGGATGCTTGGGGACTGGGTGAAGACAAATAATATTTTATGAGTTTCCCAAATAAAAACTACTGGTTTACTGTAAACTCGGTACTTAACTCTGGAAATATGCTTCTTTCAGACTTCCTTCACCTGTCCATTGTTTTATTTATCTGATTTAATGCAAGTTTTTCTTACACAAAGCAAAAAAGAATGCAGTTGAAACTCCTGTCCTAATTAAGGGTTTTCTTGTTCTATTATGAACCTTACTTGACTGCTCAATACTATTGCCCAGAAGAACAATACATATTTAAATCTATAATCCCCACAAGGGAAGAAAGTCCATTTGGAGTTCTGCAGTAACTGTAACAACCTTGCTTGGGGATAAAATACTGTTAAAAATATGTGTTAATCTAAACTTACTTCCTGACTCTTAACACTCCACACCCTGTAAACACTGATCTTTGCATTTTTAAGGGTTTGTACACTTACAGTCATGTGCAGCTGCCTCCTGTACCAGTTCATGAAGTTTGAACGGTGGAGAGGGTGAAGTACAGACCACTACGAGTCAGAGTTTCTCAGAGTTAGGTATAATGTCACAACACACCACAGGATTTGCCATACACCCATGAGACCTTTAGAAACCTCCACAAACACCCACATCTCTCCAACTCCAGCCCTAGCAATCAGCAGGAAGACATTTAGGACAGCAGCTTTCAGACAGGCTATGTATTTTGCACTCAAAGATAGAAGTGACCAAGAACTTCACTGAGATGCAAAATTGTGGTATAAAACCACAATACCAATGTCACCTGTAAATGCCATCAGTGTGAGCCACTTGCTGAACACACCAACTTGCTAGAAATTTGCAGATGGATATTGAAATGGTGATGCTCAGTTCTGTTTGGGGACATAATATAACCCAAGAGGCTCCCAAAGGAAATAACTTACAGCTCCTCATTCATCTTCTGACCAAGCATATTACCATCCTACATGTAATTCCAGGTGCAATCACTATACAGCAAGTGTGTATTCAGTAGTGGGACAGCATCTGCAACCAGTCCCCAGACATGTAATGTGGTACACACATACCCTAATTATGCGATATGCATTTCAGGTCACAACACAACAATATAGCTAGTCACAGCAGAGGGAGAGCATGTATGTCTGTGAGGAAGTGCAGAAGAAAGCAAGATTTTGGTTACAAAAAAAACCCCCAACCAACCAAACCCCCACTCACACAAAACCCTTGTAGTAATAACTAGGCCCACAGCTTGCCCCAGAATCCTACCTGGAGTAGCTCTCTCATGGACGTGATTCTGATAGCCTGGATCTGGTCTAGGTCGGCTGTGTTTGTTCGAGGCCACAGAGTATCACCACAATGGATTCAAGGACTTGCATTACAACCACTTTCTGGTTAGTGCTCTCTATTTTACATACACACAGACAACTCATGTTCAGCAATACAATTCTGTCACCAAGACACTTTTCTTACGACAATGTTTAGAGAAATACAAAATTTAGGGAATAAATAATATATATCTGTAAAGCAATTCAGTAAACTTATTCAAAATATGAACTCAAAGCTTTTTAATATTAACACAACTTTTGTTCATGAGGCAAAATAAAAATCATTCTTGTTGTTCAATATTCCATGGAACTTTCATTCCTTCAATATTGCAATTTCAATGCTAAACATATTAATAAGGTCACAAAGATTCAGATTATGTAATAAAGACAGTGAAAACAGATGATAAAATGCTGTTAACATTCATTTACAGCAGCTGGGAAGGCCCTGCCAAATGTTGCTTTACATAACAGGTCGTGACGCTCTGACTGCATTAAGCTTTCTGATCACTCTTCCTTTATCTGCTATGATTGTGAACACAATACGAGACAGCACAGACTAACCAATGGATTTAGAAGCCCTTTCAAGCACACCACCATTTCAAAGGTTTAAAAGATTAAAACATCAAAAAGAGCCTTGTGGTTACTACGTTTATGCTTTTGCATTTTATAATGCAGACATGAAAGTGACATTCACATCACTCTCCATTACCTCCACAATTCAGTGCCTCCAATAAATTTTAGAAGTGACTATTTTATTGTGCTATGATTTAGTTAAGCTATTTGCAAAAAAGGAAGTAACAGTAACTTGAAAACATCACTGCTACAGTTCTCACAAGGCATCTTGAGTACTACTGAAACATTCTGTAATGTATGTGTAATCCCATCTACAACCTACGCTAAATTTTATTTTATGAATTGCATCTGATTCAAGTGACAGTTCTTGCTTTGCTTCAGTATATTCTGCATTACATTTCCTTTGTTTCAGAACAGTCTCCTCTACACTTAAGAAGTCAGGATTCCAAAATGGATCAGATCCTGCAACTTCTCAGGCAAGTATCAGCCAGAAACATTGACTGTGGGACTAGGTCTGAATGTCCTACTACAAAAATGATGACTCATAGTTGGATTCATTTGGCACATTCCCATGCCAAAACTGAGCCAAATCCTTCAGACATTATGGAGATTAGTAGCCTTAGGAAGGTTAAGAGCTCCAGTGAGGTCAACAAACTGATGTGTGTGAAGTAAGGAAGGCTGTCCTAACAGGACACATAGCAACTACTCTGCTTGTAAAAGCAGTACCACTTCATTCATTCATTCATTCATCCCTCTAACCCCTCCAACTAATAATTAGTTAGCAATTATTCAGTGCACTGAATGCATTCAAAGCCTATTCCATTAACTGAATGAAATTTTACTGCAGTGGGTTTTAAGGTTTTCCTGTAGCCAAGGCACATTAGAGAGCCCTGACATGCCTTTACACAACTGAGAAGTTTCCTCACACCCACCAGCACCAGCTCCACCCCATCCACCTGTGGCACTGCTTCAGCAAAGCCCACCTCATTGCTTAGGAAACCACCTAAATACCAGATCTGGGCACAAATCTTTTTCATTACAGGAAAAATAAATTCCCGAAGAGAAACACCAGTTTCATCAATACTCATTTGCTGTAGTCAACAAGGAACTTGGTACTCCATTTTTGATTCAAGTACAGCTACCTTTACTACATTTAAGGAGACCCTTGTCAGTCCATTCAGAGGATACCATTCAGTCACCTGGAATTAAGGTATCTCCTCACTTTAAATTAAGTCCTCTTGCTTAAGTTAGAGCAGACAGAGTCTTGTATTTTTTTGTATCCTGATGCAGAAGAGGCCGAAAGCTTTTTATTTTCACCAAGTCAGGTTTGTTTGCACAAGAACTATACAAGAGGTGTGTCTTCCCAAAATCACAGACTCTTCAGATGAGATTCAAAGGGGTAGTTCCAAGGTTATAAACACACTGTAATAGGAATAACGGCCTGTATGATCCTAGTAACAGGTCTGGATCCCTATGGCACTACACATGGTTTAAATGATAACCAAAGAAGCTCTTTTCCAGAGCATCTTGCTACAGACCTAGAAGTAAGATGGAGTTTTCAGTGATCATAGCTAATCCCATGATCTCCCACACTACTGATACTTGACAAATTGAGAAAAAAAGTAATTGAGGAGATGGAAGCAAAAAAAGCAATTAAATTAAATTAATTTTCAAATATCCTAACACAAACAAAGCTAAGCAAAAACAAAGCCATATAATATCAATAGATGTGCTTTCCAAGTCAGTTATTACAATTAAAAACCCAACAGATTACATATAAATAATTAGAGAACTAAAATTTCTACTAAGTCTTTGCGTATATGCTATCTTCTTATTTACAGTATCTTCAATACACTTATAAGCATACTCTTACTCAATAGGATCTGCTACTGATTCATAATGCATTAGCTATTCATTTAACGCAGCAGTCAATTACAATTTTAAAAAAATTCATCACATAGTTACATAAATTATCAGATAACTGAATGGAGTGCAGAACAGAAGTAAGAACAAATTGTCCTTTCCAATCCAAAACACGCCAGTGCACAAGTTCAGAAGCATACTGGGAGGGTCATGTTAAATCCACTTTTAAATTAAGTGGCTTCAGACATTTTCATCTTATTGCCCAATTCTCAGCTATGGCACTACTTTGCATACAGCTGTTCAAACAGCCTGACACACAGAGCTGCAGCAGTAGAAGTAAA
The DNA here is from genome assembly GCA_013389925.1 of Aegithalos caudatus. NCBI lineage: Eukaryota > Metazoa > Chordata > Aves > Passeriformes > Aegithalidae > Aegithalos > Aegithalos caudatus. Next base: position 174,849 of record WEIU01014771.1, read on the forward strand.
GAACAACCCCAGTAACACATCAAAGTAAAGCCCCAAATCAGTAACAAGTAGCTTGGCTTCTTGAAGGACTGCCTGCTGTCCTACAAAAGAGTTCTGCAAAGGAAATAACCTGATCAACTGACATGAGCGATAAAGAGTTCTTAATTTTTCCTCCTTAATGCACAAGTATTCATTCACCTCTAGTCACTAAACCCCAAAACATTCACTGTCATTTGACTAAAAACTGCAGGTTTGCCTTGGTAATATTTGCAGACCAACTGGCCTTCTTTCCTCCTTAAACATCAGTTGAAGTAATTTTTCTGCCCTCAAAAAAAAAACCCCAAACCCTACTCTTCACAGATATGAAATAAGTCAGGAATATTTGCTGAGTAAGTTTCTGGTGGCTGCAAAAGGAAAAGCTGTTTGTGAAGCTGCAACTCAGGCAACCTGAGGACCAGAATTGCCATGGGACAGAGGACTGACTATGCTGTATGGAGAGAGGGCTGGAGGAAGAGTCATTGAAGCAAAGGTTCAAGCAAACAGACATTGATCTGTGAACCTTTCAAATAACTCTGAGTAAACATTTCTTTCACAGATTATCTGCAAAACCAGAGACAATCTGCCAAAAATTGGTGCAAATCCTGGAAGGGCTTTAAGATTAAAAATCATTACAAAGGAAAGAGCTGTGTTTTTTTTCTGTGACAAAAAAATAATATAACCTCTGAACACCTGCCCCTCCAGATTAATAAAGTATTCTTAATTTAGAATGGTCATGTAATTATCTCAATCCTACAGTCCTCCTCCTTTTCCATTGCTTTAAAAATGCAGAGCAGGAACACACTCTTGCTGGAATTCATAGAGAACCCTGTCTCTCTGGTGCCTGCTCTAACTACCACGCAATGGATTCATCATCACCCTGTAAATAATTAAATATTAAGTCTGGGAAAGAGCTTGAGAGCTTCAACAAAAAAGAAACCAGTGAGATTTGTCCAAGAATAACTTCTTCCTTAGTTCTCAGAGCAATCATTTACAAGGTGCGAGATCTGTACTCAAGACTCAATTCTGAGTAAGACAAAGGCAGCAAAATATGGAACTGAACTCCTCAAGCAAATGCTCTGATCCCTAGGAAGGATGCACTGATCAGATTCCTGATGCTGCAATTTCATACATATTCTCACATGGCTCAGCAGAAAAAGCAACATTTTTAGGTCTACTCTGGTGGCAACTCAGATGACATAATCACGGATGAGGCTGGTACTTCATCTCTGCCAGCTGGAGGCAAAGCAGTTTCTGGTCTATAAATACTAGAGATGCTGCATTTCAAACTATACTACAGAATAAACATGTAGGCCAGTATGTGCAGTCACACAAACATACCAACACCTCAGAAGTGAGGCAACAACCAAAGTGGAACTAAACGTAGCATCTGAAAGGCAAACACAAGAGCTAGAGTTCTTTTATGAATTTAATCCCATGGGATATTTTACACCCTAAGCCTCTTTAAGCCCTCCTGGAAGATTGAAAACTGCTACTGTAGCCTGAAAGTCTGTCCTCTTAGGCCTGAGCAGAGACCCCATTCCCCCCACTCCCCCTCCACCCCCAATTACTGAGGCCATGCTGGAACCACCAGGGAACACAGAGCTATACTGAACTGCCAAGCAGGCCACTATCAAAGCATGTGCTTGCAATCTCATTGAACAGGCCCTCTGAACACCCATAACCTCTCACCAGCAACTCACTAGTTTGCTTGTCAGGGAATATATATTGGATGAATTGTAATTGTTATTGGACAAATTGTAATTTGGCTCTTATTTTTATTCATTTTTTTTCCCTTTCAATATGCAAAAGAGGGGTTGTGTTGCTCAACATTTTGGTTGTCCAGAAAAGTTTTCCAGAAATGTGAGTCCCTCCTCAGTGCTTAGCCAGACCACGCAACAGATCCTCCTGGCAGTTATGCTAAGGCAGGTAGAAAATACTGTGACTGGCAAGCATGACTTTATAAAGGCAAACTGTGCCTTAGAAATTTGGTGGTCTTCTGTAATGCAGGTTACAGCACTAATGGATATGGGAAGAGCAACATGCCATGTACCTTGATTTGTGCAGAGCACTTGATGCTATCCCACATGACATTCTTGTCTCTAACCTGGAGCCACATGGGTTTGACAGATGGACCACTTGGTCAATAAGGAACTGGCTGGATAATCTCACTCAGAGTTGGCCAATGGCTCTATATCTAAATGGAAACCAGCAGTGTTGAGTGGTGTTCCTCAGGAGAGTGTATTGGGACCAGGGCTTTCTGACACCTTTATTGGTGACATGGACAATGGGATTGAATGCACTCTCAGCATGTTCACAAATGACACCAAGCTGTGGGGTGTGGTTATCATGCTGGAAGGAAGTGATGGCATCTCGAGGCACCTAGATTGGCTTGAAAGGTGGACCCCTGCAAACCTCATGAAGTTCAACAAGGCCAAGTGTAAGGTCCTGCATGTAGGTCAGGATAATCCCAAAGACAAATGCAGGCTGAGAAACTGGATTGAGAGCAGCGCTGAGAAGGACTTGGGCACAATGGTTGACAGGAAGCTCAACATGATCCGGCAACGTGTGTTTGCAGCCCAGAACACCAAACACATCCTGGGCTGCAACAAAAGAAACATGGCCTGTGGGCCAAGGGAGGTGATCCTTCCCCTCGACTCTGCTCTGGTGAGACCCCCACCTGAAGGACTGCATCCCCCCCTGGGGCCACCAACATGAGAAGGATGGGGATCTGCTGGAGCAAGTCCAGAGCAGGGCTATGAATATGATCAGAAGTCTGAAGCACCTCTCCTACAAGAATGGGCTGAGAGAGTTGGTGCTTCTCAGCCTGGAGAAGGCTCAGGAGAGACCTCAGAGCAGCCTTCCAGTATCTAAAGGGATCAAGAGAGCTGCACAGGGAATTTTTACAAAGTCATAAGAGAAGGGGTAATGGCTTTGAACCAAAAGAAAGTAGCTTTATATTAGATTTAAGGAAGAAAAATCTTTACTGTAGGAGTGGTGAGGCTTTTTTCTCATTAAGGCCACATGATCAAGTTCACAAGGAATCATCTATTGCACCATCCCACAGGTAATGTGGGAATACTGCTTGAGAAGCACAGGATTTGATCCACAACTACAATATCATGGCATCAGAAGTGGCTGGCAATTAAAGGATTACAATACAGTCCACAATAATCCGATGAGCTTGGCTGCAGAGGCGCACAGACTGCTCACCACAGGCTGCTGGGGAAGAAGTGATGCCGGGCGGGCACGACGGCCCTCGTTGCCACCAGGCTCCTCCTCCACGGCACGCTGGGAGGAGAGGAGCACCTAGCAGGTGTGGATCTGCTACCTGCAATGGGCTCCCTCATCTCTTCTACACAGGGGAACCTTCTCCCACTCTGCACGTGGTTGTGATTTTAATGCTGAAGTATCTGAGCAGATTAACATTTTGATTCTATTTTCTGTCATTACATTAAGAATCTCACTAATTTTATACACGGTTACTTGGAAATTAGGAAGGCACAAATGAAGACAGCCCCCCAAAAAGGTACATAATACAAACAACCTTATTGCATTGATCTTAACCTCAAGTAGTCTGCCAGGCAGCAAGCACAGCATAACTGTCAAGTTCTTAAACACACCAGTTATCTATATGCACAACACACACACAAGCTAGCTTTCTGCTACACAGCTGGTTCCACAAGAACTAGTATTATTAAGCCAAGAATGCAGACACCAATTTGCAAAATACACAAGGCACCTATGGAAAAGGACTTATACAGTTTTATTTCTACTCATCAGCAAATCAGTGAGGTTAGACAAGGTTAGCCTTGTCAAACCAGTTATAGCAACCTTGGTGTCGTAAGAATCCTATGTTAAGGTTAAGAACTTTTTTTTCAATCTGCTTTTTGAACGCCCTCATAAATACTCTCAAAGAAATAAAAGTAACTTTATGCCTAGCAACTTAGTCACAGCAGCTAGTAACAGAGACCAGTATTGAAACGTATGACAAAAGAATGAAGTCTTTTGGGGTGTTTTTTCTTGGTTTTAGCAGAACAAGCAGAATAACAGATCATCCTGATCTATATTTTAAAAATTCAATTAAGAAACTTATAATCACTTCAATTTCTCCATTATCGTGTAAAACAGTAACTTAATTGTTGAGTTAGAAAGTTTCATTTGAGATGCCTGCTCATCTTGGTACTGAATGAACACTTAATTTATCTTGCCTCTGACCTGATGCTTTAGATTGTTTATCCTCTCTCTGCTTAAAAAAGAATCAGAAGGGCAAAGCAGAGAACAACAAGGTTTGAAAAAAGACAGGTTGTCAAAAGAACAGAGTCATACAAGAGCTATCACTGAATTTTATTAGACTTCTGGTGTACTCTGTACTTTGTAAACATGAACAGAATCCTCTGATTTTCAGGAAGCAGATACTCTGGAACTGGCTAAAACAGTAAAGACTGCTTTCTTTTCCCATACAAAAGAATGTACGCTGCAAAGCAAAAGGGGATCAGCTTGTCTCCTTATTTAGTTTTACACACAGAGCAAAGCCAGAAGTGTGCACCACTCCATTTGTGACATGCTGAAAGAAACAAGCAGCATCTCAAAGATTCCCCACAAAAGACAGCACCAACAAACTGCTAGCCGATTCTGCATGCAGAGGAAGCCGGATGAGTAAGCACTGAGTCAGTTAAGGAGTCTGCATAGTTTACATGAATCTCTAGTCAGTTTTGTTTCCCACAACAGCTCATTATGTAAAGGGTTACAATCATTACTTCCTGGAAGTCCTCATCCGGTAAGCCAGCTGCATTTGCTTTTTATTCCAAATATAGCTAACAAGAAATACTGTACCATAAGTGTTCTAATTATACTTTTTGTAACTTCTATTTTACAATAAAAAAACACTTAAGTCTAGTATATTTCGAGAATGTTTTGGTTAATATGCTAATACAGCTACCTTGCCTGCTTGTCAGCATTTCTGCATCTATAAAGGAAAGTCTCAGGAGGTTGTAACCAAAACTAAAGCAGGTTTTATTGGTCAATAATAGATAACATAACGAAGTTAACAGGAATATTCTAACTGATCATACTTCTAAGCAAATTCTACTGAATCTTTTTTGAGGAAAATAGACAAAGTATTTTCCCTTCTCACCACCTTAATTAAAAGCAACTCCTCAGACGCTATGATCAACATAAACAAAGAACCCACATACATTAGAAGAGTCAAATCATAAAGCATACACTTTCTCCACAACATTTTCTTAGAGCATTTAGTGGATTTTCCCTTCCTACCTGCAACATCTACCTCATTAACATGCATCCAAAGCTGGGATTATTTTATTGTGCCAACTGTGAACTAAACCAGGCGTTTACACCTTCCAGAGAAGATAGGAGAATAACTTGAAGTCATGACAATACCCACATACGAGCCAGTTCTTGGAAACAGAACATCAGATTTGCTTGGGGTTATTTCCAAAATGCTCTTCATTTTTCATAATGACATTACATCTCAAACTCGGGATTTATCAATCACCTCCAGGTAAAATTCAAGTTTCTAGTGGATTGTACAATACAAGACTGAATATTGCATCTTGCAATTCATACAGGTATATGCCTGAGAAACAGTGACAGAGGAAATAAAAATGAGAGAGAAGGAGCTCTTAAAGAGATCTTCCTTGATCAGTTACAAAACTGAAATTAACTGAAAATGGCTTGAGAATATGAGTGCTTTGCCTGGACAAGATGGATTAGGAGCAAAGCATAGGTAAAACACCTTTAGCCTACCAGCTGGCTGTAACTCACTTGTGACACACTTCAATGTCTACCAGAAGATGACTTCCACAAGCGGCAGAAAACAGTAGATTCCGGAGGAAGTAGTGTCTCAGGATTATGGCTCCATTACAACAGATCAAAGTGAATTGTTTGTCTTAGAGCACTCCCACAGGACCAAGCCACCATACAAACTGCCAGAACAGCCTGCCGTTGTTTAAGTCTTGGAAACAAAGGAAAAAGCAGTGATAACCAACTTCTTTAGTTTTGGTGCCAGATACAGCCTTGGTAATGTAAAAGATACACAGCAAGCAGTCTTCCTGTGTAGACAGCTCTGTCTCTTACCCAAGAGATAGAACCATGCTCTCAGCAATGGCCCTCTGTGCTTCATCCCAAGTATCTGCTACTGCACAGCCCACCAGCCTCGTCCCTGTTATTGGTGCACAAGCATGCCAGTCATTGCACCTTCAACTGCTGCCTTGAATTTTCAGCTGTTGCTCTTCTTCCACATGCGTATGTATGTGCCTACACACACACCCCCACAATCTCCTGAACCTCAGGGTGTGTGGCACAGTGCCCAGGAGACAAAAAGGAGGGAAAGAAAAGATGAAATAGCTTTAGGAACAAGAGGCCATTTGTGGCTCATAGCTCCCAGACTGACCAGCACAGTGGAAGGTCAGCCAGCCTTGCCTCAGAGATGGCCAGCACTCAATCACATCCACTGACAGCTCACAGCAGAGTAAGGGGCAGATCCCTGGAAGGGTTGGGTCCCTACATGACAAGGTGGGAGAAGCCACTCACAGAGGACATGCTGCTGTAAGACTAAACCCTGCAGGAAGCAAAGGTGGCAGCACCCTGAGCACAGGCAGCCCTGCTACACATTTAGCCTAATCGCTCCCACACAAACAAACCCCCACACTCCAAAGCCTATTTTGCCCTGTGAAAGCTGAGCAGTAAGAGTAGATTAGACTCTAATAGGGATTAATACAAGTCAAGGTAGCAGCAATTTCCACTAGGAAGACCAGAAAGGTTAGACATCTATTGCATGATAGATAGATGTAGGAACAATTGGGGGAAAAAAAAGTAAAGGGAAGAACAAATACCACAGGAGCTTGCATTGACACCTGCCAGGCTCCATTTGTGCTCTCCCCCACGTCCATCCCTGTCCAAAGCAGAGATCAGACACACTGCACTGTCAAGTCATGGTCAGTGATTTCTAACAGGCTGTGTAATGGTCAGGAGGGGATTTCTTATCCAATCTTAACAGCACTGACCCACTTTTTTCCAGCACTACCATCCATCACCTCTGACTGACAAGGAGGCCAGTTTCCACAAAGGGCAAAACCTAACACAAGCAAAGTGTAAAGCAGAAAATGGAAAGAAATTCAGACACCATTCTGTCTTACTGAAGCCACTTCAAAGTTATGTTTAATTTTATTAGCAACTAAAACTCCAGTTCATAAAAAAAGTGACCAAAAAAAGATAATAGCAGGAAATTAAATGACCTTAGCAGGATTTAGCGCATTGCTCTGCAACAGCAAAACTGCACAGAAAGTATGCTTGGAAAGGAAAAAAAAAAAAATCCCCAAAGAAGTGATCGTAAAAAGTTTCCAAATTGCCTCAGAGTCAGAGGTAAGTTAGAACTTCATGTTAGAGACTAACAAAATATGTACGTACAAAACATATGCATTAAATATGCATTATGATTGCCATACTGCCAGAAAGAAACACTGCTCAGAAAATCCATTCACTACCTACCCTTTCAAGTGTGCTATAGTAATCGAGACTTTATTCACCTTTAAATTCAAGTAAATTAATAAATGTAGCTTCACTGTGGTGCAGGAACACAGCAGCTACAGTGTGTGGTCAAACCAGGAAAAAAAAAAAAGTGTAATTTCCTGACTCTTGGTCATATTTTCAAAAAGGCATAAAGAAAAGGTGGGGTTTTTTCCCTTTAATTATGTAGAAAAACTAAGAAGCCAAAACCTCTGAAGTTCCTCAGTAATGACCTTAGGGAAGCAGGCATTTTGCAGGGTTCCCCCATGTCCCAAATACTTTGATACACAGCATAGTAATAAACCAAGTTCCTCAGTTTTCATTCCAAGAAAGCTGTGGAAGAGTAAGACTACTGAATATGTTGGTTAACAAAAAACCCTAAGAAACAGAACAAGACAAAACCCAAAACCAATCAAACCCAAAACCAACCAAAAAATTGTTCAGTATATGACTGAACTGTCTGAATCTGCAGATACCCCTTTCAGCCACATAGTCAACTACAGACTCATTAACATTTACCTAGACAGCTGGAGTTTTTACTCTGAAAGGCATGATCAGAGAGCTGGGAGAAAATGGTGGAAGAAAAGATAAGAAACTTCATTACACAACATAACTCCAACTAGAAAATAGCATGGAGAACAATATCCTTTCTGTATCAGACAAAGCTGTGTGTGTGGTCAAGTTCTTTGACCAGAAAAATTTCTGCTAAACCAAACTTGATAAACTTGAACTTTGAAAACTGGCATCAGTTCATAATTTTTTTAAATAAACCTCAAGAATTCTGGCATCATCCAAGGTACCAAACGTTGTTTCATTACAATGACTTTATTCAAAATAGCTATCAGTTTACTAAAACAACAGCCCAATTTGTACTTCAGAACTCAGCCTTTTCTCAGAGGCTTCTGTTGTTGTTTTAATGTGAAGTTGATATTCAGTTTCACAATTCAGAATTTTCATTTTACATAAAAATTAGTTAGGCAATGTAATACAGACTGCTACTGAGTTATTTCTGATGAAAAACAGGAGTATTTTGTTCTGGAGAAGACCATGCAAATATTGATCCTGGGGAAGTGTCTTCCTCCGCAAACTGCTTTTGAGCTTGCATTTCCACTAGGTCATTTCCAACTGAAAAATGAAGGTGGAAAAAGGAGGAATCTAAGCAGCTCTTCCCCCAGCCCTTTTCAGTTGGAGATGCAATTGCTTAAGAAGGCTGAGACTTAAACTCCAATGATTCCCACCTGTTCACACCATACAGAAGACCTCCCTGAAGAGACAGGCCTGATAACTGGTTAATACCACGCTTACCTAGGCAAAGCACATTTTTCCTGTGCATGGAAGGCCAGTTACAAGCCCTAAGGAGGCAAACGTGCCAGTTTAACACGAATGATTGAAAAGCTCCGGAACAGTATATCCCTAATCCTCTTGCTACTACAGGAGATTTATTTTTCAGAAGGATAAATTTCCAAAGGGAGACAGGTATTCAAGATCTCACTAGCTCACCCTTTACCATACTCAAGACAACCACTCACAGAATTCAGAGGATGCTCTAGTATTTCTTCACTACTGTGAATTGTTCAGTAACTTTATCAATAGACACTACTTGACATTATCAGCAGTACCAAGGAGCAGTTGGTCCTCAGAATAAAAAAAGTAAGATAGGCTACTATAGTCAACTGAGCCTTAAGGCATGCTGTCTATAAATCTAATAGGGTCATACAGCATAAAGTTAATACTTGGCTCATAACTATACCAACAGTCTGTTGCTCATCTAAAAAGTGTTCCTTCCACACCCTAGCTCTAGTTGTATCCCTCCACCCCAGCTGCATGGTTGGTAAAACTACCTCTAATGACTTCAGAGTCCAAATAAAATTACCACATTCTTCAGAAAAACACAGATTCAACTGATACTGTGGATGACCAGGAATATTTTATTAGTTATGTAACCTTCCAGGTGTCTTTATGTCTACGAAGTCAGGTACTCATGCCCTCATAATATTCTTACATCCCTCAACACAAGAGATATAGGTATCCAGCTAGACAGCTCTAACTTCAGTCTTAAGACATCCTTAAGAAATATTCTTCTGCTTTCTATACAATGTGCAGGGAAGTAAACACACTTACCTTACTGATTCAATTGCAACAGTTCTTGACAGAAGGTATGCTGAAGAACAAGGATGTTGCAAAAAAAGGTGTAAGAAAATGCCCCGCCCAACAAATCAGGAGTACCTTGTTTACTTCAGCTTGAGAAACAGGTAACATTTACAGACTTTCTGATGTTCCTGTAGGACCTCTACTAAAGCAGTAGCCAATCTAGTGATACTGCTAAAAATCCAAGGAGAAGATGTCAGTTTACACCACTCAGGAACCAGGCACCACAATTAACATCTGTTACTGCTTCCTATTTGAGGAGTTAAGAGCAGAAAAGCTATGTGAAGAATGGCACTATCAAATCCTCATTTCCAAATACGGCACCATATGCATATCCTACAGGGCATGTACTTTGCAGGCCCTCTTCCTTCAGAATTAATATTCAGACATCTTAGGGCAGGATTTACAAAGGCACACACCAGTGGCGCGGTTTCTGAAGCACTCATGCTGACGCTCAGCAGGCCAGGCTCAGTGCAATCTCCCAAGAAGGTACGGGAGACGCGTGCTCCGGCACTCCTGCGCACACACCTGTGCACAGCACCTCAAACGGCCAGGCTGCTGCCCAGTTGTCCACATCCTTCAGCAACTAAACACATCGGCAGTGAGAAATCAGCTAGCCACTGCAAACACCAGAAATCACAGGCAGCAAAAGCAATTTGGCCACACCCTTTCTCCTAACCTAAGAAATTTCAAGCAGTATATGGGGACCTGACTTTCCTGAATTTACATTCCCTTAAAGCTACCTTGCTGGCTAATTAGGGCTGATTCCTTAGGCCTTGAATCCTCAATATCAAAAAGATTTTCAAGGTATCTCACTGTGGTATCACTGCCTTTTTATAGTATCGCTGAGCTGGTGTCAAGCAGAATTATATCTTAGCACAGACAGTTCTTGCCACCTGAAATACAATTGTAGTGATGCAGGTTAAAGAAAAAGCATCTCTGACCACAACTGCAAGCCCTGTATACTTTTTCAAACAGCTGCTAATCAACAATAAAAACAAGACAGTTGGGTGGGACCAGACTGCACACACCCCAGACCACCACAAAGAAGCAAAGCAACTTAAAATTCCTATTAAACTATATTAAAAAATGCTACCTCCCCCTGAAATTATGATGGAGGACCATGACACCGGAGAGCCAGGTTATCAACTGTACTTTATGCCGTAATCTTTGGTGTCTTTTGAAATGATACAATACATGTAGCTGAAGGGCACGGCATTTTTTCTTCATTATTCAAAAGAAAAGACTGGCATATATAGCAACTGGCTGCAGATAATAAAGGCTGAGCCTTTAACAATCAAGTTAGGAGGAGGCAAAGAACAGTCTGCACACTGTGCAATGAGCTTAAGATCTCAAACATTTTTTATGCTCAGTGACCAAGACAAATCTGCACCATATCCACAGAGAGGCTAAAGCGCCAATGCTTCAAGGGCTCAATGGCAGTGAATACACCAGCTATGTGAGAACTGTGTTGGCCCTGCCCATGTCAGACAGATACTTGAAGTGTGGCTTACCTGCCAGCTCAGACCCCTCACTGCCCACCTGTCTGGCAGATGTCTTATTTTAAGCATAGATCCTTTCCTGGACACAAAAAGACTTCGAATAGTGACAGGTATTTTTCATAAAAAGTTAAGCTTAGGAAGCAAAAAACTCAAAAACTACCTCTTTACTTCTAAGAGGAAAAACCCCAACAAAATTACAAGCATTGCCTTGAAAAACCGATGTCATTAGATTAAGTGAGAGGAAAATATATTGTGCAAGTACACAAAGTCAATAAATCTTTCAACAACTGAGGAGTGGTCCCTCCCACCCTGTTCCAAATGCCTCATATACAAAGTCCCCAGCCCTTGCCTGCGTGGAGCAGGAAGGCTATTCCTGAAGCCTACGGACCTGCACGAGGACATGCTCCATCTCTGCACATCGCAGACTGTGGGCAGCATCAAGGAGGGAACACCCCACCTATGTAAAGAGCATCACACCGGCATCATTTTAAAAAGCAGAGTTCAGGTGTTGCATAGCTTTTTAAACGCCGTGTTTCAGGTTCGCATCCATCCCTGTATTTATGACAATTTATATATTATACAATATTTTCCCCGACAGCACCCAGAAGGATGCAGACCAGAAGACCCACACCCCACTGCCATGTCGCTACTTTCCCAATCTCTGTTCCACCCAAGACACTGGCAAAGCGAAAACGCTAGGCGAGGAAACACGAGGGTCTGGAAGCGCCGGTGCCTCAAGCCAGGATCTGCCGGCGCTGTCCTTGGCACAATAGTTGGACGCGATACAGCCGGGCGATGCGAGGCTGAAATACTTCCTGTGGGCTGAATGGGCTCATTCAGTAGCCAAGGGCAATTCTTTATTAGCCATCTTCTACAGCCCAGCACAGAAACTACAGCCCTGAGGGGAGGGTGGGAGACTGGGAGACACCAGCCATGTGCCTCAAGAAAGGGGTATGGCTTAGCATTGTCTCCCGCCTCAGTAATTGACAAGCTTTTTTTTTTTTTTTTTTTTTTTTTTTTTGTCTTCCCTTTCCCCTTCCCTTCCCCCCCTCCCCGGGCGTTACCGAAGTCGGTGGAGGAAGGGAAAATGCTCGGCCGGGGTCGGGTTCTGGAAGAGCCACCGCAGCTGCCGTCCAGCCCCGGCCCCTCGGACCCACCGGCGCCGCTCGGAGCGCTGGGGGGAGGGGGGGAAGCCTCCTCCGCCGCCCTCTCGCCG